>CM053769.1:495006674-495022521 GCA_028658325.1 Potorous gilbertii
GGACCATATCTTAAAAAATGAAGTTAAGCAGTGAGAGAGAAATGTATTGGAAGGAGAGAGGGAGAAATGGAATGGGGCAAATTATCTCTCACAGAAGAGGCAGGCAGGAGATTTTTTAGTGGAGGGGAGAAGAGGGGAGGTGAGAGAAAAACATGAAGTTTACTCTTATCACCTTTGACCAAGGAAGGAATAAAATGCACACTCATTTTGATATGAAAACCTATCTTACAATACAGGAAAGTGGGGGAGATTGGGATAAGCAGGGTGGGGGGATGATGGAAGGGAGGGCAATGAGAGGAGGGAGCAATTTAAAGTCAACACTCGGGGAAGGACAGAGTAAAAAGAGAGAATAGAAGCAATGAGGGACAGGATAGGATGAAGGGAATTATAGTCAGTCTTACACAACACGACTATTATGGAAGTCATTTGCAAAACTACACAGATATGGCCTATATTGAATAGCCTTCCTTCCCAAGGGAATGGGTGGGGAGGGAGTGATGGGGAGAAGTTGGAACTCAAAGTTTAAGGAAATAACGTTGAGTATTTTTCCTGCTACTAGGAAGTAAGAAATACAGGTAATGGGGAATAGGAAGTTATCTGGCTCTACAGGACAAAAGAAGAGATGGGGTAAGGGAAGGGAGGGATGAAAGAAGAGAGGGCGATATGGGTAATTTGAATGCTCAGTGTATTGGGGAGGGAGAGGGTACAAATGGGGAGAAAATTTTAATTTCAAATTTTGTGAAAATGAATGTGAAAAGTTAATAAATAAAAAGTTAAATAAATTTATTTATTAATAAGAAAAAGAATTACAGAAACTGACATAATAAGATCATGAACTCCGAGCCCTGTTCCAACGCAGGAATACTTTTCAATTTCTGTAACTAACATGTACACTTTCTAATGTCGTAAACAACAAGTACAGTTACTAATACTATATAAAATTTGATTCACTTTGGTGATCCTTATGCACTTTGGGCATTTTATGAAAGTCATGTAGATAGAAAGTTGCAATGTTGGAATTTGAACAGGGTCTAAATATAAAATCTTTTCTTTCTTTTATAGGAAATCATGCTTCCACTGCACCTTGAATTTGAGGCAAAATTCAGCTGTCACATCTCAAGGAAATACATAGTGATTGCTGGCATGTAGTAAAAAAAAAAGCATCGAAAGAGTCGTCCAAAGGAGTGAGTTCAATTCCTAATCAAGTGCCTGGCACATTGTAAGATCTTTGCAATACGGATTTCTAGGATGACGATGCCACACACTACTGTTTCATTTGGAGAAATTGATTCCCATTCCTAGAATCATGCAATTATTTTATGTCATGTTGTGCTTAGAGAAGTCTTCAAAAACCATCTACTCCAACTTCGTAATTTTACCAGTGAGGAAACTGAGAACAAGGGAAGTGAAGCCTAAGCAATGTAATGTTAAAATTCCTCAGTTAATAAATGAGAATTTAATATGGGGTTTACAAATACTCTAAGGTATTCCTAGGGCTTAAGATGTATGATTTTTCTGAGTAGTGTGAACCTGTGTGGAATGGAAAGACAATTAGAATTTTCTAACTGCAGTGTAAATTTACATTGTCATTTTTATATCTTTCTATTATTCTCCACTGAATTGTTGTCTCTAAAATATTAATTGATCATTTGTATTATTCTTGTGAGTTATTATACTGAGACTGAATACTTTGGTTTTATTTTATTTAGTATTTTGTGATCTTACTAAATATTTAACTAGTTGAGAGAAAAGCTTCAGGATTTATTTCAACTGACATTTAAGTAAAAAATACCAAGAAAGAGAAATAAAACAACAAACCAATTCTCAATAGCATCATGGAAAATAATGAGAAACTGGTGATTGAATTCAACCTGCAAGGCTATTCAGTATCCACTGGAAATCTTGTTCTTTGACATTTTTTTTCCAGTATCCACAGTAACCTCATCAGTAATATCTTGATTGTTGCATTGATTATTTGGAGCTCTGTTCTTTAAATGAATTTTTTCCTACTCAAAGTGTCTATTTTAAATGTCATGTATCCAATCACTGGTCTTTCCTAGGTTTTGGACAAAGAAGTTTCAGAAGGAAAGATGATCTCCTTTGGTGGATACATGGCCCAAGTGTATTTCCTTGTCCGGTCTGTGTCTGGTGAGTTTCTTCTCTTCACATCCATTACTTATGACAAACATATGACCATCTAGTACCACTACACTACAGCACCATGATGAGCAAGAAGATTTGTGTCTTTTTGGCATATTTTGTTTGAAAAGTCTCTACTTAGCACCACCAGTGATACCAGCATGATATTTCAATTAAGTTTCTCTGGCCCTAACCATTTCTATCCAATTCTTCTTTGAAATCCCACATGTTGCTTCTCTCTTGCACCTCAATGTATGTGAATGATAACATGACAATCCTTGATGATGTCTTCTCATTTCTGAAGTTCCTGTTGACCTTTCTGTCTTACCGCTTCGTCATCTTCAGCATCATGAGAATCTACACCACAGAGGGGAAGAAAAACATTCTCTGAATGTGATTACTCTGTACTACTGCACTCTTTTTTATGCTCGTGTCAGCCTCATGTAAAATTGGTGACTGTGTCGTATGAAGCAGTTATCCTGCCCATGACTTAAACTTTCTCATGTACCCCTTGAGGAGCAAGGGTGTCAGGGCAACCTTCAGAAAAGGTTTCAATTTGGTAAGTAAGGGCTAGAAATTTATTATTTGCTGGATAGAATTGATTTGGGCAAGTGTGCTATTGTAGTAAAGATAGAAAACGACACTGTGTAATCTCGTGTATTTGAATGCGATCAATAAGTTATTGTTATAGACAAGAGTTGCAATACTTAAAAATCCCTTTATTAATTGTAGTGGGAATGCAGATATAATGTGTTTCCAAGTGAATTTAGTTTTCTTGTAGCCAAGAATAATGTGTGTGCGCCTGTGTGTGTGTGTGTGTGTGTGTGTATGTGTGTGTGTGTGTGTGTGTGTGTATAAAGTGAAATCTTGTGAAACAGGAGAAAAAGGACTCATCAGTAGGATAGCCCTAGAACCCTGACCACAGCAGAAGAAACGTTCCAAGGAAAGTTCTGAAAATCCTGGTTCAACCTCACCTCTGTTTCTTTAGTTAAATTTCTTTGTATATCATAATCTTTCTGTCTTTGCCACTGTTTCTATTTATGTTTCTTTTTCTGTAAAATCATATTCAACATTCCTTTTTCTGGTTCAGATAAGTCAGAGGTTCATGGGACACCTTTACCCCCATTCCTTCCTCTGCCTTTGAATATTATTAATCTGATGCATCTCTTTCATGGAACAGTGATTTTCCTTTTCTTCCTTTATGTTTCCTTCTCGCTAGGTGCCCTCTATCCCTTCCATTTATGTCCTCTCCTATTAGGGTAGAAACAGAACGAAACGATCCTCAAGCACTCTGCTTGTCTTTTTGCCTTTTTCTATAACTCTTGAAGATATTAATATTATGAGAATAAATAATTCTTTTAAAGCAGAACAGTCCATCTGTTCATAATATCTTTCCTTCTTAATATATAATTTATTTATTTTTCAGTTCTCAACATTCACTTCCAGAAGAATTTGAATTCAAAATTTTATCCCCATCTGTCCCCATCCCGCACCACAGGACAGCATACACTTCATCCACCCCTTCCTCCAGTCTATCCTACATTTAATTCACCCCCTTCTTTCATCTCCCTCTCTTCTATTTTCCTGTAGGGTAAAATAGATTTCTATGCCCCATTGCCTGTACATCTTATTTTCCAGGTGCGTGCTAAAACAATTTTGTACCATTTTTATTAAATCTTTGAGTTATATATTCTCTCCCTTTCTGCCTCCATATGCACCCTTATTGACAGAACAAGCAATTCAATGTAGGTCATACGTGTGTAGGCATGCGAAACACTTCCCGAATACTTATTTTGTGATAAACTAACCACATCTCCCTCTGTCCTATCCCGCCCTCCAATAATTCCTTTCTCTCCCTTGACCTGTCCTCCCACAATAATATTTGCTTCTGATTATCTTTTTCTCCTATTTGCTATCCATTCTAATATCTTCCTTCTCCTAGCCCTGTCCCCCCTGCCTTTCTGTAGGGTAAAATAGATTTCCATATCCAATTGAGTTTGTGTTATTCCTGCCTTACATCCAATTCTATGAGAGTAAGGCTCACTTACTTCCTTTCATCTCCCCCTTCTTCACTTTCATTGTAAATCCTCCTTCTCACCTCTTTTCTTTGAGATATTTTGATACATTCCACCTCTCCCTTTCATGGACTCCTAGTACAGTACACTGAACGGTAAATTTTATCTTTTTAGTATTCTCTCTTCATATTCAGTTCACCCTATGCCTTCTGTCTACGTGTGTGTGCGCATATATATATATATATATGCGCACACACACATACATATGTACACATACATATTCATACACATGTAAACCCATGTACATATACATGCCTTCACAAGCATAATATACACATACATATGTATCCATGCACACCTGCATATATACATGTATTTCCTGCATCTCCCCTTAATACTGCAAAAGTTCTCATGGGTTACAAATAATATCCTTCCATGTAGTACGCAAACATTTCAACTTAAATGAATGTCTTTTTAAAAAATTATTTGTTTAAGTTTTCAACATTCATTTCCACAAAATTTTGAGTTCCAAATTTTCTCTGCATTTCTCCTCCAACCCCCAAATGCCAAGCATTCTAATTACCCCTATCACGAATGTGCCTTCCCTTTCCTTATCCCCATCTCATCTTTTGTCCTGTAGGGTAAGATAAATTTCTATACTCTATTACCTGTATTTCTTATTACCTAGTTGTATGGAAGAACAATACTCAATAGCTGCTTCAAAATTTTGAGTTCCAACTTCTCTTCCTCCCTCTCTCCCCACCCATCACCAATGGGAAGGCAAGAAATTCAATATAGGAGATATCTATGTAGTTTTGCAAATGACATCCATCATAGTCGTGTTGTGTAAGACTAACTATATTTCCCTTCATCCTATCCTGCCCCTATCAGCCACAAGTTTCAAACTCACATCTTTTAATCCTAAAGCTTGTGGGAATTTGACTAGGACATTGATATGTAAAAGCCAAAAGTCACTGCCCTCAAAAAAAAATGGATAAATTGAAATGCTTGGTAGTAAATAAAGTTAATTACATTCAGTATCCTTCAGCTAAGCTATGATGACCTACAAGATGACTGGGGAAGGTAAGATACATATGGTGGGGTTTGGGAGTGATCAATGAAGCCAAAAATCTTAACAGATAAAGGGAATCCTAAACCCTTCCATAAGACTGAACTATCTCGGCAATGAAAATATAATTTGTGTAAGAGAAGAAAGAGTACCTACGTAGTCTGAGTAGGTGTTTGAGAAAACAGACTTTTAAAAATCTTTTCATAAAATTACACACTAGACAATATTAAATGATATCATATTCAGACTGCTAAGAATGCTTGCACAGGTCAGAAACTATTTTATTTAGAAGTAATAAAATTTCTTGCTACAGCAGCATTTTTCTCTGTTTCTTCCCTGGGATGGGTGCCTGGAAAAGCCTTTTGTTTCCATGTTTGTGTTTGGAGTTCTGATTTCATTGATGTACCCTCAAGGATGATATTTTATCTTCAAGGCATAAAATCTCTTTCCACTGATAGCATTCCAGAACTTGTATGTAACTTCTAATCTTAAAGAGCAACCTCAGATAGTGAGAGTTAAAGAGATTTGGCTGTGGTTAAATAGACAGAAAATATTAGAATCAGGACATGAATTTATTTCTTTCTCATTCCAAGACTGGTCTTGTAAGATATATCGTCTTATGTTTCAGGAAAAACCATATATATTGCAATTATGGCCAAATTATAATATATTTTAATAAATATATATTTATTATACATGTCAATATATGTTGTTAAGTAATCATAGCCAATAATTGCAAGCAGTGAAGTACCAAATATATATCTTTCTGTAAGGAAAATAAAATATTAAATAAGTGGTCTACAGAACTGCCAAAATGACTGATACTCGAGCTTTTTAGTTTTGGACAAAAACGTGGAACAGCTATTATACTGGTCCAAATTCTTTCCATGTCTGCTCCCCAAACACGACTTCTGCAAACCTGCGTGGGGCCTATTTTTATACTCTAAGTAAGATAAAATAAAAGTGAAATAAACAGCGTGAATGATAAACTTGAAGCAATATTTCAACAGAATTGAATGATCGAAAAATCATAGTCAAAGAGGATTAATATTTTTAATAGATAAAAGTGTAGCTAGGTTGTTTGGTGGATAGAGCACTGACAATGGAGACAGTAGAACCTGAGTTTAAATCTAGCCTCAAACACTTGACAGTTACTAGCTGTGTTATCATGGGCAAATCACTTGACCAGAATTGCCTCACTCTGTCATTCTCTGTCTGTCTCTTGGTCTCTGTCTCTGTCTCTGTATCTATCTGCCTCTCTGTTTCTCTGTCTCTCTGTCTGTCTCTGTTTCTCTCTCTGTGTGTATCTATCTTTCTCTATTCATGTAATAACTGTGGGATTATTTGGATTATTCCTTTAGGTTGTCCATAGATTGATTTTTCAAAAAAAAATTTGTGACAAAATTCAGCAAGTTGGGAAAGAGAACCAGAGAGTTCTGTAACTACTTCAGCTGATGTTGGAAGAAAGCAAGAGAAAAAGTGGAGAAAATTCTGCTCTGAACAGGATGTTGTTGAATAACCAGACATGGGTGACGGAGTTCATCCTTCAAACTTTCTCAGATAGTATTCCACTAAGGATCTTTCTCTTTGCCACTTTCTTTTCCTTATATACAGCTTCTCTCACTGGGAATGTCCTGATTATTCTTCTGGTCATTTGGAGCTCTGTTCTTCACACCCCTATGTATTTTTTCCTAGTCAATTTGTCTATGTTAGACAACATGTGCACAAACTGTGTCCTTCCCAAGGTGTTGGAAAACTTGGTTTCAGAAAAGAAGACCATCTCCTATGGTGGATGTATGGCCCAAGTATTCTTCCACACTTGGTCTGTATCTGGTGAACTTTTTCTTTTCACAGCCATGGCTTATGACAGGTATGTGGCCATGTACCACCCCCTTCACTACAACACCATGATGAACAAGAAGATTTATGTCCTTCTGGCAGGTGAGGTATGGAATATCTGTGGACTTAACATGATCATCAATATTGGACTTATGATTCCATTATCTTTCTTTTGCCTCCACATTATTAATCAATTATTCTGTGAAATCCCCCCTGTGTTGCTTCTTTCTTGCACCTCAAAATACATGAATGATATCATGACAGTCCTTGCTGATATCTTCTCAGTTCTCAAGTTCCTTCTGACTATAGTATCTTAGTGTTTTATCATCTCCAGCTTCATGAAAATCCAGACCACAGTGGGCAAAAACATAGCATTCTCTACCCATTCCTCCCACCTGATTGTGGTCACCATGTATTACTGCACTGTGTTTTATGCCTATGTAAGTCCCATCTCCAGCTGTTCTCCTGAAAGTGCAAAGGTGGTGGCGGTGTTGTACACTGCAGTTAGCCCCACCTTAAACCCTCTCATCCACACTTTGAGGAACAAGGATGTCAGGGAAGCCCTGAAGAAAATTCCTCAGTTTAGGAAGTGAAAGCTTGCAAATTTGTAGGTTTCTGGATTGGATTGATTTGAACAAGTGTATTCTTATAATAATGATGGGAAGTCCTAAGACTAATTGATTTTATAATATCTCAGAGATTTTTCTTACTGTATAAGCTCATGTTCTTGGCTATGAATCACAATTTATTCTTGTACCCATAAATGTGGAGTTTATAGAACCCTCTAATTAATTTTTAGTGGAACTTAAGATATAATTGGTCCACAAGGAAATTTAATAGTCTAGTAGACCAGAATTATATGGTGGATGATCTCTCTTTCAGCAATGGTAAAGTATAAGAGAGATAGACAGAGAGACAGACACATGAAAAGAAAGAAAGAGAGAGAGAGAGAGAGAGAGAGAGAGAGAGAGAGAGAGAGAGAGAGAGAGAGAGAGAGAGAGAGATTTCCTGGTCATGAAACCTGCAAAGAACATACAAAAGATCAAGTTAAGGTGAAATTATTTAATTAAGTATTCTCAGTCCCTAAAATTGATGTGGAATCTCATTGACTATGGAAGGCCTTTCAAAAATATGGATCACAATTCATTAACATTCCTAATTACATATAAGATTATCATTTCATGTCAAGGTGGCTACACAAATCAATGAAAAAAATGTTTAGTTTGTAACACCCACACGACTAAAGCAAAGCTTCAAAGTTCGCCTCTGCCTTTCATGATGCAATTCTTGATGCAAGAAGCTGAAATCCTGCTCCAGCCTTCATGGTTATGGATTACAACTGGAATGTAGCCTCTCCCCAGCTTTTGCTTTTATATTAACATAGAACAATAATAAATAGGTAAGTTTGTGTATCCCTGGCTATGACTTGGATGGTGTGAATGGAGTCGATCAACACATATGGTACCACAGCAAATACCAGCATCCTGTTGGAGGTGTCATTCTATGCACCTAATAGAATCGGCCATATTTTCTGTGAGATCTCTTCCATGCTTTTATATCCTGCGCCTCTCCATAGAGGATTGACATCATGACCATCAAGGCTGATATTCTTTCTTGTTATGATTTTCCTGTTTACCATACTGTTCTATGGCTTCAAAACCTTCAGCAATTGGACAACAGAGGATAATAGAGAACCTTTTCTACCTGCCCCTGTCACTTCATTGTAGTGACTCAATCATAACTTATGTTTACGTAAGCCCAGACCCAAGTTACTTCCCACAGAAGGGCAAGATCATGGCTATGCTTTACTGTATGGTGAGTACTACCTTGAACACTCTTATCTATTCTTTGAGAAAAAAGGATGTCAAGAATCCCCTCAGAAAAGACTAATTTCTTTCTTAAGGAAAACAGAACATTCACTAATCTAAAGAGCTGCTTCAGCAATTAGAAAATATCAGTTATTTCTATCTTTAATGTTAAGTATTGAAGTAATTATCTCTGCAATTTTTAACTATAAAGTAGTTTCTGTGCTTATCTCTTTTTTATGCCAATATTTACTTAAGACTTATCTAAAAGTATGATTACTACCATAGAATTTTATTTTACTTTTTGGTTCAGCTGAAGTCTAACATTTTTTTCTCCAGTCCATCTGAGAGAACGTTTATATTTCAAGAGTATTTCTTCTAAATGTATTCTGCTTTGTAATTTGTCCTGTTATTTTCTTCCATTGTAGGGTTAAGGTCATCCCCGTTGTGTTCACAATTATGATAGTTAATTGCATAGTTTCCTCCATCCTGTCCTCCTTATTTCCATTCTTCCCAACTTCTTTTTAGAAACAAGAAGGGAGTGGTAAAGAAAGAATCTAACACATGATTTGAAAATGAAGTAGACTGTTTCCATTCCATTGTTATTAGTCTATTCTTGACTTTTTCCAATCTCAGGTTTTTATTATTTCTTCCTTTTATTCCCCCCCATACCCTTCTCTTTGATTATGCAATTAGTTTTGTTTTTGACTATTACTTTACATACTACCCTGTGCTCCTTATCCCGCCTCCCACCCACTCTTCCCATGTCCTGAGCAGTATCCAGAACCCACATTTTGTGTGTGTGTGTGTGTGTGTGCGTGTGTGTAATCCTATGAAAGCAGGAGAAAAAGGTTGATCATCAGGATATCCCTAGAGTACTGAATGATTCTGTATGTCATGAAAAAACTGGTTCATCCTCATTACTCTCCATTACTACATACTTTAGGATTTACTGTTTTTATTTAATACAACCTATCTCTGTCTTCTCTATACTTTTGTATTTATCTCTGTTTCCACTTCTCTAAAATTTATGTTGTTTTTCTTTTTCTGGTTCAGATACATGTGATATTCCTGAGATATCTGTATTAGCATTCTTCTCACTTTGAATTCTATTCATCTTATGCATATTTATTATGTTGCAGTTATTTCCCTCACCTTCCTTTTCCTTTCCTCCCCACTGTGGGCATGTGTGTGTGAGTGTGTGCATGTGTGTGTGTGCATGTGAGTGTGTGTGTGTGTGTTTCTCTGTGTGTGTATTTACCCTTCAAGTTTGTGAACTGTTTGAAGTCTATCCAAGAACCCTTGGCTTTTAAGGGGGTATATTTCTTATGAATTTATTTAAATCATAATAGCTCTGTAACAATCTCTCCCAGTCATCCCATGATAGTGTCGTTCCTTGCACAGTTCTGTTTTATTTACTCTCTAGATATTCTGTATGGTGCTATTAAATACATGTTTTTTTCCCCCATTAGAATGTAATCTCTTTGAGGGCAGGTATGGTTTTTATTCTTTAATTTTTGTATTCCTTGTGTGTAACTCTTGGCATATAGGAAACTTAAGTTTATTTCAGACGTAACAGCAAAGTCATGTTAAAATTGACAGGTGTAATCCTTACACCTTAACTGCACCAAGTAAACTCAACCACTTAAGTATTTTTAAAAAGTTATTCCCTCCCCAAATATGAGGGAGCTTTTCTTTATCAGTGCCCCACAGCACAGTTTCCTGGTATTTCTGTGTATGGATAACATATTCTTCATTGTTTCAACAGATGACCAAGTTGCTAGGAAATTTTAAAAACAATATTCCCCACAGACAACCTCTACCTGGATGAATGTTATCATTTGCATAGATCTTCTTTTCATACTCTTCCTCCTGGAAACTATTTTGATTAAGATCCTATGTAAATTTTTAACTGTTAAAGACCTAATGAATATTTTCTCTTAGGAACTTCCAATTAATGGGATTTTCTCCTTTCCTAAAACACCAGAGGTAAGAAATTTTACTGTGTACCCAAATAATCATTCCATAAAGAACCTTTTATTTGTCTTCTGTTGACCTGAGACACAAGAGCCATTCTTTTCATTCTGTCCTCTCATATTCCACCTCTTTCTCAGTGGACAAATTTAGTATCAATACCTGTCCCATGACTGTTACTGTCTATTACTTTCCCTTAAAACTTTCTACTCCAGAGCTTTCAGAGAAGGAACTTTTAGAATGTTCTGTAGCACATGAGCATCTGCTGGTTCTGTCCTCTTGTAATAGTTTTTCTTCATCTCAATCTCAAAGTGAAATTTCATGTAAAAGTCAATTGCTGACTCATTGCTGATCTGGACATGCAGATAGATGTCAAAAATTCTATCTTTTCATAGATGTTTAAGACATGATTCAACATATTATTTCCTATTCCTAACCTTCGGTAAGATGCCAGGCATCCTAGTGCCATAGTGTAAAGTCTCTTCTGATTCTGTGAATGATCCACCCTGCACCTAGTGCAGTGTCATTGAAATAAGCAACCTTTGCTAGTTTGCCAACCTCCAGCACATCCTTGGAGAACTTTTCATTGTAGCTGACTGGAAAGATAACCTGATTTAACCTCTTCAACTGCTTAATGTTGTGTGGTGTCCTGTCTCCCAACTCGATCTTGCAACCTTTCATCCAGCTTGCCTTGGCCGTCTTCGCAGCTGATCTCACAGCCTTCACTGCTGCCCCACCCCAAGTCTGGGAGGGACTCTACTGCACATGCACTCATCCAACTCCTCAGCCTTTGCCACCACCACCTCCAGGCTGGTGGATTCTCTATTGATAGCCCTGGCTTTCCAGGGCCTTTCAGGCTGCTGCCCTGGGTATGGGGCTGCTTCAGCTCCTCCACATGTGCGCCCAACCCACCTACCTGCCAGCAAGTCAGGCTAGTATCAGAATTTACAAAATTGAACTTAAAAGTTCATACCCAATTCTACTTCTCTCTCTCAGCACTACAGCCATTTAAACCTCAAATTATACAATGATGTTGTGCAATTAGAAATTAGAATCTTGTGAAGTTACTCCTTTACAGTGAAAATCACCCAAGTAATTCTTTGATGGTTCTATAACATTATCCCTCACCATTGCAAATAAAATCAATTCAACGCAGTTGAAAAATATTCACTAATAAAACCTGTTAATGTGATTAATGTGCTAGGCCTCATGGACACAAAGACAAAAGTGAAATTGTCCCTGCCTTCAAGAAGCTTGCATTCAACTGGGAGGATATAACAAGTACACAGATATGCAAATATAAGATACTTGGATTATGCAGGGAGGTCAGGAAATGGCATTTAAATTGAGATTTGCAAGAAATAACTGAGGGAGTGGAAGAGAGGAAAGTGAGGAGAACATGTAGTCTTTGCATAGGAGACAGCCAAAGGAAAGGAATGAAGACTTGAGATGAGAATTTAAACTTCATGGAATGGGTTATAGACCAGTGTGGATGGAATACGATCTAGATAGAAGAAAGCAAAATAAGTCTAGAGAAGAGAGTTACAAAACCAAATGTGAAATTCAATTTTATCATGGAATAGGGAACCATATTTTACAACAGGAAACTGACATTGTGAGATGTTAGTCCCATTTGCCTAGATTGTAGGGCATGTGGGATGGAATCAATTGAGATAAGTCTGAAAAGGCAATATGGTGTCAGAATATAGAAGGTCTTGAATTTCAGTTCAAGAAGTTTGAATATTAGTTAACAAACAGTAAGAAGTCCTTGAGAATTTCTGAGTAAGGAAATTATGTAAATTGGGACAGTTAGGTGCTACAGTGGATATAGAATCTGAGTTCAAGTCAGGAAGACCTAAGGTCAACTTCGCCCCAAACACTAACTAGTTGTTTGACCCTAGGCAAGTCAATCTTTTCTTTTGCCTCAGTTTTCCTCATCTGGAAAATAATCTGGAGGAGGAAATGTCAAACCACTACAGTATCTTTGGTAAGTAAACCCCAAAATCAGTCAGACACTGCTGAAATAAATGAACAACAATGATAACATCATTTAATCAAGTCTAATCAAGTCAAAAAGCATTTTTAAAATGCTTACTCTGTCCCAGGTATTTTGTTAAGCACTGGAGATACAAAGAAAGGCAAAAATAGTCCCTGTCATCAAGGAGTTCATAGTCTAATGTGGTAGGTAAAATACAAATAATAATGTACAGATAATATCTATACATGAAAAATTGCAGAAAATTAGCTTCACAGGGTGATAGAGGAAAGCTTATTTCAGAAAATGGGGTTTTAGATGAAACTTAGAGGGTGCTAGAGAAAGGAAGAGGCCAAATTGAAGGGGGATAGAATTCCAGGTAGAAGGAATTGTAGTAAAAATGCCCTAGAAGGATATAGAGTGTCCTGTGCAAGGTATAAAAAGAAGACCACAGTCAGTAGGTTGTTTGGTAGTGGAAACATCAGCAAGATTCAGATTATAAAAGACTTTTACAAGCTAAAAAGAGAATTTTATATTTATTTTCCAAGGTAATAGGCAGCCACAGGATATTAGAGTGTTACAGTGTGAGACCTTTAGGAAATGCTTTAGGAGGATCACTTTGATAGTTAAATGGAGAATGGTCTGGAGAGGGAGGAGATTAGAGTCAGAGAGATCAGCTAGAAGGTCATTTTAAAAGGCATGAAGTGAGGAGGCCTGTAGTAGGTGGTTGAGTCTGAGGTGAGAAGGTTTGCATACGAGAAATGTTAGGGAGTGTTAGCTGAATATGACAATGTTTTAGATATGTGGTGATGGTGAATGAGGAATTAAGGATTACACCCAGGGGAAAGATAATATATCCAGTTTTGTGACACATTGAGTTTAAGATGTATTTGGGACATTCAGTTTGAGATGCCAATAGGTCGTTGGAGATGGGAAACAAGAATTCAGGAGAGAAGGTAAGACTGAGGAAGTAAATGAGAAAATCATTTCCACAGATACTATACTTGAGTCAACAGGAGCTGGTGAGAGCACCAAGTAAGATAATACAGAGTTGAAAAAGAAGACGTCCAAGGACAAGTGCCTTGCAAGACACCCACACTTAGTGAAAGTGTCCATATGAAAATCTAGAAAAGGAGCAGCCAAGCAGGTGAGAGATCTAAGGAGAAGCATCATGAAAACCTGGAGAGAAGAAAGTATTAAGGAGTAGACAGTGGTTAGAGTTAGAATGAGGAACATTACTCTAGCAGAGACGTGAAGAACTTATCTGTTACAGTCACCTGTAATCCATTAGAATCAAGTTCCTTCAGGGCAGGAACTGTTTTTTACCTCTTTTTTTTTATCCCCACCACAATGCTTGGCACATAGTAGGTGTTTAACAAATGTTTATTGAATGATTTCAACATATATAGGAGAAATTTTGTTTAAACAAATTTTAAGACAAATTTTAAGGCATCTTCTACAAAAATTTTTCAAAGAGGAGTACAAATTGCTTTCCATAACCACCCTCTAGGTCTCTCAGTTATTTTTTATTCCTTCTTCTAGAAGGACTTTTCTCTCACTTCTTCAATGTTCTCATGTGACTCAAAGAGTCTACTGTAGAGTCTAGGTTAACCCTGCCAGTCCTTCCTTAATTCAAAATTATCTCTTATTCCTTTTGCCCTCCGACAAAAAAAGTCTAGTTTTCCTGGCAATGCATTAACAAATCAAGCTTAAAAAAATCTTCAAGATGTAATGGTTTGTGTTTCAGTTAAAAATTCTTATTACCCTTGCCAATGACATATGTCTATAGATTACTCTGATTTTATATTGTTTTGAAAATGCATTCTGAAACATCCATTGACTTTTTTTAAACAATTTCCTTTAAAATAGTATAAAGTTAGAAATTATTAATAAAAAAGTTCTACATGAAAAAAATTAAGAAAAATATTTGCATTCCTTTGCAAGAGACCATTAAGGGGACCATGGGATTAACATGGCTTCTGATGGGGCAAAATATTTTCTTAATATCAGTTAGAATATTTTAGGGATTAGATTTCAAATGGGGAGCTAGTGAGAGAAGCAGCTGATTTCAAGACAGTTCCTGTAAAGACATGGAGAGAGAGAAGGAAATATAAACCACAAATTATCTCCTTGCTCCTCTCTCTCCTAGTGATTCCAGAATTGCTTGATTTAGCTATGGAAAATAAATGCTAAGGAAGCATTTATAAGTGTTGCATGGTATTTAAGCTTATGCACTGTGAAGTATGACAGAGATTCTGCAGGCATGTGGGTCATGCAGTGGATAGACTTTTGGGCCTCCTCTTCCAAATTCAAATCTGGCCTCAAACACTTACTAGCTGTGTGATTCTGAGCAAGTCACGTAGCCTTGTTTGCCTCATTTTCCTCATCTGTAAATTGAGATGGAGAAAGAAATGGCAAATCACTCTAGCGCCTTTGCCAAGAAAACTTCACAAAGTCATGAAGAGTTGAACATGACAGAATAAAAACAAACTCAGTATTCTTCTGCCCCTCATATCAAAGGGATATAGTTACTTTGTTTTAAGTTTATTGATCATAACAGTAAATTCTTTTCACATATCCTCAGGTTTTCGAGACTGCAGTTACAAATGCATCATAATCTACACATTAAAAAAAAATAAAAGGTCACATTTGGAATAAGTTGGTGAGAGAGCTAAATTGTCCCTTAGAGTTTTAACTTAGAACCCTTGTCCCCAGGGTTGATAGCTGTATTATGCATAACTGTTGAATGAATTGAATCTTCTTAAAGGTTAATTTAAACCTTAAAAAGAAGACATTATCCATATTGTTCAAGAAATGAAGCTTTTTGAAACATTTATTCCTCATATCAATAGCTTTTAAGATTTACATTTATGATTGATTGAAGGCAGGAAGCCAGAAAGGTTAGACCAGATGACTTATTCTGTATGTAGGCATGTGTGAGTATGCTAAGGCATAATCTTGTTCTTTTGAATTGTCAGGATAACATAGGATGCATAGTGATCATTTGAAGTATTTTATTAGTTTGTGCATT
>CM053769.1:495023021-495047632 GCA_028658325.1 Potorous gilbertii
GTTTTTTTCCCTTTTCTGGGCATTTTCCCAGCCAGTTACTTTACTTCTGAGAGTCCTCTCCACCCCCTGTCCTAGATCTTCCCCACTAATGCTTGGGGTCTGAGATTCAAATGCTCCCAGACAGTTACTTGACTTCTGAGAGTCCTCTCCACCCCACCCTAGGTCTGCCCAGCCAGTGCTTGGGGTCTGAGATTCAAATGTTGCTCCCCAGCCTCAGGGCTTTTGGCAGCAGGCCTGACTGCTCTTCAATGGGAGCTTATCTGCTGGTTCTCAGGTGGGGGCAGGGCAGCCTCTCAGGCTCAGTTCCCTCAGGGGGTTTATGCAGAGTTCTTTTGTAATGGAGCTGCGGTGGAGCTCCTGCCTGCTCTGGGAGTCTCTGGCCAAGCTGCTTCTGCCTCTGTCCTTGCCACCACCTCCCGAGGGGGTCCGAGTCCCGGAGATACCGGCTCCCCTCTCAGTCTGTCTCTCTCACTGACCTGTGCGTCTGTGGTTGGTGGGACTTTCGCGGCCGTTTGAGATTCAGATCCCTGAAGCCTGCTGGGGTCTGCTCGCTCCTCTACAGTACCAAATTTTCATTAGTAATTAAAACATTTTAATTTTTGAAGTAGGTAATGCTCATTATCATTTAAAAGAGCAATATGAGTAAATGAATTATGTTGTTATGTGTCAGAATTCTGGCAAATATTGAGATATTATTTGGCGGAGAATAACTTCTCCCTCTATTTCCTTGTTCTGTCTCATCTGCAGAACTGGGCAAGTCATAGATCTGAAGGGCAGTTCTTTTAATTTATTGCATGTATTGAGTAGAGTATTGAATAGAATAATGAAGCATTGAATGATATACTCAACGTACTAAATAGAGTAAATGACCAAAACATAGAACTAAAGTATATTTCTTATCATTTGTGCAAGTATCAAATAGAATTTTCTGTTTCTAAAACTAAAAATTCTTTTTTATATAAAAAAAGAAAAAAAGAATGGATATGTTTGGGAAGTAATATCACTTAGAGGTAGAAGACATTGATTAGGGATTGAGTTTTACGTTAATCACAATTGGAGCAAGTGCTAATGTTATTTTCATGTCTTTTCACCAGTTAGTGACAATTGGAAATTTTTTAAATATGCATTTCATTCTATTTCCACACCAGTTTTTAAAATTGAATGTAAATATGTACATATTGTTTCTGATATAGCTCAGCTGATTTGTTGATTACCTCATGAGGAAACCTCTCATTTGGAAGACATCCACTGACAGATCCAGGAGTCATCATCTTGTTGAATGGCAGTGAGCAATCAAACAGTGGTGACTGAATTTATCCTGCAGGGTTTCTCTGAGTCACCTCCACTTCAACTTGCCCTCTTTTGTCTCTTCTTCTTCCTTTACATCATGGCGCTAGCAGGCAATGCTCTCATTGTGGTGGCCATAAGCCTAGATTCAGGTCTCCATACTCCAATGTATTTTTTCCTTGCCAACCTGGCCATCTTAGATATTGGTTGCACAACCACAGTTCTTCCCAGATTGCTGGAAAACCTTGCAGGCAAGAAATCCATCTCCTATGTTGGGTGCATAACTCAGTTGTATTTCCTTTCATTCCTTTTGGGTGCTGAACTCCTACTTTTCACGGCCATGGCTTATGACAGGTATGTGGCTATCTGCCACCCCCTCCATTACACTACTATGATGAGTAGAATGGTTTGCATCCTCCTAGCTGGTAGTGTGTGGGCTATTAGTACCATCGACTCATTAGTACACACTGGCCTTATGATACAGCTAACCTTCTGTGGCCCAAATCAAATTAAACATCTCTTGTGTGAAATACCCACTCTGCTACTGCTCTCCTGCACCTCTACATATCTGAATAATATCATGATAGTCATTGCAGATGTATACTTTGGGGTGATTAATTTTATGCTTACTATGGTGTCCTATGGCTTCATCATTTCCAACATCTTGAAGATTCGCACCACAGAGGGCAAGAAGAAAGCATTCTCTACCTGTTCTTCCCACCTCATTGTGGTCACGATATATTATACCACAGTTATATACACATACATTCTCCCAGGTTCTGGGTCCTCCATGGATAATGGCAAAATAGTGGCTGTCATGTACACTACTATCAGTCCCACTTTAAACCCTCTTATTTACACTCTACGCAATAAGGATTTCAAAAGAGCCCTCAAGAAAATGTTTCCAGTAGTTAAATAAATAGTTCTAATTTATTCACATGAATTGGTTGTAAAAATATGATGTAAAAGTTTTGGTTGTATGAACCTTAGTTATTGGATTTGTAGAATGATTTTTACTCAGAATCTCAGAGCCAGAAGGAATCTCCGTGATCAACTTGTGCATTATTATACCCCCTGTTCTACTTCTAACTTCCTTATTTCAGTTTTGGACCACACAGCCCCCTCTCACTAACCTTAAACTTATTTATCTTTGTGACCTTATAAATTGTTCGTACTGAATCAGTCTTCAACCCAATTCTGTTGAGTTTTACTCTGCAATATGTTGCACCCTGTTTCCCTTCTGTTTGTCTGAAATCACACATTCCAAATCATATCCTCATGATTTCTATTATTTACAGTATATTTGATTACTGTATTTCCTTCTAATGTGTTCCTCCCTTCTGTTATGCAATTCGTTCTCCATACATAACTCTCCTAAAGTCCATTTTTAACCATACCATTTTCCTACTAAAGTGTTTTAGAAGATCCTTTTAATAAATGCAAAGAGAGAAAACAAATTATTTACATTTAAACTTAGAGTTCTTTGCAGTCCCACTATCTAAAACAATACGTTTTAATCCATGTATTCCATTATTCCTTTATGCACATTCTATTTTCCCATTCATCTGTGTTGCTGGTTTTGTGTTATGTGCCGTTAGGTGGCACAATGGAGAGATTATTGGATATGAAGTTGGAAAGCCTGAGTTTGAATCCTATCTCAGTTATCTATAGGTTGTGTGACCCAAGATAATTCAGGTTAGTCCCTTCATATGTCAAATGAAAATAACAATATTTCCTTTCTGACAGGATCATTGTGACGCTCTATTGAGATGACAAATATGTAAAGTTCCTTTTAAGTCTAAAAGAGAGCTCTAACAGTGTTAGCTCTTATTTTTATACTTGATGAATAGTTGGGCAAAAGTATTGCATTTGGAGCCAAAATATGTGGATTCAAATCTTACCCCCTCTACTTCAGGACATATGTGACTTTGAGCAGACCCCTTCATCTCCCTATCTCAGTTTTCTCAGCTATAAAATAAAGAGTCTTTTGCTAAATGATCTCTGAGGTTTCTTCAGGTATAAATTAATGATGCTATGATCTCCTTCAGTTCTAAGTCAATAGTTATTCTATTTATACACATTTATAGAGATAGTTTCAAATGCCTGGAATTTCCTTCCTCCTTATGTCTGCTTTTCTAAATTCCTCTTTCCTTTATCCTCCCAGGTTGAACTCAGATGCCTCATTTTTCCCTAAACATCTTCAGTGATCCCCTTCAGATGAAAATGTTTTCTCCCTATTTTTCAAACTACTATTTCCTTAAATTGTTCTAAATTATTTATAAATATTTTAGCATTTCTCTTTTAAAGCCAAATCTGAGCTCCAATTTGTCTCCCTCTTTTCCATTTCCTCTTCCCTGAGAAAGAAAAAATTTGGTGTAATTTATTCAAGTGAAGTCAAGTGAAACATATTTCCATATTAGCCATATTACAAAGAGAACATACGTGAAAAAAGTAAAGTAAAAAATAAGTATGCTTCAATTTGTACTCAGAGTTCATCAGTTCTCTCTGGAGATGAGTAGCTTTTCTCATCATGGGTACTTTTGAATTTTACTTCATCAAGGGTGGGGAAACCTGTGGCCTCCAGATCACATGTGGCCCTCTAGGTCCTCAAGTGTGGCCCTTTGGTTGAATCCAAATTTCATGGGACAAATCCCCTTAATAAAAGGATTTGTTTTGTAATACTTGGAGTTATTCAAATGAGTGCACCCATGGATCCACAAAGCCACAAATAACCTCAAGTCTGCACGTTCCCCACCCTGTTTGAGATAATTGTCTAGATCAAAAAAGATGGTTTTCGCAGTTGATCTTTCTTAGAATATCACTACTATTTTGTACAATGTTCTCTCAGTTCTGATAATTTCTCTTTGCATCTGTTCATATAAGTCTTTATAAGTATTATTGATGTATGTACATATATGTTTTGCATGCATGTACACACTCATATATGTATGTCCATATGTTTTTTGTCTTTAATTCATATTACCTCTCTACCCTGATTAAAGTTTCTCTCATGAAAAAACTCCAAACGGTGTGCCACATAGCATACAGAGACTGAGGTTAACAACAAACAACTCACACACAAACACACACACACATACAGAGTATGTGTAGGATTATATGCTAATACATGTATACACCTCTAGCTATATATATATAGTATTAGTTACACTTGCCCTAGTACCTCCTTACCTCCCTGTCATGTCTTTCAGTGTCTTTTCTCTAGGACCATTGTAGGTGTTCAGGAGAGCCTTTAATTCTCTTTCTGTCATGTCAAATACATATTTTGCAATTAGTTAACAGCATCTTCACTGGATTTTTCTGTTCTCCAGGCCTCCTAGTCATTTGGGAGCCTGGAGCTCGAATGTGTTGTTGAGATTCCTCAATTCATAGAATCATAGATCAACTGCAAGGGGCCTTTGCGGCCAATAAGTTCAACTCCGTCGTTTCATAGATGAGATACTGAAGCAAAGGGAAGTGAAATAATTTTGCCCAAGTTCTGTGAAAGTCAGTCTATTCCTTTCTCAGATTTTTTGCCAGAATACCTTTGTAAAAGGGAATGATAATCAGTGGATAGACAAAGACTCCTGATGGAGACATAGAGGAAAGGATTGAAAAACCATAACATTTTCAGTATTGAGGTTAATTAATTTAAATGTAAATAGTTCCAAATCAAGTTAGATTGCTTAAATCATTAAAAAATATTGTATTAAATATTGTATTATGGATAAGATTAGGGACGGGACTTGTGATTTCATTTTCATGAAAAATTTCCAGGAGAAGAAAATTCTTCTTACAACATAAATCAAAACCCGTTCTACAAACTATAATCTTACACATTTGCTTAGAGAGCTTAGAGGGTAAGAGCTTTGCCCAAATCACACATTCAATTTGTGTCAAAGGCAGGACATCAACACAAATCCCTTATATTTTGAGGCTGATTCTTTCTCTATGGTGAGATGTAGATGACCTAGTGCTGGGCCTGGGCTCAAGGAGATGTGATTTAAAATCTGATTTTAGACACTTACTAACTGTGAGACGAATGACCAAATTTATTAAATCAAAAATTATTTTAAAAAATATTTTAAAAAGATTATGTACATGTACTTACATATATAATTATTTGGTTGATACTTTTCAGCCTGTATGTATTTGTATTTTTGGCTGTGAAACCTGTCTTCATGGCGTTTCACATTTGTTTTGACAAGATATCAAGCAATACAATTAATCAAGAATTATGGAAACTATATGGTCCTTCAATGAAATAGATGACTTTCAAACATTCTTGATGAAAAGAGCAGAGCTGAAAGGAAAATTTGACTTTCAAACACAAGAATGAAGAGAAGCATGAAACAGTAAAAAGCAAAGAGAAGTCATAAGGGACTTACTAAAGTTGAACTGTTTACATTCCTACATGGAAAGACAATATCTGTAACTCTTGGGACTTTTCAGTATCTGGGTAGTTGGTAGGATTATACACACACACACACACGCACACACAGAGACAGAGAACACAGAATGAATTGAGTATGAAGGGACCATATCTTAAAAAAATGAAGTTAAGCGGTGAGAGAAAAATGTATTGGGAAGAGAGAGGGAGAAATGAAATGGTGCAAATTATCTCTCACAGAAGAGGCAGGCAGGAGATTTTTTAGTGGAGGGGAAAAGAGAGGAGGTGAGAGAAAAACATGAAGTTTACTCTCATCAGCTTTGACCAAGGAAGGAATAAAATGCACACTCATTTTGGTATGAAAACCTATCTTACAATAGAGGAAATTTGGGGAGATTGGGATAAGCAGGGTGGGGGGATGATAGAAGGAAGGTCAATGAGAGGAGGGAGCAATTTAAAGTCAACACTCGGGGAAGGACAGAATCAAAAGAGAGAATAGAAGCAATGAGGGACAGGATAGGATGGAGGGAATTGTAGTCAGTCTTACACAACACCACTATTATGGAAGTCATTTGCAAAACTACACAGATATGGCCTATATTAAATTGCCTTCCTTCCCAAGGGAATGGGTGGGGAGGGAGTGATGGGGAGAAGTTGGAACTCAAAGTTTAAGGAAATGATGTTGAGTATTGTTCCTGCTACTAGGAAGTAAGAAATACAGGTAATGGGGAGTAGAAAGTTATCTGGCCCTACAGGACAAAAGAAGAGATGGGTAAGGGAAGGGAGGGATGAAAGTAGAGAGGGTGATATGGGTAATTAGAATGCTCAATGTATTGGGGAGGAAGAGGTTACAAATGGGGAGAAAATTTTAAACCCAAATTTTGTGAAACTGAACTTGAAAAGTTAAATAAATAAAAAGTTAAATAAATAATTTCATTTATAAATAAGAAAAAGAATTACTGAAACTGACATAATAAGATCATGAACTCCGAGCCCTGTTCCAACCCAGGAATACTTTTCAATTTCTGTAACTAGCATGTACACTTTCTAATGTGGTAAACAACATGTACAGTTACTAATACTAAATCAAATTTGATTCACTTTGATAATTCCTATGCACTTTGGGCATTTTATGAAAGTCATGTAGATAGAAAGTTGCAATGTTGGAATTTGAACAGGGTCTAAATATAGAATCTTTTCTTTCTTTTATAGGAAATCATTCTTCCACTGCACCTTGAATTTGAGGCAAAATTCAGCTGTCACATCTCAAGGAAATACATAGTGATTGCTGGCATGTAGTAAAAAAAAAAGTATCGAAAAGGGAGTCCAAAGGAGTATGTTCAACTCCTAATCAAGTGCCTGGCACATTGTAAGGTCTTTGCAATACAGATTTCTAGAATGACGATGCCAAACACTACTGTTCCATTCCTAGAATCATGCAATTATTGTATGTCCTGTTGTGCTTAGAAAAGACTTCAGAAACCATCTACTCCAACTCCGTAATTTTACCAGTGAGGAAATTGAGATCAAGGGAAGTGAAGCCTAAGCAATGTAAGGTTATCACTCCTCAGTTAATAAATGAGATTTTAATATGGGGTTTACAAATACTCTAAGGTATTCCTAGGGCTTAAGATGTATGATTTTTCTGAGTAGTCTGAACCTGTGTGGAATGGGAAGAGAATTAGAATTTTCTAACTGCAGTGTAAATTTACATTGTCATTTTTATATCTTTTTATTATTCTCCTCTGAATTGTTGTCTCTAAAATATTAATGGATCATTCGTAATATTTTTGTCAGTTATTGTACTGAGACTGAATATTTTGCTTCTATTTTATTTAGTATTTTGTGATCATACTAAATATTTAACTAGTTGAGAGAAAAGCTTCAGGATTTATTTCCACTGACATGTAAGTCAAAAATATCAAGAAAGAGAAATAAAAAAGTAAACCAATTCTCAACAGCATCATGGAAAATAATAAGAAACTGGTGATTGAATTCAACCTGCAAGGCTATTGAGTATCTACTGAAAATCTTGTTCTTTGACATTTTTTTTCCAGTATCCCCGGTAACCTCATCAGTAATATCTTGATTGTTGCATTGATTATTTGGAGCTCTGTTCTTTAATGAATTTTTTCGTACTCAAAGTGTCTATTTTGAATATGATGTATCCAATCACTGGTCTTTCGTAGGTTTTGGACAAAGTTTCAGAAGGAAAGATGATCTCCTTTGGTGGATACATGACCTAAGTGTATTTCCTTATCCGGTCTGTGTCTGGTGAGTTCCTTCTCTTCACATCCATTATTTGTGACAAACATGTGACCATCTAGTACCACTACACTACAGCACCATGATGAGCAAGAAGATTTGTGTCTTTTTGGCATATTTAGTATGAAAATTCTCTACTTAGCACCACCAGTGATACCAGCATGATATTTCAATTAAGATTCTCTGGCCCTAACCATTTCTAACCAATTCTTCTTTGAAATCCCACATGTTGTTCTCTCTTGCACCTCAATGGATGTGAATGATAACATGACAATCCTTGATGATGTCTTCTCATTTCTGAAGTTCCTGTTGAACTTTCTGTCTTACTGCTTCATCATCTTCAGCATCATGAGAATCTACACCACAGAGGGGAAGAAAAACATTCTCTACCTGATCCTCCACCTGATTGTGCTTACTCTGTACTACTGCACTCTTTTTTATGCTCGTGTCAGCCTCATGTCAAATTGGTGACTGTGTCGTATGAAGCAGTTATCCTGCCCATGACTTAAACTTTCTCATCTACCCGTTGAGGAACAAGAGTGTCAGGGCAACCTTCAGAAAGGTTTCAATTTAGTAAGGCCTAGAAATTTATTATTTGCTGGATAGAATTGATTTAGGCATGTGTGCTATTGTAGTAAAGATGGAAAACCCTAACAGCGATTTTCTAATATCTGAAATATTTTTTTCTCACTGTGTAATCTCGTGTGTTTGAAAGTGATCAATAAGTTATTCTTATAGACAAGAGTTGCAATACTTAAAATCCCTTGATTAATTGTAGTGGGAATGCAGGTATAATGGGTTTCCAAGTGAATTTAGTTTTCTTGTAGCCAAGGATCGTGTGTGTGTGCCTGCGTGTTTGCGTGTGTGTGTGTGTGTGTGTATAAAGAGAAATCTTGTCAAACAGGAGAAAAATGACTCATCAGTAGGATGGCCCTAGAACCCTGACCACAGCAGAAGAAACGTTCCAAGCAGAGATCTGAAAATCCTGGTTCAACCTCACCTCGGTATCTTTAGTTAAATATCTTTGTATATCATAATCTTTCTGTCTTTGCCACTGTTTCTATTTATATTTCTTTTTCTGTAAAATCATATTCAACATTCCTTTTTCTGGTTCAGATAAATCAGAGGTTTATGGGACACCTTTACCCCCATTCCTTCCTCTGCCTTTGAATATTATTAATCTGATGCATCTCTTTCATGGAACAGTGATTTTCCTTTTCTTCCTTTATGTTTCCTTCTCACTAGGTGCCCTCTATCCCTTCCATTTATGTCCTCTCCTATGAGGGTAGAAACAGAACGAAACAATCCTCAAGCACCCTGCTTGTCTTTTTGCCTTTTTCTATAACTCTTGAAGATATTAATATTATGAGAATAAATAATTCTTTTAAGTAGAAAAGTCCATCTGTTCATAATGTCTTTCCTTCTTAATACATAATTTATTTATTTTTCAATTTTCAACATTCACTTCCACAAGAATTTGAATTCAAAATTTTCTCCCCATCTGTCCCCAACCCCCACCACAAGACAGCATACCCTTTGTCCACCCCTCCCTCCAGTCTATCTTCCCTTTAAGTGACCCCCTTCTTTCATCTCCCTCCCCTCTATTTTCTTGTAGTGTAAAATAAATTTTTATACCGCATCGCCTGTACATCTTATTTTCCAGGTGCATGATAAAACAATTTTGTACCATTTTTATTAAATTTTTGAGTTATATATTCTCTCCCTTTCTGCCTCCATATGCACCCTTTCTGACAGAACAAGCAATTCAATATAGGTCATACATGTGTAGGCATGCAAAACACTTCCCTAATTCTTATTTTGTGATAAACTAACCACATCTCCCTCTGTCCTATCCTGCCCTCCAATAATTCCTTTCTGTCCCTTGACCTGTCCTCCCACAATAATGTTTGCTTCTGATTATCCTTTTCTCCCATTTGCTATCCCTTCTAATGTCTTCCTTCTCCTAGCCCTGTTCCCCCTGCCTTCCTTTAGGGTAAAATAGATTTCCATATCCAATTGAGTTTGTGTTATTCCTGCCTTACATCCAATTCTATGAGAGTAAGACTCACTTACTTCCTTTCATCTCCCCCTTCTTCTCTTCCATTGTAAATCCTCCTTCTCACCTCTTTTCTTTGAGATATTTTGATACATTCCACCTCTCCCTTTCATGTACTCCTAGTACAGTACACTGAACGGTAAATTTTATCTTTTAAGTATTCTCTCTTCCTATTCAGTTCACCCTATGCCGTCTGTCTACGTGTGTGCGCGCACATACATACATATGTACAAATACATATACATACACATGTAAACCCATGTACATATACATGCCTTCACAAGCATAATGTACACATACATATGTACCCATACACACCTGCATATATACATGTATTTCGTGCATCTCCCCTTAATACGCAAAAGTTCTCATGGGTTACAAATAATATCCTTCCATGTAGTAACGCAAACATTTCAACTTAAATGAGTGTCTTTTTAAAATGTTATTTAAGTTTTCAACATTCATTTCCACAAAATTTTGAGTTCCAAATTTTCTCCCCATTTCTCCCCAACCCCAAAATGTCAAGCATTCTAATTACCCCTATCGCGAATGTGCCTTCCCTTCTAAAATCCTTCCCTTTCCTTATCCCCATCTCATCTTTTGTCCTATAGGGTAGGATAAATTTCTATACTCTATTACCTGTATTTCTTATTACCGAGTTGTATGGAAGAACAGTACTCAATAGCTGTTTTAAAATTTTGAGTTCCAACTTCTCTTCCTCCCTCTCTCGCCACCCATCCCCATTGGGAAGGCAAGAAATTCAATATTTTTTTTTGCAAATGACATCCATCATAGTCGTGTTGTGTAAGACTAACTATATTTCACTTCATCCTATACTGCCCCTATCAGCCACAAGTTTCAAACTCACATCTTTTAATCCTAAACCTTGTGGGAATTTGACTAGGACATTGATATGTAAAAGCCAAAAGTCACTGCCCTCAAGAAAAGAATGGATGAATTGAAATGCTTGGTAGTAAATAAAGTTAATTACATTCGGTATACTTCAGCTAAGCTATGATGACCTATAAGATGACTGGAGTAGGTAAGATACATATACTGGGGTTTGGGAGTGACCAATGAAGCCAAAAATCTTAACAGATAAAGGGAACCCTAAACCCTTCCATAAGATTGAACTATCTTGACAATGGAAATGTAATTTGTGTAAGAGAAGAAAGAGTACCGGCTTAGTCTGAGTAGGTGTTTGAGAAAACAGACTTTTAAAAATCTTTTCATAAAATTACACACTAGACAATATTAAATGATATCATATTCAGACTGCTAAGAATGCTTGCACAGGTCAGAAACTCTTTTATTTAGAAGTAATAAAATTTCTTGCTACATCAGCATTTTTCTCTGTCTCTTCCCTGGGATGGGTGCCCGGAAAAGCCTTTTGTTTCCATGTTTGTGTTTGGAGTTCTGATTTCATTGATGTACCCTCAAGGATGATATTTTATCTTCAAGGCATAAAATCTCTTTCCACTGATAGCATTCCGGAACTGTATGTAACTTCTAATCTAAAAGAGCAACCTCAGATAGTGAGAGTTAAAGAGATTTGGCTGTGGTTACATAGAGAGAAAATATTAGAATCAGGACATGAATTTATTTCTTTCTCATTCCAAGACTGGTCATGTAAGACATATCTTCTTACGTTTCAGGATAAACCATATATATTAAAATTATGGCCAAATTATAATTTATGTTAATAAATATATATTTATTATACATGTTAATATATGTTGTTAAGGAATTACAGTCAATAATTGCAAGCAGTGAAGTACCAAATATATATCTTTCTGTAAGGAAAATAAAATATTAAATAAGTGATCTAGAGAACCGCCAAGATTACTGATACTCGAGCTTTTTATTTTTGGACAAAAACGTGGAACAACTATTATACTGGTCCAAATTCTTTCCATGTCTGCTCCCCAAATATGACTTATGCAAACCTGCGTGGGGCCTATTTTTATACTCTAAGTAAGATAAAATAAAAGTGAAAAAAACAGCGTGGATGATAAACTTGAAGCAACATTTCAACAGAATTGAATGATCAAAAAATCATAGTAAAAGAGGCTTAATATTTTAATAGATAAAAGTGTAGTTAGGTTGTTTGGTGGATAGAGCACTGACAAGGGAGACAGTAGAACCTGAGTTTAAATCTAGCTTCAAACACTTGACAGTTACTAGCTGTGTTATCATGGGCAAATCACTTGACCAGAATTGCCTCACTCTGTCATTCTCTGTCTGTCTCTTGGTCTCTGTCTCTGTCTCTATGTCTATCTACCTCTCTGTTTCTCTGTCTCTCTGTCTCTCTCTGTTTCTCTGTGTGTGTATCTATCTTTCTCTATACATGTAATAATTGTGGGATCATTTGGATTATTCCTCTAGGTTGTCCATAGATTGATTTTTCAAAAAAAATTTCTGATAAAATTCAGCAAATTAGGAAAGAGAACCAGAGAGTTCTGTAACTACTTCAGCTGATGTTGGAAGAAAGCAAGAGAAAAAGTGGAGAAAATTCTACTCTGAACAGGATGTTGTTGAATAACCAGACACGGGTGACTGAGTTCATTCTTCAAAGTTTCTCAGGTAATATTCCACTAAGCATCTTGCTTTTTGCCACTTTATTTTCCTTATATACAGCTTCTCTCACTGGGAATGTCCTGATCATTCTTCTGGTCGTCTGGAGCTCTGTTCTTCACACCCCTATGTATTTTTTCCTAGTCAAATTGTCTATGTTAGACATCATGTGCACAACCTGTGTTCTTCCCAAGGTGTTGGAAAACTTGGTTTCAGAAAAGAAGACCATCTCCTATGGTGAATGCATGGCCCAAGTATTCTTCCTCACTTGGTCTGTATCTAGTAAACTTCTTCTTTTCACAGCCATGGCTTATGACAGGTATGTGGCCATGTGCCACCCCCTTCACTACAGCACCATGATGAACAAGTAGATTTATGTCCTTCTGCCAGTTGGGATATGGAGTATCTGTGGACTTAACACGATCATCAATACTGGACTTATGATTCGATTATCTTTCTTTTGCCTCCACATTATTAATCAATTCTTCTGTCAAATCCCCCCCTGTGTTGCTTCTTTCTTGCACCTCAACATACGTGAATGATATCATGATAGTCCTTGCTGATGTCTTCTCAGTTCTGAATTTCCTTCTATCTTACTGTTTTATAATCTCCAGCATCATGAAAATCCAGTCCACAGAGGGCAAAAATATAGCATTCTCTACCCTTTCCTCCCACCTGATTGTGGTCACCATGTATTACTGCACTGTGTTTTATGCCTATGTAAGTCCCATCTCCAGCTATTCTCCTGAAAGTGCAAAGGTGGTGGCGGTGTTGTACACTGCAGGTAGCCCCACCTTAAACCCTCTCATCCACACTTTGAGGAACAAGGATGTCAGGGAAGCCCTGAAGAATCTTCCTCAGTTTAGGAAGTGAAAGCTTGCAAATTTGTAGGTTTCTGGATTGGATTGATTTGAACAAGTGTATTCTTATAATAATGATGGGAAGTCCTAAAACTAATCGATTTTCTAATATCTCAGAGATTTTTCTTACTGTAAAATCTCATGTTCTTGGTTATGAATGACAATTTATTCTTGTACCCATAAATGTGGAGTTTATAGAACCCTCTAATTAATTTTTAGTTGAAATTAAGATATAATTGCTCCAAAAGGAAATTTAATAGTCTAGTAGACCAGAATTATATGGTGGATGATCTCTCTTTCAGCAATGGTAAAGTATAAGAGAGATAGACAGAGAGACAGACACATGAAAAGAAAGAGAAAGAGAGAGAGAGAGAGAGAGAGAGAGAGAGAGAGAGAGAGAGAGAGAGAGGAGAGAGAGAGATTTCCTGGTCATGAAATCTGCAAAGAACATATAAAAGATCAAGTTAAGGTGAAATTATTTAATTAAGTATAATTAAGTATTCTCAGTCCCTAAAATTGATGTGGAATCTCATTGACTATGGAAGGCCTTTCAAAAATATATATCACAATTCATTAACATCCCTAATTACATATAAGATTATCATTTGATGTCAAGGTGGCTATACAAATCAATGAACAAAATGTTTAGTTTGTAACACCCACAGGACCAAAGGAAAGCTTCAAAGTTCACCTTTGCCTTTTTTGATGCAATTCTTGATGCAAGAAGCTGAAATCCTGCTCCAGCCTTCATGGTTATGGATTACGACTGGAATGTAGCCTCTCCCCAGCTTTTGCTTTTATATTACCATAGAACAATAATAAATAGGTAAGTTTGTGTATCATTGGCTATGACTTGGATGGTGTGAATGGTGTCGATCAGCACGTTTGGTACCACAGCAAATACCAGCATCCTGTTGAAGGTGTCATTCTATGCACCTAATAGAATCGGCCATATTTTCTGTGAGATCTCGTCCATGCTTCTATATCCTGCGCCTCTCCATATAGGATTGACATCATGACCATCAAGGCTGATATTCTTTGTTGTTATGATTTTCCTGTTTACCATATTGTTCTATGGCTTCAATACCTTCAGCATCATGGCAATTGGACAACAGAGGATATTAGAGAACCTTTTCTACCTGCCCCTGTCACTTCATTGTAGTGACTCAATCATAGCTTATGTTTATGTAAGCCCAGACCCAAGTTGCTTCCCACAGAAGGGCAACATCATGGCTATGCTTTACTTATGGTGAGTACTACCTTGAGCACTCTTATCTATTCTTTGAGAAACAAGGATGTCAAGAATCCCCTCAGAAAAGACTAATTTCCTTCTTAAGGAAAACAGAACATTCATTAATCTAAAGAGCTGCTTCAGAAATTAGAAAATATCAGTTATTTCTATCTTTAATGTTAAGTATTGAAGTAATTATCTCTGCAATTTTTTACTATAAAGTAGTTTCTCTGCTTATCTCCTTTTTATGCCAATATTTACTTAAGTCTTATCTAAAAGTATGATTACTACCATAGAATTTTATTTTACTTTTTGGTTCAGCTGAAGTCTAACATTTTTTTCTCCAGTCCATCTGAGAGAACGTTTATATTTCAAGAGTATTTCTTCTAAATGTATTCTGCTTTGTAATTTGTCCTGTTATTTTCTTCCATTGTAGGGTTAAGGTCATCCCCTTTGTGTTCACAATTATGATAGTTAACTCCATAGTTTCCTCCATCCTGTCCTCCTTATTTCCATTCTTCCCAACTTCTTTTTAGAAACAAGAAGGGAGTGGTAAAGAACGAATTTCCTTAACACATGATTTGAAAATGAAGTAGACTGTTTCCATTCCATTGTTATGTCTATTCTTCACTTTTTCCAATCTCACATTTTTATTATTTCTTTCTTTTATTCCCCCCCATACCCTTCTCTTTGATTATGCAATTAGTTTTGTTTTTGACTATTACTTTACATACTACCCTGTCCTCCTTACCCCTCCTCCCACCCACTCTTCCCATGTCCTGAGCAGTATCCAGAACCCACATTGTGTGTGTGTGTGTGTGTGCGTGTGTGTAATCCTATGAAAGCAGGAGAAAATGGTTGATCATCAGGATATCCCTAGAGTACTGAATGATTCTGTATGTCATGAAAAAACTGGTTCATCCTCATTACTCTCTATTACTACATACTTTAGGATTTACTGTTTTTATTTAATACAACCTATCTCTGTCTTCTCTATACTTTTGTATTTATCTCTGTTTCCACTTCTCTAAAATTTATGTTGTTTTTCTTTTTCTGGTTCAGATAAATGTGATATTCCTGAGATATCTGTGTTACCATTCTTCTCGCTTTGAATTCTATTCACCTTATGCATATTTATTATGTTGTACTTATTTCCCTCACCTTCCTTTTCCTTTCCTCCCCACTGTGGGCATGTGTGTGTGAGTTTGTGCATGTGTGTGTGTGCATGTGAGTGTGTGTGTGTGTGTTTCTCTGTGTGTGTATTTACCCTTCAAGTTTGTGAACTGTTTGAAGTCTATCCAAGAACCCTTTAAGGGGATATATTTCTTATGTATTTATTTAAAGAATAATAGCTCTGTAACAATCTATCCCAGTCATCCCATGATAGTGTCGTTCCTTCCACAGTTCTGTTTTATTTACTCTCTAGATATTCTGTATGGTGCTATTAAATACATGTTTTTTTCCCCATTAGAATGTAATCTCTTTGAGGGCAGGTATGGTTTTTACTTTTTTATTTTTGTATTCCTTGTGTGTAACTCTTGGCATATAGGAAATAATTAATGTTGTTAAAGGATATTCTATTGAAACTCTACCCTGTCTCTGAATCTGCTGTTTCACCTAATCTTAGTGATGTGAATAGAGCACAATGGAATCCATCACAGATTACCTTCTTAAGGCTTGGTTGTCTTCTCTTCAAACTTACCCTATCCTCCTCCCGCACACACTTAAAGGAGAGAACACAGAAGATCCATGCAAGGAAATCCAATTGTTAAATCCTGGATCTCTCTCTGTCTTCAGAAGGATGATTAGAAGTTGAGAGAACCTATGTTTTGGGGTAACTTGGTTCTTCCTCATGCCTTGGCTCCTGTACTGAGAAAAGACCCCAGAACAAAGGAGGTATTTTCTTCGTGGGAACTGCTTTGCTTAGACCAAACACTTATTCTCTCTTGCCTCCTTTGGTTTTGCTTAGACCAAACACTTACTCTCTCTTGCCTCCTTTAGGAATCTGATTCTTGACAAAGATAGAAAGGTTACAACAAAGTTAGGACCAGGGCAGAGCCTCTCATCCCTGAAAGCTTGTTTATTTTCTTTAAGCCTTTTGGTTCTTGAACATTTTTGTCTCTCCCTCTTCATCCTCCAAGTTCCTTCGTGTCTAAAAGTGATTTTACTTCCATCCCTGGGCCAAATTCTGACCTCTCCCTGGTCCTTTCCACCTGTTCTGATTTTAGGTCATCTACCTTACTCCCCTTTTAAACTGTCAAGTATTATCAGATTTTTTTTTTGACCAGAACAAAACATCTTAAACTTAAGTTTATTTCAGACGTAACAGCAAAGTCATGTTAAAATTGACAGGTGTAATCCTTACACCTTAACTGCACCAAGTAAACTCAACCACTTAAGTATTTTTAAAAAGTTATTCCCTCCCCAAATATGAGGGAGCTTTTCTTTATCAGTGCCCCACAGCACAGTTTTTTGGTATTTCTGTGTATGGACAACATATTCTTCATTGTTTCAACTGATGATCAAGTTGCTAGGAAATTTTAAGAACAATATTCCCCACAGACAACCTCTACCTGGATGAACGTTATCATTTGCATAGATCTTCTTTGCATACTCTTCCTCCTGGAATCTTTTTTGATTAAGATCCTATATAAATTTTTAACTTTTAAAGCCCTAATGGATATTTTCTCTTGTGGACTTCCAATTAATCGTATTTTCTCCTTTCCTAAAACACCAGAGGTAAGGCAATTTTACTGTGTACCCAAATAATTATTCCATAAAGAACCTTTTATTTGTCTTCTGTTTACCTGAGACATAAGAGCCATTCTTTTCATTCTTTCCTCTCATGTTCCACCTCTTTCTCAGTGGCCAAACTTAGTATCAATACCAGTCCCATGACCATTACTGTCCATTACTTTCCCTTAAAACTTTCTACTACAGAGCTTTCAGAGAAGGAACTTTTGGATTTTTCTGTAGCACATGAACATCTGCTGGCTCTATCCTCTTGTAATAGCTTTCTTCATCTCAATCTCAAAGTGAAATTTCATGCTGACTCATTGCTGATCTGTACATGCAGATAGATGTCAAAAATGCGCTTTTTATAGATGCTTAAGACATGATTCAACATTTTTGTCCCTATTCCTAACCTTTGGTAAGATGCCAGACATCCTAGTGCCATAGTGTAAAGTCTCTTCTGATTCTGTGAATGATCCACCCTGCACCTAGTGCAATGTCATAGAAATAAGCAACCTTTGCTAGTTTGCCAATCTCCAGCACATCCTTGTAGAACTTTTCATTGTAGATGAAAGATGACCTGATTTAACCTTTTCAACTGCTTAATGTTGTGTGGTGTCATGTCTCCCAACTCGATCTTGCAACCCAGCTTGCCTTGGCCGTCTTTACAGCTGATCTCACAGCCTTCACTGCTGCCCCACCCCAAGTCTGGGAGGGACCCTACTCCAGATGCACTCATCCAACTCCTCAGCCTTTGCCACCACCACCTCCAGGCTGGTGGATTCTCTATTGATAACCCTGGCCTTCCAGGGCCTTTCAGGCTGCTGCCCTGGGTATGGGGCTGCTTCAGCTCCTTCACATGTGCGCCCAGCCCACCTACCTGCCAGCAAGTCAGGCTAGTATCAGAATTTACAAAAGTGAACTTAAAAGTTCATACCAAATCTACTTCTCTCTCTCAGCACTACAGCCAATTTAACCTCATATTATACAATGATGTTGTGCAGTTAGAAATTAGAATCATGGGAAATTACTCCTTTACAATGAAAATCACCCAAATAATTCTTTGATGGTTCTATAACATTATCCCTCACCAATGCAAATAAAATCAATTCAACTCAGTTGAAAAATATTCACTAATAAAACCTACTAAATGTTATTAATGTGCTAGGCCTCGTGGATAGAAAGACAAAAGTGAAATTGTCCCTGCCTTCAAGAAGCTTACATTCAACTGGGAGGATATAACAAGTACACAGATATGCAAACATAAGATACTTGGGTTATCCAGGGAGCTCAGGAAGTGGCATTTAAGTTGAGCCTTGAAAGAAATAACTGAGGGAGTGGAAGAGAACAAAGTGAGGAGAACATGTATTCTTTGCATAGGAGACAGCCAAAGGAAAGGATTGAAGACTTGAGATAAGAATTTAAACTTCATGGAACGGGTTATAGACCAATGTGGATTGAATATGATCTACATAGAAGAAAGCAAAATAAGTTTAGAGAAGAGAGTTACAAAGCCAAATGTCAATTTTAATTTTATCATGGAATAGGGAACGATATTTTACAACAGGAAACTGATATTGTCAGATGTTAGTCCCATTTGCCTAAATTGTAGGGCATGTGGGATGGAATCAATTGAGATAAGTTTGAAAAGGCAATATGGTGTCAGAATATAGAAGGTCTTGAATGTCAGTTCAATGAGTTTGAATATTAGTTAACAAACAATAAGGAGTCCTTGAGAATTTCTGAGCAAGGAAATTATGTAAATTGGGACAGGTAGGTGCTACAGTGGATATAGAATCTGAGTTCAAGTCAGTAAGACCTAAGTTCAACTTCGCCTCGAACATTTACTAGTTGTGTCACCCTAGGCAAGACACTCTCTTTTTTTTGCCTCAGTTTTCCTCATCTGGAAAATAATCTGGAGGAGGAAATGTCAAACCACAACAGTATCTTTGGTAAGTAAACCCCAAAAGCAGGCAGACACTGCTGAAATGACTGAACAATAATGATAGCATCATTTAATCAAGTCTAATGAAGTCAAAAAGCATTTATTAAATGTTTTCTGTGTCCCAGGTATTGTGTTAAGCACTGTAGATACAAAGAAAGGCAAAAATAGTCCCTGCCATCAAGGAGGTCATAGTCTAATGTGATAGGTAAACTACAAATAACTATGTAAAGATAATATCTATACATGAAAAATTGCAGGCAATTAGCTTCACAGGGTTATGGAGAAAGGCTTCTTTCAAAAATGGGGTTTTAGATGAAACTTAGATCATGCTAGGGAAAATAAGAGGTCAAATTTAAGTGGGATAGAATTCTAGGTATAAGAAATAGTAGTGAAAATGCACTAGTAGGATATAGAGTGTCCTGTGCAAGGTATAAAAAGAAGACCACAGCCACTAGATTGTTTAGTAGTGGAAACATCAGCAACCATCCGATTATAAAAGACTTTTACAAGCTAAAAAGAGAATTTGATATTTGCTCTCCAAGGTAATAGGCAGCCACAGGATATTAGAGTGTTAAAATGTGAAACCTTTAGGAAACGCTTTAGGAAGATCACTTTGATAGTTAAATGGAGAATAGTCTGAAGAGGGAGGAGATTAGAGTCAGAGAGATTATCCAGCATGTTATTTTAAAAGGCATGAAGTGAGGAGGCCTGTAGCAGGTGGTTGAGTCTGGGATGAGAAGGCTTGCCTATGAGAAATGTTAGGGATTGTCAACTGGATATGACAATGTTTTAGATATGGCGTGATGGTGAAAGAGGAATTAAGGATTACACCCAGGCAAAAGATAATATATCCAATTTTGGGACACATTGAGTTTAAGATGTATTTGGGACATTCAGATTGAGATGCCAATAGGTAGTTGGAGATGGGAAACAAGAATTCAGATGAGAAGTTAAGACTGAGAAAGTAAATGAGAAAATCATTTCCAACAGACATTATACTTGAGTCAACAGGAGCTGGTGAGAGCACCAAGTAAGATAATACAGAGTTGAAAAGGAAGAAGTCCCAGGACAAGTGCCTTGCAAGACCCCACACTTAGGGAAAGTGTCCATATGAAAATCTAGAAAAGGAGCAGCCAAGCAGGTGAGAGATCTAAGGAGAAGCATCATGGAAACCTGGAGAGAAGAAAGTATTAAGGAGAAGAGAGTGGTTAGAGTTAGAATGAGGAGTATTACTCTGGCAGAGACACGAAGAACGTATCTGTTACAGAGTCACCTATAACCCATTAGAATCAAGTTCCTTCAGGGCAGGAACTGTTTTTTACCTCTTTTTTTATCCCCACCACAATGCTTTGCACGTAGTAGGTATTTAACAAATGATTATTGAATGATTTTAACATATGGAGGAGAAATTTTGTTTAAACACATTTTAAGACAAATTTTAAGGCATCTTTTACAAAAATTTTTCAAAAAGGCGAACAAAATCCTTTCCATAATCTTTTGTAAGCACCCTCTAGGTCTCTCAGTTATTTTTTATTCCTTCTTCTAGAAGGACTTTTCTCTCAGTTCTGCAATGTTCTCATGTGACTCAAAGAGTCTACTGTAGAGTCTAGGTTAATCCTGCCACCCCTTCCTTAATTCAAAATTATCTCATTCCTTATGCCCTCCGTCAAAAAAAGTATAGTTTTCCTGGCAATGCATTAACAAATCAAGCTTAAAAAAATCTTCAAGATGTAATGGTTTGTGTTTCAGTTAAAAATTCCTATTGCCCTTGCCAATGACATAGGTCAGTCGATTACTCTGATTTTATATTGTTTTGAAAATGCATTCTGAAACATCCATTGACTTTTTTTTTTACAATTTCCTTTAAAATAGTATAAAGTTAGAAATTATTAATAAAAAAGTTCTATATGAAAAAATTAAGAAAAATATTTGCATCCCTTTGCAAGAGACCATTAAGGGGACCATGGGATTAACATGGCTTCTGATGGGGCAAAATATTTTCTTAATATCAGTTAGAATATTTTAGGGATTAGACTTCAAATGGGGAGCTAGTGAGAGAAGCAGCTGATATCAAGACAGTTCCTGTAAAGACATGGAGAGAGAGAAGGAAATATAAACCACACATTATCTCCTTGCTCCTCTCTCTCCTAGTGATTCCAGAATTGCTTGATTTAGCTATGGAAAATAAATGCTAAGGAAGCATTTATAAGTGCTGCATGGTATTTAAGCTTATGCACTGTGAAGTATGACAGAGATTCTGCAGGCATGTGGGTCATGCAGTGGATAGACATTTGGGCCTCCTCTTCCAAATTCAAATCTAGCCTCAAACACTTACTAGCTGTGTGATTCTGAGCAAGTCATGTAGCCTTGTTTGCCTCATTTTCCTCATCTGTAAATTGAGATGGAGAAAGAAATGGCAAATCACTCTAGCGCCTTTGCCAAGAAAACCTCACAAAGTCATGAAGAGTTGAACATGACAGAATAAAAACAAACTCAGTATTCTTCTGCCCCTCATATCAAAGGGATATAGTTACTTTGTTTTAAGTTTATTGATCATAACAGTAAATTCTTTTCACATGTCCTTAGGTTTTAGAGACTGCTGTTGCAAATGCATCATAATCTACACATTACAAAAAATAAAAGGCCACATTTGGAATAAGCTAATGAGAGAGTTAAATTGTCCCTTAGAGTTTTAACTTAGAACCCTTGTCTCCAGGGTTGATAGCTGTATTATGCATAACTGTTGGATGAATTGAAATCTTAAAGGTTAATTCAAACCTTGATAAGAAGACTTTATCTGTATTGTTCAAGAAATGAAGCTTTTTGAAACTTTTATTCCTCATATCAATAGCTTTTAAGATTTACATTTATGATTAATTGAAGGCAGGAAGCCAGAAAGGTTAGACCAGATGACTTATTCTGTATTTAGGCGTGTGTGAGTATGCTAAGACATAATCTTGTTCTTTTGGATTGTCAGGATAACAAAGGATGCATAGTGATCATTTGAAGTATTGTATTATTTTGTGCATTGTTATGGAATTTTTAATGAATGCTTGAACAATAGTGGTACTCAGTGATATATTCCTAATCATTCATCATCAAACATTTCTCAGTTATGTTTCAGAGGAAAGATCAATTCGCAGGTATTTATTTTACTCCTCTATCATGTCCTTAAATGACTTGGAGCTGTAGGGGAAGTTGTAGGGGGAGGCCATATGATCTCAGACTTCAAACAGCAACAGCATCCAAGAGTCAGCTAGGTAAGTGGATGTGGAGTTAGGCAGAACTATTTAAAGTCTGGCCTCAGACACTTCCCTGGGCAAATCTGTCATCTTTAGTTTCCTTATCTGTAAAATTGGGCTAGTAATTGCATCTACAACAAGGAATGTTGAGAGAATAACAGGAAATGTTTGTAAAGTGCTTTCAAAACTAAAGCATACATTATATTGGTTAGAGTACTAAATACACATACTAGCTATCATTAACATGATTGTCATTAATGAACACATACTTTTAATGCAGAGTTCAATGAGAATAATCGAACAAGATCAGGATATGAATTGTAACTTTTTAGGTAAATGAAAATCCCATATTTTCTCCTAAACAAAGAAACAAATAAATACTGATGATGATGAAGATGTTTTAAGGACTTCAGTTATGTCTCATTTCTTTCATCTTATGATATAACCAGAGATCAAGGGTCTGGCAGTGAATTATAATACTGAAGAGGGAGTCAGCAGATTGACTGGTATCTGAGACTTTCAAGAGAGGGGACAGTCTTTGTAAACTTTAAAGGACTTTGCAAATACAGAAGACATTATGTGTGTAGTGAAAATGAAGATGATAAAGATAGTGACGATGAATTGAGTTGGGAACTTGGTCATAAGAAGAATTTTTAACGTTGTAGCCACAGAAATACTCTAATCTTTAGTGAGGTCTCTTTGCCTAATCAGGCTCCCATTTTTTCCTGAGGAAAGTCTCGATGCTGCTGCAAAACAAAATATTATCCTCTGAAAGTGTGTACATTTAGTTGGATCTGTAAGGCCAGACGTTTCTCTAAGTAAGGAAAGAATAGCTAGATTTTTATCAGAGAATTCCACAATTTCTATGGTGGAACAGGTATCAGAGTTTATTGCACCCTAAGGCTTTCCTTCTGCACCTTTCCCAACAAGTAGGCATTCAACCTCTTTCTGAAAACCTAAAATTAGGGAAAGACTTCACTCTCAAGTGTTTTTAGACTTGGGATCCAAGACCTTATTGTTTTTTCTAAATATTTTGATAAACGAATTTAAACATAATATCCTTTGTCATTTTATGTATTTAATTTTTTCCTTTTAAAATCATCTTGAGATAAAAGTGGAGGAGCCAAGACACGAAAGCAGAAAGACTCACATATCCAAGCTCCAAACGCACAGCCCATAATTACCTGTAAAAAGAACTCCCAACAAATTCTGGAGCAGTGGAAGCCACACAGCAACAGAGTGAAGGAGATTTCTGTTTCAGAGAGGCCTGATAATCCAACCCCAAAGGTCGATCCCGCACCAGACTGCAGCAGAGCACAGCCCTTCACTGGCCATGTGGCTCCAATAGGAGCAGATCAGAGCAGGCTTCAGGGACAGAATCTCTTGTGGACAAAAAGGTCCCTCCACCCACAGATGCACAGGTCAGTGACAGAGACGTCTGGATGGGCTGAGAGAGGAGCGGGGTGTCTCCATATCTCAGGCCCCCTCGGAAGGCAGCAGCAGAGGCAGCAGCTGGCCAGAGGCTCCTGGAGCAGGCAGGAGCTCTGCAGGACCTCGGGTTCATTACGAGAGGTCTCTGCATAAACCCCCTGAGGGAACTGAGCCTGGGAGGTGACCCTACCCCAATCTGAGCACTTGAACTTAAGCTCACATTGTATAGCATCCAGGCCTGCCACTGAAATCCCTGAGGCTGGGGAACAGTATTTGAATCTCAGACTCCAAGCAATAGCTGGACGGATCGAGGCAGGGGTGGAGAGGAATCTTAGAAGTCAAGTAACTGCCTGGGAAAATGCTCAAAAAGGAGGAAAAAAATGAGACCATAGAAGATTATTTCTTGGGGAACAAATGATGACAATCTTTCTCTCTGACAGGGAGGAAAATTGCTTACCATCAGGTAAAGACATAGGAGTCAAGGCCTCTGTATTCCAAACATCTGAAATAGATATCCAAAGGGCTCAGGCCATGGAAGAGATCAAAAAAGATTTTGAAAATCAAGTTAGATAGGTGGAGGAAAAACTGGGAAAAGAAATG
>CM053769.1:495048132-495065420 GCA_028658325.1 Potorous gilbertii
GACATAGGAGTCAAGTCCTCTGTATCCCAAACATCTGAAATAGATATCCAATGGGCTCAACCATGGAATAGCTCCAAAAGGATTTTGAAAATCAAGTTAGACAGGTGGAGGAAAAACTGGGAAGAGAAATGAGAGAGATGCAAGAAAAGCATGAAATACGGGTCAATACCTTGCTAAAGGAGGCCCAAACAAATGCTGAAGAAAATACAACCTTGAAAAAATAGGTTAACTCAATTGGCAAAGAAGTTCTAAAAGCCAGTGAGGAGAAGAATGCTTTTAAAAGCAAAATCAGTCAAATGGAAAAAGAGGTGCAAAAACTCACTGAAGAAAATAGTTCTCTCAAATTTAGAATGGAAGAGATGGGGGCAAATGACTTTCTGAGAAACCAAGAAATCACAAAACAAAACCAAAAGAATGAAAACATGGAAGATAATATGAAATATCTCGTTGGAAAACACAGTAGAAGGAAGGAGAGGAGGAAGATGAGCATTGTTTTATATTTGCTCTCATCTGATTTAGATCAAGGAGGGAGCAATAAACTTAGTTAAGAGTGTAAGTCTAACTAGCCACATTGGTAGTAGGAGGCCAAAGGGGAATGTAAAGGGAGGGGAGGCTAAAAGGGAGGGAATAAGTATTAAGGGTGATGGAGAGTCAAAGGGAGGAGGGCAGAAAGAAGGAATGGTAGGTTGTGAGTGTTAATGGTCAGAAATTAAAACTATTGTGGAGGACAAAGGAGAAGGGAAAACTCAAAGCACAAATGGGGGAAAAGAGGATCGAGGGAAAGACAGAGACCGTAATCATCACTGTAAATGTGAATGGGATGAACTCTACCATAAAACTGAGACAGATAGCAGAATAGATTAATAATCATCATCCAACAATATGTTGTTTACAAGAAATGGGTGTGAAATGGGGGTATATACATAGGGTAAAGGTAAAAGTTTGAAACCTGAATTATTGTACTTCATCATATGTAAAAAAAAAAAAACAAACCCAAAACCGGGGTAGCAATTCTCATCTCAGATGAAGAAAATCAGAAATCAAATCAAAAGAGATAAGGAAGGAAACCATATCCTGCTAAAAGGTACCATAAACAACGGGGCAATATCATTACTAAAGGTATATGCTACAAGTGGTATAGCACCCAAATTCTTAGAGAAGAAGAAATAGATAGCAAAATTATACTAGTGGGGGACCCCAAATTCCTCCTCTCAAAACTTGATAAATCTAACCTCAAAATAAACAAGAAAGTAATTAAGGAGGTGAATAGAACTTTGGATAAGGTAGATACAATAGATCTCTGGAGAAAAATGAATGGGGATGGCAAAGAATATGCTTTTTTTTTTCTCAGTGGTACAAGGCACATATCCAAAAATTAACCATGTACTAGGGCATAAAACCTCACCATACAGAGGAGAAATTCAGAGATAGTCAGTGTATCCTTCTCAGGTCATAATGCAATAAAAATTACATGTAAGCAAAGGCCATGGAAAGGTAGACCAAAAATTAATTAGAAACCAAAGAATATAATTCTGAAGAAAACGGGTTCAGACAACAAATCATAGAAACAATCAGCAACTTCATTCAAGAGAATGAAAATAATGAGACAACCTATCAAATGTTATGGGATACTGAAAAAGTAGTTTTAGTGGAAGTATTATATCTTTGAATGCCTACATGAGTAAAATATAGAAAGAGAGGATCAATGAATCTGACATGGAACTGAAAAAGCTAGAAAAAGTACAAACTTATAATTCCCAAGTAATTACCAAATTAGAAATGCTGAAAACCAATGGAGAGATTAATAAAATTGAAAGTAAGAAAACTACTGAACTAAAAAATAAAATTAAGAACTGATTTTTTGAAAACAAAACTGTATAGTTGATAAAACTTCGGTCAATTTGATTTAAAAAAAGGAAGAAGGAAAGTAAATTACCAATATCAAAAATTGAAGGGGTGAACTCAGCTCCAATGAGGAAGAAATTACAGCAATAATTAGAAATTACTTCTCCCAACTGTATGCCCCAAAATTCAACAATCTAAATGAGATTGATGATTATTTAAAAAAAAAACATAAATTGCGTAGATAAACAGAAGAAGGTGAATATTTGATTAACCCTACCTTAGAAAAAGAAATTGAACAAGCCATCAGTAAACTCCCTAGGAAAAGAATTTCCAAGACCAGATGTATTTACAAGTGAATTCTATCAAACATTTAAAGAACAGTTCATTCCAATACTATATAGAGTATTTGGGAAAATTGGGGAAGAAGGAGTACTCCCAAATTCTTCCTAAGATACAAATATTGTTTAATATCTAAAACAGGAAGAGCCGAAACAGCAAAGAGACTTATAGGCCAATTTCTCTATCGAATCTAAATGCAAAAATTTTAAATAATATTTAAGCAAAGAGAATACACTAAAGTATCAGGAGAAGAACACATTACCATCAGGTAGGTTTCATACCAGGGACACAGGGTTCGTTCAACATTAGGAAAACTATTAACATTATTGATCCTATCAACAACAAAATTAGCAGAATCCACATAATGATCTCAATAGATGTAGAAAAATCTTTTGAAAAAATACAACACTCATTTCTATTGAAAACCCTGGAGAGCATAGGAATAAATGGAATATTCCATAAAATAATCAGTGGTATCTCCCCTAAAATCTTCAGCAAGCATTATATGCAGTGCGGATAAGCTAGATGCATTTCCAGTAAGATCAAGGGTGAAACAAGGATGTCCATTATAACCACTATTTTTCAATATGGTAGTAGAAATGTTAATTATTGCAATAAGAGAAGAAAAATAAGTTGAAGGAATTAGAATAGGTAAGGAAGAAACTAAGCTATCACTGTTGGCAGATGATATGATGATATACTTAAAGAATCCAAGGAAACCAAGTAAAAAGCTATTTCTAATAAGAAACAATTTTGGCAAAGTTGCAGATTACAAAATATATATATACATAAATCTTCTGCATTTCTATATATTACTAACAAAGCCCAACAGCAAGAGATAGAAATAAGAATTCCATTTAAAGCTAGGATAGACACTACAAAATATTTGAGAGTCTACCTGGGCAAAACCTATCCAGGGTCTTTATGAGCACAATTACAAAACACATTTTGCACAATTAAAATGAGATCTAAGTAAGTGGAAAAACATCAGTTTCTCATGGGTAGGCAGAGCCAATATAATAAAAATGACAATTCTACCTAAATTAATTTACTATTCAGTGCCATACCAAACAAACTATCAGATAATTGTTTTCTATGGCTAGAAAAATAACATCAAAATTTATCTGGAAGAACATAAGACCTATAACATGAAGACAACTAAGGAAAAGAATTACTAGGGTAGGTGGTCCAGCTCTAAGAGATTTCAAATTGTACCATAAAGTAGCATCTATCAAAACCACTGTACACTGGCTATGAAACAGAGGGTTACACCAGTGGAATAGGTTAAGTACTCAGGACACAGTAGTCAATGAACATAACAATCTACTGTTTGATAAACTCAAGGACTCAGGTTCTGGGATAAGAACTCACTGTTTGAGAAAATTTGCTAGGAAAACTGACGAAAAGTGTGGCTGTCACTGGGTCCAGAGCAATGCCTGACACCATAGATAAGAATAAAGTACAAATGGGTACATCATCTATGTAAAAAGGCTGATACTATAACAAATTAGTGGAGCAAGGAATAGTGTATTTATCAAATTTATGGCGAGTGAAAGCAATTTTGACTAAACAAGAGATAGAAAACATTATGAGTACAAAATGGAAAATTTTGATTGCATTTAATGAAATAGTTGTTGCACAACCAAGTCCAATATAACCAGAATTGAGAGGGAAGCAGAAAACTGAAAAAGAATTTTTGCAACTAGTCTATGTGATAAGGGCCTCATTTCAAAAACTTAACTATTTTCCTCGTTTTCAATATTTGACAATCATTTCCATGTATCTTAGTTTTTTTTTCTACTCCCTCCCCTTTATTCTTCCCTCCCTACCATCTCCCTCCCTGAGATGTAGTACAATCTTATATAGGTGGTACACATACATTCCTATTAAATGTATATTGCATAAAAGAATTAAAACGATGAATGAAAAGGTAAACAGCGTGAAAAAAAACACCTGTTACACAATAAGAGGAAGCTGTTTTCATCCCAATAAGAGAAGATTATACTTGTTAATCTTGTGAATCGTATATTTATTATGAAATGTTTCTGAAAGGGATATACTGAGAGAGAAGCAGTGGGAATAAATTAAATAATGTAATAAAAACAAGTGTGATTTAAAGGAGAGAAGGGATTGTAATGGGAGGTGTAAAAAGGAGGAGGTAGAAAAAAATAAATTCCATCACAAAAAGAGGCAAAAATATATAATACCGTGGAGGGAATGAAAGGATGGAGATGAGAATTGTTTGAGGGGTACTCTCACTGGGTTTCAAGGCAGGTACAACAAACTCAGTGAAGTATAGAAATACAATTAGCTCTATAGGAGTAGGAGGCAAAGGGGGAAAGGAAAGGGAGGGGAGGCTAAAAGGGAGGAAAGAAGTAGTAAGGGAAACTGGATTAAAAGTGAGGGGTGCTGAAAGAAATGAGGGAAGACTGAGGGAGATGGTGGTCGATAATTAGAACTCTATTGGGGAGGGGAAGGGAGAAGGGAGAATTAAAAGCATAAACACGGTGAAAGGGAACGGAAGGAAAGACACAAATAATAATCATAACTGTGAATGTGAATGAGATGAACTCTCCCATAAAACAGAGAAAGACAGCAGAATGGATTAAAAAACCGTAATCCAACAACATGTTGTTTACAAGATACACATTTGAAATGCGGAGAAATACATAGGGCAAAAGTAAAAGGTTGGGGCAGAATTTATTGTAGTAGTGTCTGTGATAAAGGCCACATTTCTAATGTATATAGAGAACCGAGTAAAATGTACAAGAATACAAATCATTCCCCAATTGATAAATGGTCAAAGGATATGAACAGGCAGTTTTCAGAGGAAGAAATCAAAGATATCTATAGTCATATGAAAGACTGTTCTAAATTATTATTGCTTAGAGAGATGCAAATCAAAACAACTCTGAGATACCACTATCAGATTGTCTAACACACACAAAAAAAACAGGGTGGTGATATATTTTGGAGAAGGTATAGGAGATTTGAAACAGTAGTTCATTTTTGGTGGAGTTTTGAGTTGATCCTACCATTCTGGAGAGCAACTTGGAACTTTTCCCAAAGGACTAAACCCAGCAATACAGCTTCTGGTACTGTATCTGCAAGAAACCATAAAAATGGGAATGGGTTCCAAATGCACAAAAATATTTATAGCAGCACTCTTTGTGGTGACACAAAACTGGAAATCAAAGGGATGCCCATCAATTGGGGAATGGCTGCATAAATTGTGGAATATGAATGTAATGGAATACTATCTTGGTATAAGAAATGATGAACAGGAAGACTTCAGAGAGGCCTGGAAAGACATGTGTCAACTAATGCCAAGTGGGAGAAGCAGAACCTGGATAACTTTACACACAGTAACAACCACAGTGTGTGAGGATTTTTTCTGGTAGACGTAGAACCTCATTGAAATGCAGGGACTTAAAAAATTCCAGTGGTTTCTTAGGGCAAAATGCCTTCCACATCCAGAGAAAGAACTATGGTATTCGATTGCAGAATGTAGCAGATCATTTTCTTTTGCATCACTTTTTAGTTTGTTTTATGATTTCTCTCATTAATTTTAATTGTTATATTAAGAATGAAAAGGTGAAAATGTATTTATTAGGATTATATGTGTAGAACCTATATAAAATTTTATGCCATTTCAGGGAGTGAGGGGGTAGGAAGAAGGAAAAGAGAGAGAGTGAAGGAAAAATTTCTAAGTTTCATGGGAGTGATTGTAGAGCACGTATTGCAAATAAAACACTTTTAGAAAAAGAATTGCAGGGACGTAAAAAGTTTCCACTGGCCTTTTGGGGTAAAACACCTTCCACATCCAGAGAAGGAACTTTGGAAGTGGACTGCAGACAGAAAAAGACCATTTTCTCTTTTGTATTTCTGTTTCTTTTGTTTTTTTTTTTTTTTGCAAATTTATTTTTTTAAATAAATTTATTTATTTAACTTTTTAGATTCATTTTCACAAGATTTTGAGTTCTAAAATTATCTCCCCATTTGTCCCCTCCCCCCTCCCCAATACACTGAACATTCTGATTACCCACATAATCAATCTGCCCACTTTTCTTTCATCCCTCCCTTCCCTTACCCCATATCTTCTTTTGTCCTATAGGGCCAGATAACTTTCTATTCCCAATTACCTGTATTTCTTATGTCCTAGTAGCAAGAACAATACTCAACAGTTGTTCCAAAAACTTTGAGTTCCGACTTCTCTTCATCCCTCCCTCCCCACACATTCCCTTTAGGAAGGCAGGCAATTCAATATAGGCCACATATGTGTAGTTTTGCAAGTGACTTCCATAAGAGTCGTGTTGTGTAAGACTAACTACATTTCCCTCCATCCTATCCTGCCCTTCATTGTTGCTGTTCTCTTTTGATCCTGTCCCTCCCCAAGAGTGTTAACTTCAAATTGCTCCCTCCTCCATTTACCCTTCCTTCCATCACCCACCCTAACCCTGCTAATCTTCTTCTCCCCCACTTTCCTGTACTGTAAGATAGCTTTTCATACCAAAATGAGTGTGCATTTTATTGTTTCCTTTAGTCGAATGTGATGAGAGTAAACATCATGTTATTTTTTCTCAGCTCTCCTCTTTTTCCCTCCACTAAGAAGTCTCCTGATTGCCTCATCTATGAGAGATAATTTACCCCATTCCATTTTACCCTCTCTTCCCACTTCATTTCTCTCTCACTGTTTACCTTGATTTAATTTAAGATATGATCCCATCCTATTCAATTCACTCTGTGCTCTCTGTCTCTGTGTGAGCGATCATGCGTGTATATGTGTGTGTGCATGCATGCCTGTACATGTATGTGTGAACGTGTGTGTGTGTATGTGCGTGTGTGTGTGTAATACCACCAACTACCCAGATATTGAAAAATTTCAGAAGTTACAAATATTGTCTTTCCATATAGGAATGTAAACAGTTCAACTTTGGTAAGTCCCCTGTGACTTCTCCTTGCTGTTTACTTTTTCATGCTTGTCTTCATTGTTGTGTTTGAAAGTCAAATTTTCTTTTCAGCTCTGGTCTTTTCATCAAGAATGCTTGGAAGTCCTCTATTTCATTGAAGGACCATATTTTCCCCTGAAGTATTATACTCAGTTTTGCTGGGTAGGTGACTCTTGGTTTTAGACCTAGTTCATTTGACTTCTGGAATATTCTATTCCACGACCTTAGATCCCTTAATGTAGAAGCTGCTAGATCTTGTGTTATCCTGATTGTATTTCCACAATACTGGAAATGTTTCTTTCGAGCTGCTTGCAATATTTTTCCCTTGACCAGGGAACTCTGGAATTTGGCCACAATATTCCTAGCAGATTCTCTTTTTGGATCTCTTAGAGGTGGTGATCGCTGGATTCCTTGAATACCTATTTTGCCCTCTGCTTCTAGAATGTCAGGGCAGTTTTCCTTGATAATTTCATGAAGGATGATGTCTAGGCTCTTTTTTTGATCATGGCTTTCAGGTAGTCCCATAATTTTTAAATTTTCTCTCCTGAATCTATTTTCCAGGTCAGTTGTTTTTCCGATGAGATATTTCACATTCTCTTGCATTTTTTCATTCTTTTGGTTTTGTTTTGTGATTTCTTGGTTTCTCAGAAAGTCATTAGCCTCCATGTGTTCTATTCTAATTTTGAGAGAGCTATTTTCTTCAGTGAGCTTTTGCACCTCTTTTTCCACTTGGCCAATTGTGCTTTTCAAAGCATTCTTCTCCTCATTGGCTTTTTGAATCTCTTTTACCAATTGAGCTAGCCTATTTTTCAAGGTGTTATTTTCCTCAGCATTTTTGGGGTCTCCTTTATTAAGGTATTGACCCGTTTTTCATTCTTTTCTTGCATCTCTCTCCTTTCTATTCCCAGTTTTTCCTCCACCTGTCTAACTTGATTTTCAAGTTTCTTTTTGAGCTCTTCCATTGCCTGAGCCCATTGGATATCTATTTCAGAGCTTTGGGATACAGAGTCCTTGACTCTTTTGTCTTTACCTGATGGTAAGCATTGGTCTTTCTCCTCAAAGAGAAAGCTTGGAATCATTTTTTCACTAAGAAAAAACCTTCTATGGTCTCAGTTTTTTCCCTTTTCTGGGCATTTTCCCAGCCAGTTACTTGACTTCTTAGAGTCCTCTCCACCTCCGGCCTAGGTCCGCCCAGCTAGTGCTTGGGGTCTGAGATTCAAATGCTGCTCTGCAGGCTCAGGGCTTTCAGTGGCAGACCTGGCTGCTATTCAATGGGAGCTTATCTGCTGGTGGTCAGGTGGGGGCTAGGCCGCCTCCCAGGCTCAGTTCCCTCAGGGGTGTTATACAGAGACCTTCCATAATGGAGCTGCTGCCGAGCTCCTGCCTGCTCTGGGAGCCTCTGGCCGCCCGCTGCCACTGCCTCCTGAGGGTGCCTGAGTCCCTGAGACAGCCTGCTCCCCTCTCAGCCCATCTCTCTCACTGACCTGCGAATCCGTGGGTGGAGGGAGGTTCGTGTCTGCTGGAGATTCTGTCCTTGATGACTGCTCGGATCTGCTTGCTCCTCTCAGTGCTGTGCGGCCAGGGCGGGGGAGGGGAGGGCTCCGCTCCAGTCCGGAACGTGATCGACCTTTGGGATCGGTTTTTCAGGGTTCTCTGGAACAGAAATCTCCTTCACTGTGTTGCTGTGAGGCTTCCTCTGTTCCAGAATTTGTTGGGAGTTCTTTTTAGAGGAAATCCATGGGCTGTGGGTTCGGAGCTACCAAATGTGAGTCTTTCTACTCCGCCAACTTGGCTCCGCCCCCTGTATTTCTGTTTCTTAAAGCATTCTCCTTATGATTATCTTCTTGGACCTCCGTCATTTGGGTTTGTTTATTTTCAACCCTGTTATTTTCATCAGCATTTTGGTCTCCTTTAGCAAGCTGTTGACTTTCTCTTCGTAATTTTCTTACATCACTCTCATTTCTTTTCCCAATTTTTTTTCCATCTCTCTTACTTGATTTTCAAAATTATTTTTGAGTTCTTATGTGACCTGAGACCATTGTATGTTTTTTTGGAAGTTTTCGATGCACAGATCTTGACTTTGATGTCTCCCTGTGATTGCATGCTTTTTTCTTCCTCAACCAAAAGGGTGGAACAAAATATCATTGCATCTAGAAAGTAACTTTCTATAGTCTTATTTTCCTCCGTTTTATGGATTTTCCCAGGCAATTACGTGGATTTTGTGTCCTTTGTTAAGTGGAGGGAGTTTAGGGACATGTACCTTCTCAGTTCCTCCAAGGTAGCACAATTTAGGGAAGGGAGTTTACTCCTCTCCTGGCTTGTGCTCTGTTATGGAAGCAACCACAAGCACTCTCTTTTTTGCCCATGAGTTTTGAGTAGGATTTTCCCTCTAGAGCCTCCACCAAATCCACCCTTCCAGTGTTTGTCTTGATGCCAGGAATGCTAGGTCAGAACTGAGACCCCAATTAGAGCCACTTCTTTTCTTCCCAGGTTCTTTAAGCCAAAGGCTCCAAAAGTGGAGTGCTTGCAATGTTCCTACTGCTGCCTTTGGGCTGTGGCCAGACCCTGCTGCCCTCTCATCCAGGTGAAAGAGCTTTCGCACTGACCTTGGAAGTTGTCTCTGGCATTTGTGGGTTGAGAAATCTGGAAACTTCTTTTATATTTCAGTTGCCTGAGTTGCCTGCATAACTAATTTATCTGACTATTTAATTAACTTAGTCAACTACCCCCAAGGACTGGGTGTTATTGGGAGAGATATCATAATGATTTTGAAAGTTACTAGAGTGAAGTCCAGTGACATGAGATCAGGTAATTTCTTTTGGTTTTCTCATTTTTAAGAGGTGGACTCATTGATTTAAAAAAAATTTTTAATTAAGGGGAGGAGCTTTTGTTTCAAAATTTATCTTAATCATGAGCTCGTAAGTGTTCTAACTAAATGAAATTCGTATATATTTTTCTAAAATATTATTTAATTTCAATTTTACATATTCAAGTTCCAAATTCTATTCTTCCTCAAAACTCTTTACCCACTCACTGAGAAGCCCAGAGATATGATATCAATTATATGTGTTAAATCATGCAAAACATTTCCACATTATCCATATTATCCAAACAAAAGAAAATTAAATTATAATTTTCAATGGCAGCTGATCCAGGTTTTTCCTCTGGAAGTCTATGATATTTTTCAACGTAACTCATTTGGAGTTTTCTAGAAATATTTTATTGATGAGAGAAACCAAATCTTTCACAGTTGACCATAATTACAGTATTGTTGTTACTGTGTGAAATGATCTGCTTCTCCTCCTTTCACTCTGCATCAGTTCACATAGGTCTTCCCATGGCTTACTAAAGTAATTTCCCCAGTCATTTCTTATAACCAAGAACTCCTCCATCACAATCATATGCAACAGCTTGTTCAGCCATTCCCCATTTGATGGGTATCCACTCAATTTCCAATTCCCTGCCACCACAAATAGTATTTCTATAAATATCTTTGCATATATATGCCTTTTCCTTTTCCTTTAATATCTTTGGGATACAGAACTATTAGAGTTATTACTGACTCTTGGGTATACACAGTTTTATAACCCTTTAGGCATAGTTCCAAATTTTTGTTTATGGTAGATGGACTAGTCAAAACACCATCAACTGTTATTACTGTACTTATTTCCCCTTATTCTTTCCCGAATTTGTCATTTCTGGTAAGTATTTAGTGATACTTTTCAGTGATTTTAACTTGCATTTCTCCTATCAACTGGGTCATTTTTATGTTATGAAATTTTGGAAACTTTAACAATTGGGGAATGGCTTTTATTTTTTTTAAATTTGATTTATTTTTCTATATATTTGAGAAATGAAGCCTTTATAAGAGCAAATTGCCCTAAAACTTTTCGTATTTTTATTTGTCAAAAAGTAGTTTCCTTGATTATCTCTTTTTATTCAGCCTATTTTTGTTCTTGCTTTGTTTGAGATCACGGTTGCTACCCATCCCTTTTCATTATGTTTTGGAAATGCTTATTTTATTTCATCAATTAAATATAAAATAAGAAACACAGGTTGCTTCAGTCTAAGGTGATTTGTTTGCACAATGATGAAGACTGGAGTTATTTGTGTAGACTAAAACAAAAAAAATAGCAAGCAATAATCAGTATATAACATGACTCCGTTCCTGAGACTGAAATAATTTAAATCAACCACTGATTATTGGTAGTTCAATGTACCAAAAGTCTTTAATATATGGGATTTCGATCTGGAGAGGTCTTATGTGGACACTAGAGAACAAGGAAATATGTGAATGATGGTGGTGCCTTGGCGATCAAGGGTCATTAGAAACTTTTGTGGTCATCCTTCATTGCCAAAGAAGACCATGCCACCAGAGAAATGATGAGATGACTTGCACTTGACTTTGTTTTGAGTGAGGGAGGGCTGTGCAAACTCACCAGCCTCACTTTCCCTCCAGTGAGGGAGAATCCAGTGACGAGATTTTCATCATGACTGGAGATGACCCAGGATGCACTGGGAGATCTTGGCCCCTTTAGGTGAAGGTCTATGCAGGTACTCACTTTGGGTGAGGTAATGTTCATTCATTGAATAGGTCGGTTTAAAAGAAATACTCGGGGAATGGCCCATTTAATGTGGCAAAGAAGAGAAAGACATCAGACTGGGAGGAAAATAGCAACAGTTACTATTAATAATCACTGTGAAACCAGGAAGGTTTCAGAAAGTTTCTCTTCTGGACCCTATTGAGATTGATGCCTCTCACGAACGGGGCTAAGTTCCAAGAGGAACCTGCAACTTTAGAGAAAGCAAGATAGATTTTTTCAGGGTAAGGATGCAAGTATGTAAGAGAAATTATAGCTAATCGTTACGAACTATCCCCTTACCAAAATCTTTTTGGGTTGTTCCCTGTTATCGTAGATGAACCCATTGCAGATGCCATTAATTATTGTAACAGGGAAATCCTTTCAAGGAACAGGTTCATGACCTGTTGAAGAAGCAGAGTGCCATCAATTAGTCAAGGCTTTGTGATTTTGTTGATGGCGTATCCAATGCAGATCAAAACATTTATTTAACTTGATAGATAAATCTAAAAGAATTATCTGAAGCTCAAAGAGGTTATAGTTTACCTCAGTTTAGATATTTTCTAAATGCCAAAGGCAAGACTGAAGTCAGGCCTTCATTATTCAGCACTTTATAACTGAAAATAAGAGCACTCAAACTTGTTCATCTCTGAAAATTTTACTCTGTTAAAGATTAAGGACGCTGAAGTGGTTTTGTTTCTATTAGTTGTATTTATTGATATTTACCATGATTGACACGAAAATGAACAGATTTTAAACATATAATTCACTTAATAATACACTCATTCTGTTAACACAAAAATCATATTTTTATGGAAAATGACTATATTATTTAAAGTATTGAGAATGGTGGCATTGTTTCATGTACTTTTAAAATTTTCTTTAATGTTTGACACAATAGAAGATAAGTTTTGCATATTTGATTCTGAATTTGCTATGTTGTAATACATTGTTCTGGTTGAAATAAATGGAGAAAGTAGTGCAAAAGGCAAATTGCTGGACCTGGATCCCGAAAGACTTGAACTCAGATCCAGCCTTAAACATTAACTGTGTGACGCTGGATACATCACTTAATGTTTTAGAATTTAATTTATTTCATTCTGAACTTAAGAGATACAAAAGCATTTCCATAATAATAAAATAGAAGTATATTTCCCACATAATAAAATAAAAGTATGATTTTACATAAACCTGAAAATCTACGTACAACTTGCTGTTCCTTTAAAAATATATAGTAAAGTTATCACATACCCTTTCCACCCTTTTGCTCCCCCACCCTCCCTAGAGATCGCCATCATTAGACACAGGTATGTATGTAGATATAGATAGATAGATATGTGTAAAACCAATCCATATATACTTCTATTCATCAGGATTTCCTCTGGATGCAGTTCCTTCATAGACACTGTAGGTAATTTCGGTACTGATAATAGTTAAAATGACATGGTCACTCAATGTTGTTCTTAAACAATATTACCGTTACTATATACAGAATTGCTTTTGTTCTTATTTTGTTCATTATTTCATCCAAATCTATCCATGCTTTTCTTCATTTCTTCTTGGGCAAGAGTATTCCATCAGAATCATATACCATAACTTATTCAGCCATTCCCCAATGATGGGCCTTCTCACAGGTTATTCTTTAAGATTCTAAGTTACAAAGTGGATGCCAACTTGTATCTGCTAAGGCGCTTCCTCATTGGGAGCTCCTTATAGCAATTAAATCATACATCCAAAAAAGCGCATATTTTGGCTCCTGAAGATTCACAGCTAAAAACGAAACACCCTTTCACTACTATGTGATTATTGTAGTTTACTGGCAAAATCCTTCAAATTCACCAGTATTTTGATAGATGTTCTCATTCATGAACATCATTGTTGTTATTTGTAAAGGGCACTGTGCTATGTCGCAAAAAGAACACTGGATATGGAGTCTAAGTACTTGAGTTCGAGTTCCCACCTCTGTTCTGGAAATTTGACCAAACTATTAAAGTTCTCTTGGTCTTAGTGTGTTCATCTGTAAGGTAAAGGTTTGTTCTTGATGACCCTTAAGTTCATTTCCAGTTCTAAAAGCAATTTTCTTGCTTTTTGAATTAAAACACCCAATCAAAAGGAATCAGATGTCCTCCTGAGTTGTTTATATCAATCTTCAGTTACATAAAACCTGAAAATTATTTCTGACCTGAATTGTCTTATATTATGTGCTTCAACAGAAATCACTAATTGTTACTGCAAAAACAATGATGAAATTGCTAATTATAAATTACAATAATATGACAATTTATAAGCTTCGTTCATTACCTAATTTGATTCTCATGATGGTGCAAGGAGATAGACAGAGCAGTTATAATTCTCCTTGAATAGATGAGAAAATAAACTAAGGTTTGGAGGGAGATGATACAAATGATCACACAATTAGTGACCTGTACAAGTGTGATTTAAGGCAGAAAACATCTAATACCAACGAAGGTCAAATTTTGTTCTCGTTGATGACAGACCTATAAAGTGTAATTTACTATTAATATTCAACCCAGATTTTTCTTCTTTTCTTATGTCAACTACATTTTCTGTGAGATACCTCCCTTTACTGACCCCTGCGCCTTTGCTTACCTGAGTGAAACCACGGCATCCAGAGCAGAAGTATTCCTAGCTGTGGGGAATTTCATCATCATGATGCTCTCCTATTCCTGTATTATCTCCAACACCTTAAAAGTCCACACTGCTGAGGCCAAAAAAGAGAGCTTTCTCTACCTGCTCCTCCCTCCTCATTGTGGTTAGCATATATTCCAGCAGCATAATTTACATGTTTGTATGGCAATCTTCCAGCCAATTATTGGATAAGGATAAAGTTGCGTCTGTTATCTATACATCAATGGCTCCCACCCTCAGCCGTCTTATATACCCTTTAGGGAAAACGATTTCAAAGTGGGACTCAAAAAAGTGTTGTCTTTCTTCAAAAGATGTTGACCTGTCCAAATTCTAGAGCTGTGACTTTCAGATACCCTTCCAATAATCCTGGCTTTGCATTAATGATTGAAGATTACTAACGTTACAAAGTCTTCTAATCGAAGACATATCTCTCAACTTTCAAAACTGCTGTTGATCTTCTGGATACTTGTAGAAAGTGAACTTTTTTCCCACTTTGTGAAGGTTTTCCAGACTTTTTATTTCTTTATTCTCTATTATCTCTTGTAGTAGGGAAATATAATTTTTAAGTCTTTCCAATGAAGAAAACACAGTTTAGAGGCAAACTTGAACACATTATTCATAAACATCTTTACAGTATTTATTTTTACCTTATTTATTCATTTATTTTTAAATGAACTACAATCATTTCCTTAAGGTAAAGATTTTATCCCCCTCATACCTTCCACTCCACTACCGCACACCCTCCCCATGACAGCATAAAATTCTGCATAAGTTCTACATATACTTTCCTATCGAGCACATTTTTACTATAGTCATGCTATGTAGTCACACTAAAATAAATGGAAGAAATCATATAACAAATTAAAACATAATATGCTACCCCCCCACACACAAATTATCTGCTACATTCTTCGAATGACTTCCATATTTCTTTCTCTGAGTGTGGAAGATATTTTGCCTTATAAAATCGTCATTGGGATATTTTTGTTTCAGTAAGTTCTTGTGTTATTACAAAGTTCCAAGTCTACCAGAAAAAACTGTCGCATACTGTGGGCGTTGCGGTGCACAAAGTTTTCCTGGTTCTGCTCCTTTCACTCAGCATCAGATCATATAAGACCTTCCAGGTCTCCCTGAAGTCTTTTTGTTCATCATTTCTTATGGCGCAATAGTACTCCAATACATTCATATACCATAATTTATTAAGCCATTCCCCAACTGATGGGAATCTCCTTGATTTCCAGTTCTTGGCTACCACAAAGAGTGCTGCTATAAATATTTTTGTACATATGGGTCCCTTTCCCATTTTTATAATCTCTTGGGGATACAGTCCTATTAGCGATGTTGCTGGGTTAAAGGGTATGCACATTTTTGTAGCCAGTTGGGCATAGTTCCAAAACGTTCTCCAGAATGGCTGGATGATCTCACACCTCCACCAACAAGGAATTAGTGTTCCAACCCTCCCATATCCTCTCCAGGATTTATCATTTTCTTGTTCTGTCATGTTTGCCAATCTTATAGGAATGATGTGGTACCTCAGAGTTGTTTTGGTTTGCATCTCTAATCAGTATTGATTTACAGCACTTTTTATAGATATCTAATTTCTTCACCTGAAAATTGCCTGTTCATATACTTTGACCATTCATCAATTGGGGAATGACTTGTATGGTTATATCTTTGAGAGAGTTCTATATATATTCTAGAAATGAGGCCTTTATCCCCGAGCTTAGCCGTAAAATTTTTGCCAATTTACAACATCACTCCGAATTTTGGATGCATTGGGTTTGGTTGTGCAAAAATTTTTCAGTTTAAAGTAATCAAAATTATTCATCTTGCATTCCAAAATGCTTTCTATCGTTTCTTTAGAAAAAGATTCTTCCCCTCTCCATAAATCTGATAAATAACACTATACCTTGCTTCTCCAGTTTATTCATGGTATCAATTTTTATACCTAAATCATGTACCCATCTGGACTTTATTCTTGTATACGATGTCAGGCATGGGTCTAGGCCTAATTTCCGCCACACAGTTAACCAGTTGTCCCAGCAATTTTTGTCGAACAGTGAGTTCTTATCCCAGAAGCTGGGGTCTTTGGGTTTATCAAACAGGAAGTTGCTATATTCCTTGCCTACTGTGTTTTGGGTGCCAAGTCTGTTCCATTTGTCTACCCCTCTGTTTCTTAGCCAATACCAAGTGATTTTGATAATTGCTGCTTTATAATACAATTTGAGGTCTAGTAGCGCTGAGCCACCTTCCCAAACATAACTTTTCATTGGTCCCTTTGATATTCTGGACCCTGTGTTTTTCCAAATGAATTTTAATATTATTTTATCCAGCTCTAGAAAATAATTATCTGATAGTTTAATTAGTATGGCACTAAATAAATAAATTAATTTAGGTAGAATTTTCATTTTTATTATATTAGGTCGACCTACCCATGAAGAACAGATACTTTTCCACTTGCTGAAATCTGACTTTATTTACGCAAAAAGTGTCTTGTAATTGTGTTCATATAATCCCTGGGTTTGTTTTGGCCGGTAAACTCCTAAGTATTTTATACTGTCTACTCTAGCTTTAAATGTGATTTCTCTTTCTATCTCTTTTTTTAAAATAAATTTATTTAACTTTTTACATTCATTTTCACAAGATTTTGGGTTCCAAAATTTTCTCCCCATTTGTCCCCTGCCCCCTCCCCGATACACTGGACATTCTAAATACCAATATCACCAATCTGCCCTCTCTTCTATCATCCCTCCCTTCCCTTACCCCATCTTCTCTTTTGTCCTGTAGGGCCACATAACTTTCTATTCCCCATTCCCTGTATTTCTTATTTCCTAGTAGCACGAACAATACTCAACAGTTGGTCCTAAAACTTTAAGTTCAAGTTTCTCCCCATCCCTCCCTCCCCACCCATTCCCTTTGGGAAGGC
>CM053769.1:495065920-495093325 GCA_028658325.1 Potorous gilbertii
ATTTGGGATACAGAGGCTTTGACTCCTATGTCTTTACCTAATGGTAAGCAGACCTCTTCTTCGTCAGAGACGAATGGCGGAATTATCTTCTCAAGAAAATAACCATCTATGGTCTTAGTTTTTTCCCTTTTCTGGGCATTTTCCCAGCCAATTACTTGACTTTTGAGTGTCCTCTCCACGACCCTGGCTTAGATCTCCTGGGCTAGTGCTTATAGTCTGGGATTCAAATGCTGCTCCCAGCCTCAGGGCTTTTGGCGGCAGGCCTGACTGCTCTTCAATGGGAGCTTATCTGCTGGTTCTCAGGTGGGGGCAGGGCCGCCTCTCAGACTCAGTTCCCTCAGGGGGTTTATACGGAGAACTTTTGTAACGGAGCTGCGGTCGAGCTCCAGCCTGCTCTGCCCGTAGCTGCCTCTGCCTCAGTGACGGCCTCCCAGGGGGTCCGAGTTCCGGAAACACCCCTCTCCCCTCTTAGCCTGTCTCTCTCTCACTGACCTGTGGGTCTATAGGTGGAGGGTCCTTCGCAGCTGCCGGAGATTCAGGTCTCTGACGCCTGCTTGTGTCTGCTCCCTCCTCTCAGTGTCTCGTGGCCGGGGCGGGGAAGGGGCTGGCTCGGCCGGGCAGGGCTCAGCTCCTGTATGGGGTACCTTTGCGGTCGGTTTTTCAGGGCTCTCTGCAACGGAAATCTCCTTCACTGTGTTTCTGCGCAGCTTCCACTGTTCCAGAATTTGTTAGGAGTTCATTTTACGGGAAATCTATGGGCTGTGAGTTCGGACATAGCATAGGTGAGTCTTTCTACTCTGCCATCTTGGCTCCACCCCCCGCTATTTGTTTTTAAGCAAAGCAAAACTTAATCTTGTAGAAGGGACAGTAAGGAAAAGATGAAAAATGGAGAAAGGGTAATAACTTTAAAGAAACAGGAAGAAAAAGAGTATAGAGAAGAGAAGAATAAAAGAATATAATGGAGTGGAGCAAATATTTAATTACGATAGCTATGAGTGTACTTAGCATGACTTTACCTACGAAACAAAAGAGAGTCGAAGAATTAATTAGACTGTACCCCAAGATTTTGGACCCCATTTGTTAAGGGGGAACGATGGGGTGCTTGTAATACCAGTTGCCCCAGCACCCTATGTAATAAAAATGAACTTGGGGCCGAATGTAAGGGGAATTTAAATGGAAAAACTTTTCTCATTAATAAATAAGCCCATATGATCCTCTTAAGTCACCTGGAAGCCTGGATCACATGTGCTGGGAGGAGCTCGCTGAAGAAGCAGAACAGGAAGAGTAGAGAGGAACCGGGAGAAGTAAGTGAGTGGGGTCAGATCAAGGGTGATAAGACACAGGCCAACTGATACAGTGTGACGATTGATAGTGAGAAGGTCCTGGCTGAGGAAGGAGAGATTTGAGAATGGATTTGCCCTCTTCTGTGATCAAATTTATTAAGTTCTTGGTCACCAGGATGGATTTTGTTTTCTGGTTCTAGGATTTGGCTTTCTGGTGTTTAAATAAATAATTTTCTTCTACCTTCTAAAAACAATTCCTTTTCCAATAAATATACTTGAAACCAAGGAACTTTTATAGTTGAAATAAAGAACTACAGCAAAGTCTGTTATGTCTCAGATGAGTGCAGACAAGCAGGGGCGTCCCTTATAACTTCAAGAAAGACATCAGAAAAAATATACTTTATTTAAAGTTAGATAACTAAACTGCATTTTTTGGAAAGGCAAAATGATTTTATTTTAAAACTTAGTATATATTCATCCAATAACATATTTTCTAAATTCTTAAAGACAATGTAAATGCATTATAGAGAAAAAAAACCAATAAAATGGTAATAATGAAGCAAATTAAATTGATTGCTACCAACCCTGGATAAGTCTAACAAAGAAATAAGTTCAAAAAGCAATTTGTTACTGTTTTTTTTATTTTAAATATTTTTTTACTTATTTATAAATATTCTACAATCACTTCCTTAAAATTAAGGTTTTATCCTCCCACACCTTCCCCCCGCTATCCCCCTCCATCCCCATGACAGCCTACAATTCTGTATAGGTTCTACATATACTTTCCTATTGAGCATATTTTCACTACAGTGATGCTATGTAGTCGCACTGACATAAGTGGAAGAAATCGTATAACAAATCAAAACATAATACACTAAAACCCCCACACACACAAGCACAATCTGCTACATTCTGCGAATGACTTCCATATTTCTTTCTCTGAGTGTAGAAGGCAATTTGCCTTAGGAAATCGTCATTGGGATTTTTTCTTTTTCAGTAAGTTCTTGTGTTATTACAAAGTTCCAAGTCTACCAGAAAAAACTCTCGCACACTGTGGTCATTGCTGTGCACAAAGTTTTCCTAGTTCTGCTCCTTTCGCTCAGCATCAGATTATATAAGTCCTTCCAGGCCTCCCTGAAGTCTTCTTGATCATCATTTCTTATGGCACAATAGTACCCATTCATATACCAAAATTTATTAAGCCATTCCCCAATTGATGGGCATCTCCTTGATTTCCAGTTCTTGGCTACCACAAAGAGTGCTGCTATAAATATTTTTGTACATGTGGGTCCCTTTCCCATTTTTATAATCTCTTAGGGATACAATCCTAGTAGTAATATTGCTGGGTCAAAGGGTATGCACATTTTTCTAGCCCTTTGAGCATAGTTCCAAACCATTCTACAGAATGGTTGAATAATCTCACAGCTCCACCAACAATGAATTAGTGTTCCAACTCTCCAACATCCTCTCCAGTATTTATCATTTTCTTCTTCTGACATGTTTGCCAATCTTATAGGTATGATGTGGTACCTCAGAGGTGTTTTGATTTGCATATCTCTAATCAGTAGTGATTTAGAGCACTTTTTCATATGATTATAGGTATCTTTAATTTCTTCCCCTGAAAATTGCCTGTTCGTATCCTTTGACCATTTATCGATTGGGGAATGACTTGTATGGTTATATATTTGAGTCAGTTATCTACATATTCTAGAAATGAGGTCCTCCCAAATTCTTTCCATGATACAAATATGGTTTTGATACCCAAACCAGGAAGAGAAAAAACAGAGAAAGAAAATTATAGACCAATTTCTCTAATGAGTATAGATGCAAAAATTTTAAACAAGGTTTTATCAAAACTAATACAGCATCTTATCAAGAGAATAATACATTATGATCAGGTAGGTTTCATACCAGGAATGAAGGGCTGGTTCAATATTAGGAAAACTATTAGCATTATTGATCATATCAACAACAAAACTAATAAAAACCACATGATTATCTCAACACATACAGAGAAAGCTTTCGACAAAATACAACACCCATTCCTGTTAAAAACACTGGAGAATGTAGGAATAAAGGGAACTTTCCAGAAAATAATAAGCAGTATCTACCTAAAACCTTCAGCAAGCATTATATGCAATGGGGAGAAACTAGATGCATATCCAATAAGGTCACGGGTGAAACAAGGATTCCCACTATCACCACTATCATTCAATATGGTACTAGAAATGTTAGCTGTAGCAATTAGACAAGATAAAGAAATTGATGACATAAAAATAGCTAAAGAAGAAACTAAGTTATCACTCTTTGCAGATGATATGATGATATACTTAGAGAATCCCAGAGATTCAAGTAAAAAATTACTTGAAATAATAAACAACTCTTGCAAAGTTGCAGGTTACAAAATAAACCTTCACAAATCTTCTGCCTTTCTATATATTAGCAACGAAGTCCAACAGCAAGAGATAGAAAGAGAAATCCCATTTAAAGCTAGAGTAGACACTATAAAAGACTTAGGAGTTTACCTGCCAAAACAAACCCAGGGATTATATGAACACAATTACAAGACACTTTTTGCACAAATAAAGTCAGATTTAAATAAGTGGAAAAATATCAGTTGTTCATGGGTAGGCCAAGCTAACATAATAAAAATGACAATTCTACCTAAATTAAGTTACCTATTTAGTGCTATAACAATTAAACTATCAGATAATTATTTTCTAGAGCTGGATAAAATAATATCAAAATTCTTTTGGAAAAACAAAAGGTCCAGAATATTAAAGAGCCTAACGAAAAGAAATGCTTGGGAAGGTGGCCTAGCGCTACCAGACCTCAAATTGTACTACAAAGCAGCAATTTTCAAAACCACTTGGTATTGGCTAAGAAACAGGGGGGTAGACAAATGGAATACGCTTGGCACCCAAGACACAGTAGGCAAGGAATATAGCAACCTCCTGTTTGATAAACCAAAAGGCCCCAGCTTCTGGGACAAGAACTCACTGTTCGACAAAAATTGCTGGGAAAACTGGTTAACTGTGTGGCGGAAATTAGGCATAGACCCATTCCTAACACCGTACACAAGAATAAAGTCCAGATGGGTACATGATTTAGGTATAAAGATTGATACCATGAATAAACTGGAGAAGCAAGGAATAGTGTATTTATCAGAATTATGGAGAGAAGAATTTTTGTCTAATGAAATGATACAAAGCATTTTGAAATGCAAGATGGTTAGTTTTGATTACATTAAACTGAAAAGCTTTTGCACAACCAAACTCAATTCATCCAAAATTCGGAGGGATGTAGTAAATTGGGAAAAAATTTTTATGGCTAAGCTTGTTTTTTTTTTTTTTAAAGAGAAAGACCAGCCAGTGAAACAGATTATGTACCTAACATGGAGAAGAAAATGTGTCTAATTCCTCATTAATTCCTGACACTTCATAACCCTGTGGACTTTAATGTTCATGAGGTTTTCTTGCAAAATACATTGAAATTATTTGCCATTAACGTGTCTAACAGATTGAGGCACTCAGAGTTTATATGACTTGTCCTGGGTCACACAGCTGGTAAGTGTCTGAGGCTGGATTTGAACTCACATTCTTTCTGACTCCAGGCTCAGTGCCCTATCAGCTGAAACACCTAGATGCCTCCTGTAAATCAGTAAACACAAAGACTATAGTGGCTGAGGTAAGGACTCATTATTTAACAACAACAACAACACTGATGAGAATATTAGATAGCAGTATGAAAGAAATTAGATATAGACTACTAACACCTCACACCACAGGCAAACATAAACTCTAAATGTGTAGATGACCTAAATGTTCAAGATCATACTTACAAACAAACTAGAAAAACATGGGGGAAATTATCTTTTCGATTTATAAACAGATCAAATTTCAGGATCCAACAAGGAAGAGAGTATTACAGAAGATAATATGAATATTTTTAATTGCATGAAATTTTAGAAGTATATATAAAACTAAATCTCATAAAACTAATATTGAGATACAATTAACAAGAAAAATCTTTGTAGCAAGTTCATCTCAATAAACTAATTTGTCTGTAAAATTCTAAAGTCCAAGTAACTATGGAGCTGATTCAAATTTACATGTAAAAGACATTCCCTAATTGATACATGGCCTAAGATAATAAGAGAGATGTCAAAGGAAGGTCAGGATAGCTTTGATAATGTAAAAATCACTCTAATTAACTCTTAATTAGAAAAAGAGCACATCAAAGCAATTTGGAGATTCCACATCACTCATCACAGTGGTAAAGATAACAAAAAAGAAAATGAACAATCATGGAGGAGGTTGTGGGAAAACTGGTGCATCATAAGACTGACAGTTTTCCTTTGATGGGGTAAAACTCTTCTCGAAAGCATTTTGGAATTATCAAAAGTTGCTGAACAGCAAATGCATACTGAGTATTGAATTACACATATTTATACACAAAAAATACGTAATACATGCAATTATGCTCTGATGGAATTCATTTTGCATATTATATATATTTGGTAAAAGAAATGTGTTCTTTTTTTTCATTGAGCTTAGGGAGAGGAAGAGACAATGGATTTTCTATTAATTTTTTTGATAGAGAGACGGCAATCTTACAAATGTTAAATGTTGCATGAAATTTCATATGAAGTCACGGTATTATTCATTTCATTTAATTACAGGAGATGTTTGATGAAGTGGGTATAATCTATAAATGCTTGTAAATAATAATTAAATAAATACATAAATAGAATTGTCTTTAAATATGTTTGAAATGAAAAAATAGTATATTAATAAGTTTTTTTTAAGTCATCTTTGGGAGGAACCAAGATGGAAGAGTAGAAAGATACACGTATGCTAGGTCCTAAGCCACAGCCTATAAAACACCTGCAAAGAAGAACTTCCACAAAATTCTGGAGCAGTGGAAGCCACACAACAACACAGTGGAGGAGATTTCTGTTCCAGAGACCCCTAAAAAACCAATACCAAAGATCTGTGGCACACCAGACCCTGAGCAGAGCCCAGTCCTGCTTTGTCCATGTGGTACTCAGGGGACGAGATCTGAGCAGGCTTCAGGGACAGAATCTACAGTGACAGCGCAGGTCCCTCCACCTATAGGTGACAAAGGTCCCTGGGAGGGCCTTTTCAGCTTGCCAAGAGGGGAGTGGGGTGTCTCCAAAACTCAGGCCCCTCAGGGAGGCAGCAGCAGGCATGGCCTCCCAAAGCTGTCAAGAACTTGGATCCATTGTTGAAGGTCTCCACATAAATCCCCTGAAGGAACTGACACCTGTGTTGGGGCCCTGCCCCCACCTAAGCACCTGAACTTCATCTCACACTGAATACCAGGCCTGCCCTCACCATAAGTACTTAGGCTTGGAGGTAGCATTTGAAACTCGGCCCCCAAGCTCTAGCTGGGCAGATGTGGAGGCGAGGTGGGTGTGAAGAAGACACTCAGAAGTCAAATAATTTGCTGGGAAAAGCCCAGACAGGGGAAAAAATATAAGCCCATAGATGGTTACTGTCTTGGTGAACAGATATCTTCTCCCATCATTTCTGATGAGGAAGAACAGTGATTACCATCAGGGAAAGACAAAGAAGTCAAGGCTTCTGTATCCTAACATCCAAAATAAATATTCAATGAGCTCTGGCCATGGAAGAGCTCAAAAAGCATTTTGAAAATCAAGTTAGAGAGGTAGAGGAAAAACTGGGAAGATTCATGAGAGAGATGCAAGAAAAGCATGAAAAGCAAGTCAACATATTGCTAAAGGAGACCCCAAAAAATCCTGAAGAAAATAACACCTTGAAAAATAGGCTAACTCAATAGGCAAAAGAGGTTCAAAGAGCCAATCAGGAGAAAAATGCTTTCAAAAACAGAATTAGCAAAAAGAAAAGGAGATTCAAAAGCTCACTGAAGAAAATAGTTCTTTAAAAATTAGACCGGAAAAAATTGACGCTAAAAACTTTCTGAGAAACCAAGAAATCACAAAACAAAACCAAAGCATGAACAAATGGAAGATAATGTGAAATATCTCATTGGAAAAACAATTGACATGGAAAATAGATCCAGGAGAGACAATTTAAAAATTGTGGGACTACCTGAAAGCGATGATCAAAAAAAGAGCCTAGACATAATCTTTCATGATATTATCAAAGAAAACTGCCCTAATATTCTAGAACCAGAGGCCAAAATAAGTATTGAAAGAATCCAGCCATCGCCTCCTGAAAGAGATCCAAAAAAGAGAAACTCCTAGAAACATTGTGGCAAAATTCCAGAGTTCCCTGATCAAGGAGAAAATATTGTAAGCAGGTAGAATGAAAAAATTTAACTATTGTGGAAATACAGTCAGGATAACGAAAGATCTAGCAGCTTCTACAATAAGGGATTGAAGGGTGTGGAATATGATATTCCAGAAGTCAAAGGAACTAAGACTAAAACCAAGAATCACCTCACCAGCAAAACTGAGCATAATACTTCAGGGGAATAAATGATCTTTCAATGAAATAGAGGACTTTCAAGCATTCTTGATGAAAAGACCAGAGCTGAAAAGAAAATTTGAACTTCAAACACAAGAATCAAAAGAAGCATGGAAAGGTAAACAGCAAAGAGAAATCATAATTGACTTACTAAAGTTGAACTGTTTATATTAATACACGGAAAAATAATATTTGTAACTCTTGAAACTTTTCAGTATCTGGGTAGTTGGTAGAGTTACACACACACACATGCACACATACACACACACGTGCATGCATGTGTGTGCATGCATGTACAGGCACACAGAGACAGAGGGTACAGAGTGAATTGAATAGGATAGGATGATATCTTAAAAGAAATCAAGATAAACGGTGAGAAAGAAATGTATTGGGAGGAGAGAAGGAGAAATGGAATGAGGTAAATTATCTCGTATAGAAGAGGCAGGCAGGAGACTTTTTAGGAGAGGGAAAAAGAGAGGAGCTGAAAGAATAACATGAAGTTTACTCTCATCACATCTGACTAACGGAAGAAATAAAATGCATACTCATTTTGGTATGAAAACCTATCTTACAATACAGGAAAGTTGGGGAGAAGGGCATAAGCAGGGTTGGGGGGAATGATGGAAGGGAGGACAATGGGCTGAGGGAGCAATTTGAAATCAACACTCTTGGGGAGGGACAGGATCAAAAGAGAGAATAGAAGCAATAGGGGATCAGGATGGAATGGAGGGAAATATAGTTTGTCTTACACAACACGACTACTATGAAAGCCATTTGCAAAACTACACAGACATGGCCTATTTTGAATTGCCTGTCTTCCCAAAGGGAATGGGTGGGGAGGGAGGGATGGGGAGAAATTGAAACTCAAAGTTTTATGAAGAAATGTTGAATATTGTTCTTGCTACTAGGAAATAAGAAATATAGACAATAGGGAATAGAAAGTTATCTGGCCCTACAGGACAAAAGAGAAGATGGGGACAAAGGAAGGGAAGGATGATAGAAGAGAGGGCAGATTGGTGAGAGGGGAAATTAGTATGCTCGGTGTATTGGGGTGTGGGGAGGGGACAAATGTGGAGAAATTTTGGAACCCAAAATTTTGTGAAAATGATAGTTAAACGGTAAATAAATAAATTGAAAGAAAAAAATAGAAAAAAACTCATCTTATACACTGTAGTCCTTCACAAATTGATAAAGACTCGTCAATATTTTTTTTTCCAGTGCAAACTTTTGGGGGAAAATGAATGCCTGTATATACACCTTTTGTAAATCAACTTAGGTGTCTGGTTAAAAACCTTCAGGGATATCTATGGAGGAAAACTGTACATATCTGGATATTCAAATTTTGAAGATTTCCTTATACTTAACTTAAATATGCCTCTAGACAGCTTCCCTATCCTCACTTTTTCTTCTGGGTACCAAGTAGAAAAAATATAATTCCTCTTATATTTGACAACCTTTCAAAATATATATACTGCTGTGAGTGAATGTACCTGCAGCAGTCATTACAGGTCTGAAAAGATCATAGGTGAATGCAATGACAAAATGAGACTTTTTCAAACATTACTCAGATATTAATTTTCATTTAAATCTTTAGCAGAATAGTGTCCAACGTGCTTAAAGTAGAATTCAGGAAAAAGAGAATTAGAAGAAATTTTGGAGCATGACTAGTACAACCACATGAAGACATGGAAACTCAGAGAGAGAAAGTTCCATAGCCAGGTGCTCTGGTTTATGTGCTCTATGTGGTAGAGGAGGAACTACTCCTTGTTCTTAAGTGTAAGAGAGTGAACCATTATTTTAGTGATGACCTTTCCTATCAATTTCCAGAGAGGATTGGGCTTACAAGTCAATACAGAAGTCAATATTTCAACGATGCATCTGGAGAGCTTCATTACCCATCTCACTCTTGGAATGCCAGGGAAGCAAGTTGGACAGTGCTATGCAGTATATTTCACAATGGAGTTGTTTGCTAATGTATTTCTTACAACCTCAGTTTTTCTCCCATAGAGAGAGTGGATGGAGGTAGCATCAAGCAGATGAGCACTTATTGGCTATATTATAGAGAGATTTCTTATTCAGATATAGGTGGGAACTAGATGATCTCTGATGTCTCATCAAACTCCAAGGCTCTGTGATTATCACTTTGGAGCTGACTTAACTTCCCCTCTCTTTGTGATAGGGCAATTATTACCAGTTAGTTAAATAAAAGGAAAAGTGGCACCATTAAAAACCTTATCTCATTAGGATAGTCCTAGCATTACGTCAACGAGGAAGCTTGCTGTCCAGTTACTGATCCTAACAAAATTTGAGAATTGATAGCAGGTGTTTGGATGTGACATCTTGTAGATATGGGGAACAATGGAAGAGTAATGACTGTGACTAAGGATACTAGTATGGCAAAAGTAATACCTCCTTCTCTCTCTCCCTTCTGATTCAATTTCTGTTAATTAAAAAAACAACTTAATAAAATAAAAGCATGTAGGTGCTTCATAGGTGGAATGGTGAACATACTTCTTTTACTCTGTTAAAAGCAAGGTCACCTTGGATCTTGGAATGGACCTAATCCCTAAATGTTTATACTTTAAAAATAAAAATGTCAATTAAGCATTAATTAAGAGAATAAGCACATGGAAATAGAAACAAAATTACTGCTTTTAACAATTGGTATCAATATTTAATTAGATCATTCTGAACTAAAAAACTTTTGCACAATTAACATCGCCATTGAAGTTTAAGGATTTACCTTCCATTTGACACCCACTCTTCTGCCTGTTTTACTGTGTATCTTAATGCTTGATACGGAACATCTCTCTACCTCCATTTTTCCACTAATAAAATGAGACCAAGTACTTTTATTGCAACATTACTTACCCTAAATAAAAGAGAATGCATGTCAGACTGGTTTCTCATTTGATTATTCTGACAAATCCATGAGATAGGAAGAATAAATATTTTCTTCCTCTCACAGAATATAAAAATGAGTTTTAGAACGATTGATTTGCCCAGCATCACAAAGGAAATACCTGGCTGACATTTTTGTTTTTGTGGTGTTTGGGGCCACAAAGTGTCTAGATAAAGAAAGCAAGTTTCATTTCTAACAATGACCTCCTAACACACACATCAACGCACACATAATTGTGCTTCACATAGTCAGGCATATATGATCCTTTTATGCTTCTTCACAAAGGTTATATCACCCAAAGTACTTATTTTTCCAGATGTAGGAATGTGCAATGGCCAAAAATACTTATACTCTTTTGGTGTCTAGCGTATGCTACATCTGTGCCTTTATTTATTCAGTAAATACTATTCTGAAAATAAAATCTTCCTATTGCGAACCCAATGCCACTGCTCATCTTCTGTGAAACGCCTTGTCCCCACTGCTTTCTTATTTTTCTCATATATTTCCTTCATTATAAGTGATGCCACAATTGTCTTGGCAGATATGTTCTTTGGGATTGTACATTTTCTGCTTAATTTTGTGTTCTATGCGTTCATTGTCTATAGTATAATTAAAATCCAGACACCACTGAAAAAAAGAGAGCATTCTCCTCTTCCCATCTCATTGTGTCATCCATATATTGCTGATATATTTTAATTTTACTATACATATATCAGACTTAAGCAGCTAGGTGCAACAGTGAGTGGGTAGAGCAGTGGTTTTAATTTCTTCTTAGTCTCATCTCTATGTTTTGAAAGTTATTTTTTCAAATACTTTGGAGATTATCAGTACTTGATATGGCAGCTCCTATTAAGAATCTTGTTCTTCAGCACTTACAGGATGAAATTCTATTTAGGCAGTTATACTCAATATTTCTACTTTACTGCTGTTCCACTTCCATGACAGATTTCTTGAATTTTCTAGAATGGCCTGGGTTTTGCATTTGTAGCATAGTAATTTGTCATACTTTAAAAAGGCTCACCTGCAAACTTTTGGTAGCCTATTTATCCGGTTTTTTAGGGAAAATGCTGATTCTGGTTTTTATTGTGGTTGTTATATTCTACTAGGTTTTGTTTTATTTTCTCGGGTACAAAGAACTCATTATAGTAGTAGTTCTGTTTGTACATATCAGAGGCTTGTCTATTTGAGACTCCAACATCCTATTATTAGTCATTCACTAGAGGAGAAAAATACCCTCAAACATCAGTCACATGAGTTGCTTAATGCCATGTAAGCCAAAGAATAACTTAGCACTTGCATTTTCTTTTCACTGGAATTATCATGTCATAGCTGCAACTTAGTCCAAGGTAAGTCACAGTTTAGTTATACCTCTACAGGCTAAGATGACAACTTTTTCCAAGGATCTTCTAGCTGCCCTTTGGAAAAAGACTGCATAATTGGATCCTTGTCCAATTCCTACTTACAGACCAATATGTACACAAATTGTTGAGCAAGGAATGTTTTCTAGAAAAAAAGAATCTTCCAGTGATAACCTGTTAGCAGAAAAGGGTAAGCTTCCTAAAATTAAGAAATAGTGCATCCTTCTTATAAAATGAAATCGAAACTGACTTCATCTGTAAGGGAGGAAAAAATGCCTGTTTAAAATTTAAATATGTTTACATTTTCATGATAAATCTCGTTATATCTATGGAAATTGTAAAAAGGATGAATGAGAGATCAATCGATAGAGAGAGAGAGAGATGTAGAAAAAAGGGAGGGAAACAGCGAGGAACAGGAGAGGCAGAGGCAGAGCATTTTCAATAAAATAGGAAATATAGTTGTTGATAAGAATGAAAAGTATTACTTCTGTTTTTCCTTTTGAAATTCCACCTTAAAGTTGGTGATTGCATAAAAGAATCAGGTTTATGGAATTCTTCATTACCAGGCATTTCTTCTTAACACAATTTGCTATTACCACCACCACTAATACTACTGTTGCTGCTGCTGCTGTTGCTACTACTACTACTACTACCACAACTACCAAAAACCACCACCACCACTACTACTAATACTACTTCTACTACTACTATTACTACTAATTCTCCTGCTACCAATACAAGTAATTGTACTATTGTCCAGACAAATAATTTCATGACAGTAAGGAACCTAGAGTATGAGAATTCACTTCACTAATGTAATTTGTCACCTACTGCAATTTGTTGTCTTAGTTGCCTGGGGTGCTAAGCATTAAGTCCCTGACTTATTCAAGTCAATGTGAGAGGTAGGATTTAAATCTAGCTCTTCCTGAGAAAAGGACCTGCTTTCTATCTACCATTCTGCACTACCTCACTCATCACAAATGAATTCATGGCAATACTAGACAGTAAATTCCCAACGTTTTGAAATCATCAAAAATGAAATTTTTAAAATGTGGTTTTGGTATAAAGTGTAAGTTCTAGGTGTTCCACCTTTAAGACTAGGTAATTTCTTTATTCAGGTACACATTATAGTTCAATAGAATATGACAGGTTAGGATTAGATATATTTTAACAATATAATAAAAAATATGATAGATGTATATAGACTTTATATTAAATAAATGTGTAATGCATTTATATTTATTTATTATACACAAAAATATAACATATTTATATCTATATATTTTATTTGTACAGTATTAGTAATATTTTCAAAAAATTTATCTGGTTTAGGTAAGGTAATGATGATTACTGACTTGCAGTAAGAGGATTCCCCTCTTTGAAATCACACAATCGTGCTAGTTTTTAAACGACTTATTTGAAAAAGACAGCTTGACATAACAAGAAGAGAATTGAACTTGAAAATGAAGGATCTAATTAGAATTGTGTTTGATTAAATCTGATTAGGTTTAATAAGTTAGAAAGTGATCTGATTAGAAATTTGAATCAGAAGGATCTAGCTTTGCCACTAATTATTTCCATCATCAGACAAGTAAGTTAAACTGTATCTGCCGATTTCTCATTTCCAAAGAGAAGATAATTACACCTGTCCTATCTTTTGTAGCACTGAATGAGGATTAAAAGGAATGATGTATAAAACTATCCATTATAGAGGCATATATATTGCTTCAATATTTATTTTTTGTATTAGCTGAAAAATAACCTGAGAGTTTCAGGAGCTTTCTACTGCATGCTTGTTAGGATGTTATGATACAGAACAGGATAAGTTTTCCTTCTTCAATTATTGTTCAAGAAGATTCTCATCCAATTTGTTTTGATCTAGTAACTACCAGAAGCAGAGAATGAGCCCTTCTACAATTCTTGTTTAAAGCTAACTGGTTGGGTCTTCTTTGGTGACAAAAATGGCAAGAGGTGGATTCAAACATAGGGATCACAAAGGAAGGATGAGGAGTGAGAGACAAGAAGTGATAAAAATGGCAATTACTACTAGCCTATATTCTCCCCCTCCCCCATCCATTGCTTCATCACAAATGGTAAGTGACACCAAAGAAACCTACTGCTTTCTTGTCAAAACTCATTGAACTTTTAGAAGTCTTAGAAACTTACCAGGCATGTCAATTTCAAACCTTTGTTCAAGTATCTTATCACCCTTCTCAATTGGCTCCTAAAATTTTAGGACTTTGGGGATAGGGTTTAAGATGCCGCAGGGTGATGTGTGTTAAAGGAGAAGAGGAAGGGAAGTAGAACTCACTAGTCAGTGAGCAAGAAGTTGACATGGTTACACTTTTAGAAATATATCCTGGACAGGAAAGTTGTCATTTTCAAAAGGAAATATAGTCTATACTAACGCTTTCATTTATAAGGGCACCATGAACATATTTGTGATTGTGCTGTTTTGATGGTATAGAGCAGCTGTCATAATTGATGTGCTTGCCTATAACAGATAGTATAGAAGTCAAGTCAGAAAGTCAAGGTTACAAGCATTTTTAAAGGGATTATTCCAATGTGCCCGACACTACACTTCAGGTTCACAATAAAAAGACAAGTAGAAACAAAAGAAGTCCCCACTATTAAGAAGCTTATATTCTAATGGAGTAAGACAAACTCTAGGCATGTCTTATTGAAGATAAAGCAAAACAAAACAAGGAAACCATCATGTTAATACTAAATTGCCTTCATCAAAGATATTTGCAATGCACTGAATTAAGATTTGGGAAACTGAGTCTAAAAACCCAGAACCTATGCCCAGGTCTTTCATAGGAGCGCTATGAGTATTTGAATAAATCAGGGATTCTTAATTTGGAGTCATAACTGAGTTTATAGATTATTTCTAAGTTCTTATATTTTATATCTTCATAGAGGCCCAAATTTTTCAATTTACAGGGAGCGGAGTGTGTGGGGAAGAGGATAGAGAATAAGCAATGCAAGTGACTTACCTAAGAAAAGACTGTAAATTACCTTTTAACTACCCTGTTTCAGAAGTACCTTTAGCTTCAAAATGAGAATAATAATATATGCCCTATCTATATTATTCAGACCAAATGAAACAGTATATTTGAAATCCTTTTTCAATAATCTTCCCTCTCTCTTGGCTTCAATTTCTTCTGACATCCTCATTTGTAAAGGTATACCATATTTTTTTCATTATTCTTACTTTTTTGTAACAATAATAGCGATATTACATAATACTTTAATGTTTGTGAATCATTTTTCATTCATTTCCTTACAGGAGTTTTATAATAGCCTCTGGTAGTAGGCATCTCTGATATTTACTCCTCTTTTGCGGATGAGGACAATCAGATTCATAGACGCAAAGAAAGAGACTCATCAGTGTTCCCAGAGCTAGCTAAATATTTCAAATCTGGGTTTTTCCAGGATCTCAATCTAGTTATCTAGCTATTATTTTATGCTTCTTCACTTACTACTTTTTTAATACTCAGAAGTCAATGATTTTTAAAATATCCCCTCAGAAGTTGGTCAGCAAATATTAATCACTTTCTTTGTGCCGGGCCCTGTATGCTAAGTTTTCGAAATGAAAAGAAAGGAAAAAATAGTCCTTATCTTCTAGAAACTCATATACTAACGGGGCAGGGAACATGGAAACAATTATATAAAAATGTGATATACAGAGGGAGAGCTAGTGGTGATCTCAGAAGGAGATGGCCTCTTTCTATCTCTGTCTGTATCTCTATCTGTCTCTTTATATCTCTTTCTCTGTCTCTAATCATACATGTGGTTTCTTGAACCTAGAGAATTCATGATGAAGTACTTCCTTTGCCAAGGAAGATTGATCCATCTTCAAATAATCTTAGAGTGAGAATTGCTTGGGAAAAAGAAGATCAGTAATTCGTACAAGGTCTATACATTCAGAGAAAGGACTGAAGTTAGGACTCTCCAACTGCAAGTTCAGCTCTTTGTCCACAACCTCATATCATTCCAAGATGAAAAATTTGTATTAGATTTGTTATTCTTCAAGTTCTGTTACATGAGTTTTGTCCGTAATTTGTCAGAGCCCAAATCATTCTCACAAATTCCCAGTTATTTCTACATTATGATGCCTTATTTGTACTTTACCTGGTCATTTTCACCATTTTCACCTTTCATAAGTTTCTTGAGAAAAAGAACTGTCTTGTATATACTTGTATTCCTCAAAGCTTAACAGTGTCTGGCACACAGAAGATTCCTAATAAACTTTCTATGTATGTATGTATTTATTTATATACGTATGTACCTACCTATCTATCCAGATACCGGCTGCTACTATTGTTAATCATTCCAAATTTCTTTTTCTCAAAAGCGCCTAGCCCAGGAGCTGGATCATAGGGCCTGTTAAAGAAATTCCAGTTGATTGATAGTGTAAAGACACCATGAGTTCCTCAACACCGTATTCAAAATTGGCCCTAGATTTTTTATTCAAGGATTTAGAAATACAAGCTCATTGGAGGTCACCTGTCCCTCATTCTACTGATAAAAAGATATCCATTTCTGTCTCTCTTTGTAAGAGGGACACCTGAAACTTGCAAAACATTGCTCTGACAGAGGCAAGTGAGTTGCATTTTAAGAATATTTTTAGATACTAATTTCCTACATTGAGGTTCCATTAAATGTGACAGCTGCATTTCTGTTCCTAAGAATGTTTGCGAATAGTTTCAATTTCTTTCATATTAGGAAGTGCCTTCAAGAAAGTCTGGTTTCAGATATTGAAAAAGCACATTCCAAACTAGCTTTTATTTGGTGCTGTATATAATGAACCAGAATGTGAGTAAAGAACCATGGATTCTAACTCCTACACAGCCTAACATTCTGTTTGACCTTGGGTAAGTCCCTCCCCAGTTTGATACGATTTTGCAAATACTCATTGAAATCAATTATACCAGGAAAATTAGTTGGGTTCCCTTCATTCCTGGGTTATCTTGGAAAACTTGGAACAAAAGCATTGAAGGTGCTATAAAATGTCAGATGACAAACAGCATAAATTTCTGGAAGGAACAAGAAAAAGAAGATTGATGATGGTGATGATGATAATGGTGATGATGATTTCTGTGGCGTGGTTGGGGATGTAGAGGAGTGTTTTATTTAACTATGTGAGGAGAATGAATTCATTGAGAAGTTTTCACACTAACCAAATAACATTTCAATATTTTGGTTGAATATAATTGGATGACTGTCAAAATTTGATATTGTAATACCAAATCATTTTACTTTACCTAATTTTAATTCAGATCTTCCTTTTCTTCTCTTTAGTAAACAAAATAACCTATAGTGGGTTGGATTTTGTCGGCATTTATGGACAAAAAGAAATCTCACAGCATTCTCACATGGCATCAAATAATCATTCCTCAGTGGCAGAGTTGGTCTTACAAAAGTTCTCTGAAAATCCTCAGGTTCAGATCCTCATCTTCAGGCTCTTCTTAGGACTTTTGATACTGGTGTTCATGGGTAACACACTCATTATCACTGTGATGATTCTAATTCTAGGCCTCCATACTTTTTCCTAATAAATTTGGCCTTGCTGGATATTCTCTCTTCCTTAATTGTGATGCCTAAGTTGCTGCAGAACCTAATAACCAAGAACACCATTTCCTATAGTAGCTGCATAGCTCAGATATATTTCTTATCGTGGTGTTCATAGCTGAGCTCTTGTTTTTCACAGTCATGGCCTATGATCAGTATGTAGCCATCTGCCATCCCCTCCAATATACCACTCTCATGAGTAAGATAGTTTGTTCTCTCAAGGCATGTGCAGTGCGGGCCATCAGTGAGGTCAATGTAAAAATACAAATTATCATGACGGTCCATTTGTCATTCTGTGGTCCCAATGTCATTGATTGTTTTTTTTGTGAAATACAAGTATCATTGCCTGTCTCCCGCTCCTCAACCAATGTCAAAAATGCAGTGGTAGTTGTGGCAAGCATATTCTTTGCTAATTAAATGACTTCATCTAACTTGATTTTTTATATGTTCTTTGCAGGTTTCATGACAAGAATATTATTTCTCTCTCTCTCTCTCTCTCTCTCTCTCTCTCTCTCTCTCTTTGCGTCTGTCTGTCTGTCTCTCTTACATTTTACCATTGCTGGAAGAGAGATCATCCACCATATAATTCTGGTCTAATATATTTTTAAATCTCCTTGCAGACCCATTATATCCACATTTCCACTCAAAATTGATTAGAGGTTTTTATAACCGGCACACTTATGGGTACAAAAATAAATTATCATTCATACTCAAGAACATGACATTATACAGTAAGAAAAATCTTTGGGATATTAGAAAATCAATTACTCTTAGGATGCCCACAATTATTATAAGAATACACCTGTCCAAATCAATCTAGTACAGAAAACTAAAAACTTGCAAGCCTTCAATTCGTAAAATGAAGAACTTTCTTGAGGGCTTCCCTGACATCATTGTTCCTCAAAGTGTACAGAAGAGGGTTTAAGGTGGGGCTAACTGATGTGTACGACACTGCTGCGACCTTTGTACTTTCAGGAGAATAACTGGAGATGGGACTTGCATAGGCATAAAACACTGTGCAGTCATACATGGTGACCACAATCAGGTGCAAGGAGCAGGTAGAGAATGCTCTCTTCTTGCCCTCTCTGGTCCGGATTTTCATGATGGTGGAGATGATAAAGCAGTAAGACACTATGGTCAGAAGGAAATTCAGAACTGAGAAGAAGACATCAGCAAGGGCTGTCATGATATCGTTCATGTTCAATGAGGTGGAAAAAAGAAGCAACACAGAGGGATTTCAAAGAGGAATTGATTAATAATATTGAGGCCACAGAAAGATAATCGAATCATAAATCCAGTATTGATGATCGTGTTAAGTCCACAGATTCTCCATACCCCAACTGCCAGAAGGACACAAATCTTATTGTTCATCATGGTGCTGTAGGGAAGGAGGTGGCAGATGGCAGTATACCTGTCATAAGTCATACCTGTGAAAAGTAGGAGCTCACCAGAGACAGACCAGGTGAGGAAGAATACTTGGGGCATGCATCCACCATAGGAAATGGTTTTCTTTTCTGAAACCAGATTTTCCAACACCTTGGGAAGAACAGAGGTTTTGCACATGATGTCTAACATAGACAAGCTGACTGGGAAAAAAAATAAGCATGGGTGTGAAGAACAGAGCTGCAAATGAAGAGCACAATGATGAGGATATTCTGAGTGAGAGTAGCTGTATATAAAGAAAAGAAAGTGGTAAAGAACAAGATCCTTAGTAGAATACTACCTGAGAAAATGTGAAGGATGAACTCAGTCACCTGCGTCTGGTTATTCAACAACATCCTGCTCAGAGAAGAATTTTCTCCACTTTTTCTCTTGCTTTCTTCCAATATCAGTTGAAATAGTCACAGAACTCTCTAGTTCTCTTTCCCAACTTGCTGAATATTATCAAAAAATTTTTTTTGAAAAATCATTCTATGGACAACCTATAGGAATAATAGAAGTGATCCCACAATTATTACATACATACATACACACATACAGAGAGAGAGAGAAAGAGACAGAGACAGAGAGACATAGAGAGGCAATTCTGGTAAAGTGACTTGCCCAGAATCACGCAGCTAGAAACTGTCAAGTGTTTGAGGCTAGATTTGAACTCAGGTTCTACTGTCTCCATAGTCAGTGTTCTATCCTCCATACAACCTAGCTACTCTCTCACTATTCAAAATATTAATTGTCTTTAACTACGATTTTTCCATCTTTCAATTCTGTTGAAATGTTGATTCAAGTTTATCATCCATGCTGTCTTTTTCACTTTTACTTTATCTTACTTGGAGTATGAAAATATGCCCCATGCATGTTTGCAGAAGTCACGTTTGGGGAGCAGACATGGAAAGAATTTGGATCAGTGAAATAGTTTCTCAAAAGTTTTGTCCACAGATAAAAGCTCAAATATCAGTCATCTTGGCAGTTCTCTAGACAACTCACTTAATATTTTATTTTCCTTACAGAAATAGATTCACCTAGGCAGCAAAACTGAGTATAATAGTTCAGGGGAAAAAATGGTCTTTCAATGAAATAGAGGACTTTTAAGCATTCTTCCTGAAAAGACCAGAACTGAAAAGAAAATTTGACTTTCAAACACAAGAATCAAGAGAAATCTGAAAAGCTAAACAGGAAACAGAAATCATAAAGGACTTACTAAAGTCGAACTATTTACATTCCTACATGGAAAGACAATATTTGTAACTCTTGAAACTTTTTTCAGTATCTGGCTAGTTGGTGGAATTTCACATGCACAGACACACACACACATACACACACACACACACAGAGACAAAGACAGAGACAGACAGAGAGACAGAGACGGAAACAGAGACTGAGAGCACAGGGTGAGTTGAAAAGGATGTGATCATATCTAAAAAAATGTAATTATGGGGTGAGAGAGGAATATATTGGGAGAAGAAAGGGAGAAATGGAATGGGGCAAATTATTTCTCATAGAAGAGGCAAGAAAAAGACTTTTCAGTGGAGGGGAAAAAGGGGGCAGTGAGAGAGAAAACATGAATCTCTCCTCACATTCAACTCAAGGAAGGAATAAAATGCATACTCATTTTGGTATGAAAACTTGTCTTACAACACAGAAAAGTGGGGGAGAAGGGGATAACCAGGGTGGGGGGGATGATGGAAGGGAGGGCAATAGGAGGAGGGAGTAATTAGAAGTAAATACTCTTGTGGAGGCACAGGGTCAAAAGAGAGAGCAAAAGAAATGGGGGGCGGGATAGGATGAAGGGAAATACAGTCTTACACAAAACCACTATAATGGAAGTCATTTGCAAAACTACACAGATATCACCTACATTGAATAGCTTGCCTTCCCAGTGGGGATGGGTGGGAAGGGAGGGGGCAGAGAAGTTGGAACTCAAAATTTTCGAACAGCTATTGAGTATTGTACTTCCATACAGTTAGGCAATAAGAAATACAGGTAATGGAGGATAGAAAATCATCTTACCCTAAAGAACAAAAGAGAACATGTGGATAAGGAAAGGGAAGGATGTTAGGAGGGAGGGCAGATACTTGACTGGGGTAATTAGAATGCTACGGGTTTTCGGGTGTGGGGAGAAATGGGGACAAAATTTGGAACTCAAAATTTTGTGGAAATGAATGTTGAAAACTTAAATAAATATTTTTTTTAAAAAAAGAAACTCATTAATGTTGAAATGTTTGCATCACTCCATGGAAGGATTTGATTTGTAACCCATGAGATCTTATTCAGTATTAGGGAAGATACAGGAAATATATGTATATATGCAGATGTGTATGTTCACATATGCATGTGTATATTATGCTTGTGAAGTATGTATATGTACATGGGTTTATGTGTGTGTTTGTATATGAATATGTATGTACCTATATGTATGTGTGTATGTATGCACACAAACACACATAGACAGAGGGCAAAGGATAAATTGAATATGAAGAGAGAATACCTAAAAAATAAAATTTACTATTCAGTCTACTGTACTATGAGTAAGTGAAAGGGAGAGGTCGAATATATCAAATCATCTCACATAGAAGAGCTAAGGTGAAGAGGGGGGAGATGAAAGGAAGTAAGTGAGCCTTCCTCTCATGGAATTGGGCTTAAGGCAGGAATAACACAAACTCAATTGGATATGGAAATCTATTTTACCCTAAAGGAAGGCAGGGGGGACAGGGCTAGGAGAAGGAAGGTATTAGAAGGGATGGCAAATTGGAGAAAGGGATAATCGGAAGCAAGCATTATTGTGGGAGGACAGGTCAAGGGAGAGAAAGGAATGATTGGAGGACGGGATAGGAAAGAGGGAAATGTGACTAGTCTATCACAACATAAGTATTAGGGAAGTGTTTTGCATGACTACACATGTGTGACCTACATTGAATTGCTTGTTTTCACAATAAGGGTGCATATGGAGGCAGAAAGGGAGAGAAGATAGAACTCAAAGCTTTAATAAACATGGCACAAAATTGTGTTAGCATGCAGCTGGAAAATAAGATGTACAGGCAATGGGGTATAGAAATCGATTTTACCCTACAGGAAAATAGGAGAGAGGGAGATGAAAGAAGGGGGTGAATAAAAGGTAGGATAGACTGGAGGAAGGGGTGGATGAAGTGTATGCTGTCCTGTGGTGCGGGATGGGGACAGATGGGGATAAAATTTTGAATTCAAATTCTTCTGGAAGTGAATGTTGAGAACTGAAAAATAAATAAATTATAGAATAAGAAGGAAGGATATTATGAAGAGATGGACTGTTTTACTTTAAGAGAATCATTTATTCTCATAGTATTAATTTCTTCAAGAGTTATAGAAAAAGGTAAATAAGACAAACAGAAGACTTGAGGATTGTTTTGTTCTGTTTCTACCACCATAGAAGAGGACATAAATGGAAGGGATAGAGGGCACCTAGTGAGAAGGAAACATAAAGTAAGAAAAGGAAAGTCACTGCCCCATGAAAGAGATGAATCAGATTAATAATATTCAAAAACAGAAGAAGGAATGGGGGAAAGGTGTCCGATGAACTTCTGATTTATCTGAACCAGAAAAAGGAAAGTTAAAAATGATTTTACAGAAAAAAAACATAAATAGAAACAGTGGGAAAGACAGAAAGATTATGATATGTAAACATATTTAACTAAAGAGAGAGAGGTTAGGTTGAACCAGGGTTTTCGTAACTCTGCTTGGAACGTTTCTTCTGCTGTGGTCAGGGTACCTGCTGATGAGTCCTTTTTGTGCTGATTCGTAAGATTCCAATGTAGACACACACACACACACACACACACACACACACACACACACACACGATTCTTGGCTACAAGAAAACTAAATTCACTTGGAAATTCATCACATCAGCATTACCACCATCAATTATTCAGGCGATTTTAAGTATTGCAACTCTTGTCTATAAGAATAACTTATTGATCACACAAAAGCACATGAGATTACACAGTGAAAAAAAAATATTTCAGATATTAGAAAATCACTGTTAGGGTTTTCCATCTTTATTACAATAGCACACTAGCCCAAATCAATCCTATCCAGCAAATAATAAATTTCTAGGCCTTATTTACTAAATTCAAATCTTTTCTGAGGTTTGCCCTGACATCCTTCTTCCTGAAGGAGTAGATGAGAAAGTTTAAGGCATGGGAAGGATAACTGCTGCATATGACACAGTCACCAATTTGATATAAGGCTGACATGGGCATGAAAAAGAATGCAGTAGTACAGAGGGATCACAATCAGGAGGAGGAACAGTTAAAGAATGTTTTTCTTCCCCTCTCTGTCCTAGATACGCATGTTGCTGGAGATTATGAAGCAGTAAGACACAAAGATGAACAGGAACTTCAGAAAGGAGAAGAAGACATTATCAAGGATTAATATGATATCATTGACATACATTGAGGTGCAAGATAGAAGCAAAATGTGAAATTTCAAAGAAAAATTGGTTAGAAATCGTTAGGATCACAGAAAATGAATTGAAATATCACACTGCTAACACTGGTGGTGCTAAGTACAGAGACTTTTCATACTAAAAATGTCCAAAAGACACAAATCTTCTTCCTCATCATGGTGCTGTAGTGTCGCAGTGGTAGATGGTCATATCTTTGTCATAAGCCATGGATGTGAAGAACAGGAGCTCACCAGACACCGACTAGATAAGGAAGTACATTTGGGTCATGTATCCACCAAAGGACATAATCTTTCTTTCGCAAACTTGTTTGTCCAAAACCTAGGAAAGGCCAGTCATTGCAAACATGATATTCAAAATGGACACGCGGAGTAGGAAAAAATTAACTTAAAGAACAGATTTCCAAGAATCAATGCAACAATCAGGATACTACTGATGAGGTTACCGTGAATAGTGGAAAAAATTGGCAAATGGCAAGATTTTTAGTGAACACTGAATAGCCTTGATGGATGAATTCAATCACCAGTTTCTCATTATTTTCCATGATGCTGTTGAGAATTGGTTTGTTTTTTTATTTCTCTTTCTTTGTATCTTTTTACTTACAAGTCAGTTGAAAATATCCTGAAGCTTGTCTCTCAACGAGTTAAATATTTAGTAAGATCGCAAAATAATAAATAAAATAAAACCAAAGTATTCAATCTCAACATAATAACTCAAGAATAACACAAATGATAGATTCGAATTTTAGAAACAATGATTCAGTAGAGAATAATAAAAAGATATAAATATGTTAATATAATTAATGCAAAAGTTACTCTGCAGTTAGAAAATTCTAATTCCCTTCCTATTCCACACAAGTTCAGATTACTCAGAACAATCATACATCTTAAGCCCTAGGAAGACCTTAGAGTATTTGTGAACTCCAAATTAAATTCTCATTTATTACTTGAGGAATGATAACCTCACATTGCTTAGGCTTAACTTCCCTTGTTGTCAGTTTCCTCACTGGTAAAATTATGGAGTTGGAGTAGACGGTTTCTGAAGTCTTTTCTAAACACAACATGATAATGCAAAAATTGCATGATTCTAGGAATGGGAATCAATTTGCCCCAAATGAAACAGTAGTGTGTGGCATAATCAGTCCAGAAATCTTTATTGCAAAGTTCGTACGATGTGCCAGGCACTTGATTAGGATTTCAACTCAGTCCTTTTGACTCCTCTTTCAATTCTTTTTTTTTTTTTACTACATACCAGCAACCATTATGTATTTCCTTGAGATGTGACAGCTAAATTTTGCCTGGAATTCCAGGTGCAGTAGAAGCATGATTTCCTATAAAAGAAAGAAAAGATTTTATATTTAGACCCTGTTCAAATTCCAACATCGAAACTTTTTATCTATATGACTTTCATAAAATGCCCAAAGTGCACAAGAATCACCAAAGTGAATCAAATTTTACATGGTATTAATAACTGTACGTGTTGTTTATGACATTAGAAAGTGTACATGTTAGTTATAGAATTTGAAAAGTATTCCTGGGTTGCAACAGGGCTCAGAGTTCATGATCTTATTATGTCAGTTTCAATAATTCTTGACTAATTTGATTACTTGATTTCTTGTCAAAATAAATATGAAGTACCCTGAAGAGAGATTCCACTCCCAAAAATATAAATATATACAAGCTGAAAACTATCAACCAAATAATTATATATGTAAATACATGTACATAATACTCTTAAAATATTTTTAAAAATAATTTTTGATGTAATAAATTTGTTGATTTATTTCAGTTGAGTTTTATACTTTAAGAACCCATTTTGGGGTTCTCTGGAAAAGATACTAGAGTGGCTTGCCAATTCCTTCTCCTGATCATTTTACACATGAGGAAAGCGAGGTTAACAGGGTGAAGTAACTTGTCCAGGGTCACACAGTTAGTAAGTGTCTAAAATCAGATTTTAATTCACATCTCCTTGAGTCCAGGCCCAGCACTAGGTCACCTACTTCTCACCATAGAGAGAGAATTAACCTCAAAGGCTAAGGGATTTGTGATTATACCCTGCCTTTGACACATATTACATGTGTGTTTTGGGCAAATCTCTTACTCTCTAAGTTCCCTAAGCAAATATTTAACATTATGGTTTGTAGAGCAGGTACTGATTTATGTTGATAAAAGGATTTTCTTCTCCTGGAAATTTTTCATGTCAATGAAATCACAGGTCCAGTCCCTAATCCTATCCAAAGCCTTAATACAATATTTTTCAATGATCTAAGCAATCTAACTTGATTTGGAACTATTTACATTTAAATTAATTAACCTCAACATTGAAAATGTTATAGTTTTTTCAATCCTTTCCTCTATGTCTTCATCAGGAGTCTTTGTCTATGCCCTGATTATCATTCCCTTTTACCAAGGTATTATGGAAACAATCCGGGAAAGGAACAGCCTGACTTGCATAGAACTTGGGCAAAATTATTTAACTTCCCTTTGCTTCAGTATCTCATCTGTGAAATGACGGAGTTGGACTTAAAGGCCTCAAAGGTCCCTTGCAGTTCTAACTCTATGATTCTATGAATTGAGGAATCTCAACAACACATTCGAGTTCCAGGCTCCCAAATTTCTAGGAGGCCTGGAGAACAGAAAAATCCAGTGTAGATGCTGTTAACTAATTGCAAAATATGTATTTGACATGACAGAAAGAGAATTAAAGGCGCTCCTCAACACCTACAATGGTCCTGGAGAAAAGACACTGAAAGATACATTATGACAGGCAGGTAATGGACAACTAGGGAAAGTGTAAATAACACAAAATACATATATAGCTAGAGGTGTATATATGTATTAACATATAATCCTATAGATATTCTGTGTTTCTGTGTGTGAGAGTTGTTTGTTGTTAACCTCAGTCTCTGTATGCTATGTGGCACACCGTTTGGAGTTTTTTCATGAGAGAAACTTTAATCAGGGTAGAGAGGTAATATGAATTAAAGAAAAAAAACATATGGATATACATATATGAGTGTGTACATGCATGCAAAACATATATGTACATACATCGATAATACTATAAAGACTTATATGAACAGATGCAAAGAGAAATTGTCAGAACTGAGAGAACATTGTACAAAATAGTAGTGATATTCTAAGAAAGATCAACTGCGAGAAACATCTTTTTTGATCTAGACAATTATCTCAAACAGGGTGAGGAACGTGCAGACTTGAGGTCATTTGCGGCTTTGTGGATCCCTGGGTGCGCTTATTTGAATAATTCCAAGTATTACAAAACAAATCCTTTTATTAAGGGGATTTGTTCCATGAAATTTGGATTCAACAAAAGGGCCACACTTGAGAACCTACAGGGTCACATGTGACCTGGAGGCCAGATTTTCCCACCCATGCTGAAAAACAATTCAAAAGTACTAATGATGAAAAAAGCTACTCATCTCCAAAGAGAACTGATGAACTCTGAGTAAAAATTGAAGCGAACATATTTTTTATTTTCCTTTTCTCCTGTATGTTCTCTTTTGTAATATGGAAATATGTTTTACGTGACTTCATTTGAATAAACTATACCAAATTATTTCTTTTTTTTTTTAATAAATTTATTTAACTTTTTACATTCATTTTCACAAGATATTGGGTTCCAAAATTTTCTCCCCATTTGTCCCCTCCCCCCTCCCCGATACACTGGACGTTCTAATTACCCATATCACCAATCTGCTCTCTCGTCTATCATCCCTCCCTTTCCTTACCCCGCCTTCTCTTTTGTCCTGTAGGGCCAGATAACTTTCTATTCCCCATTACCTGTATTACTTATTTCCTAGTAGCAAGAACAATACTCAACAGTTGGTCCTAAAACTTCAAGTTCCAGTTTCTCCCCATCCCTCCCTCCCCACCCATTCCCTTTGGGAAGGCAGGCAATTCAATATAGGCCATATCTG
>CM053769.1:495093825-495114285 GCA_028658325.1 Potorous gilbertii
GTGTGTGTGTGTGTGTGTGTGTGTGTGTGTGTGTGTGTGTGTGTGTGTCTACATTGGAATCTTATGAAACAGGACAAAAAGGACTCATCAGCAGGTACCCTGACCACAGCAGAAGAAACGTTCCAAGCAGAGTTACGAAAACCCTGGTTCAACCTAACCTCTGTCTCTTCAGTTAAATATGTTTACATATCATAATCTTTCTGTCTTTCCCACTGTTTCTATTTATGTTTCTTTTCCTCTAAAATCATTTTTAACTTTCCTTTTTCTGGTTCAGATAAATCAGAAGTTCATCGGACACCTTTCCCCCATTCCTTCCTCTGTTTTTGAATATTATTAATCTGATTCATCTCTTTCATGGAGCAGTGAATTTCCTTTTCTTACTTTATCTTTCCTTCTCACTAGGGGCCCTCTATCCCTTCCATTTATGTCCTCTCCTATGGTGGTAGAAACAGAACAAAACAATCCTCAAGTCTTCTGTTTGTCTTATTTACCTTTTTCTATAACTCTTGAAGAAATTAATACTATGAGAATAAATGATTCTCTTAAAGTAAAACAGTCCATCTCTTCATAATATCCTTCCTTCTTATTCTATAATTTATTTATTTTTCAGTTCTCAACATTCACTTCCACAAGAACTTGAATTCAACATTTTATCCCCATCTGTCCCCATCCCGCACCTCAGGACAGCGTACCCTTCATCCACCCCTTCCTCCAGTCTTTCCTACCTTTAGTTCACCCCCTTCTTTCATCTCCCTCTCTCCTATTTTCCTGTAGGGTAAAATAGATTCCTATACCCCATTGCCTGTACAGCTTATTTTCCAGCTGCATGCTAACACAATTTTGTGCCATATTTATTAAAGCTTTGAGTTCTATCTTCTCTCCCTTTCTGCCTCCATGTGCATGCTTATTGTGAAAACAGGCAATTCCATGTAGGTCACATATATGTAGCCATGCAAAACACTTCCCTAATACTTATGTTGTGATAGACTAGTCACATTTATCTCTGTCCTATCCCGCCCTCCAATCATTCCTTGCTCTCCCTTGACCTGTCCTCCCACAATAATTTTTACTTCTGATTATCCCTTTCTGCTATTTGCTATCCCTTCTAATATCTTCCTTCTCCTAGCCCTGTCCCCCCTGCCTTCCTTTAGGGTAAAATAGATTTCCATATCCAATTGAGTTTGTGTTATTCCTGCCTTAAGCCCAATTCCATGAGAGTAAGGCTCACTTACTTCCTTTCATCTCCCCCCTCTTCACCTTACCTCTTTTATGTGAGATGATTTGATACATTCGACCTCTCCCTTTCACTTACTCATAGTACAATAGACTGAATAGTAAATTTTATTTTTTAGGTATTCTCTCTTCATATTCAATTTATCCTTTGCCCTCTGTCTATGTGTGTGTGTGCATACATACACACACATATAAACATAGATACATACATATTCATATACAAACACACACATAAACCCATGTACATATACATGCCTTCACAATCATAATATACACATACATACGTACCCATACACATCTGCATATATACATATACTTCCTGTATCTTCCCTAATACTGAATAAGATCTCATGGGTTACAAATCAAATCCTTCCATGTAGTGATGCAAACGTTTCAACTTTAATGAGTTTCTTTTTTAAAGCAATTTGTTTATTTAAGTTTTCAACATTCATTTCGACAAAATTTTGAGTTCCAAATTTTGTGCCCATTTCTCCCCACACCCGGAAACCCGTAGCATTCTAATTACCCCAATCAAGAATCTGCCCTCCCTCCTAACATCCTTCCCTTTCCTTATCCCCATCTTCTCTTTTGTCCTTTAGGGTAAGATGAATTTCTATCCTCCATTACCTGTATTTCTTATTACCTAGCTGTATGGAAGAACAATACTCAATAGCTGTTCGAAAATTTTGAGTTCCTACTTCTCTGCCTCCCTCCTTCCCCACCATCCCCACTGGGAAGGCAAGTAATTCAATATAGGTGATATCTGTATAGTGTTGCAAATGACTTCCATTATAGTGGTTTTGTGTAAGACTGTATTTCCCTTCATCCTATCCTGCCCCCCATTTCTTTTGCTCTCTCTTTTGACCCTGTGCTTCCACAAGAGTATTTACTTCTAATTACTCCCTCCTCCTATTGCCCTCCCTTCCATCATCCCCCCCCACGCTGGTTATTGCCTTCTCCCCCACTTTTCTCTATTGTAAGACAAGTTTTCATACCAAAATGAGTATGCATTTTACTCCTTCCTTGAGTTAATGTGATGAGAGTAATATTCATGTTTTCTCTCTCACTGCCCCCCTTTTCCCCTCCACTGAAATGTCTTTTACTTGTCTCTTCTCTGAGAAATAATTTGCCCCATTCCATTTCTCCTTTTCTTCTCCCAATATATTCCTCTCTCACCCCATAATTACATTTTTTTTAGATATGATCACATCCTATTCCACTCACCCTGTGCTCTCAGTCTCTGTTTCTGTCTCTGTCTCTGTCTCTGTGTGTGTGTGTGTGTGTGTGTGTGTCTGTGCATGTGAAATCCCACCAACTACCCAGATACTGAAAAAAGTTTCAAGAGTTACAAATATTGTCTTTCCATGCAGGAATGTAAATAGTCCGACATTAGTAAGTCCCTTATGATTTCTGTTTTCTGTTTACCTTTTCAGATTTCCCTTGATTCTTGTGTTTGAAAGTCAAATTTTCTATTCAGTTCTAGTCTTTTCAGGAAGAATGCTTAAAAGTCCTCTATTTCATTGAAAGACCATTTTTTCCCCTGAAGCATCATACTCAGTTTTGCTGTCTAGGTGAATCTATTTCTGTAAGGAAAATAAAATATTAATTAAGTTGTCTAGAGAACTGCCAAGATGACTGATATTTGAGCTTTTATCTGTGGACAAAACTTTTGAGAAACTATTACACTGATCCAAATTCTTTCCATGTCTGCTCCCCAAACGTGACTTCGGCAAACATGCATGGGGCATATTTTCATATTCCAAGAAGATAAAGTAAAAGTGAAAAAGACAGCATGGATAATAAACTTGAATCAACACTTCAACAGAATTGAATGATGGAAAAATCATAGTAAAAGACGATTAATATGTTAAATAGATAAGAGACTAGCTAGGTTGTATGGTGGATAGAGCAGTGACGATGGAGACAGTAGAAAACCTGAGTTCATATCTAGCCTCAAACACTTGAAAGTTTCTAGCTGCGTGATCCTGGGCAAATCCCTTTACCAGAATTGCCTCTCTCTGTCTCTCTGTCTCTCTCTGTCTCTCTCTCTGTATGTGTGTATGTATGTAATAATTTTGGGATTACTTCTATTATTCCTATAGGTTGTCCATAGATAGATTTTTCAAAAAAATTTTTTTTGATAATATTCAGCAAGTTGGGAAAGAGAACCAGAGAGTTCTGTAACTATTTCAACTGATATTGAAAGAAAGCAAGAGAAAAAGTGGAGAAAATTCTTCTCTGAACAGGATGTTGTTGAATAACCAGACGCAGGCGACTGAGTTCATCCTTCACATTTTCTCAGGTAGTATTCTACTAAGGATCTTGCTCTTTGCCACGTTCTTTTCCTTATATACAGCTACTCTCCCTGGGAATATCCTCATCATTGTGCTCTTCATTTGCAGCTCTGTTTTTCACACCCGTGTGTATTTTTTTTCCCAGTCAGCTTCTCTATGTTAGACATCATGTGCACAACCTCTGTTTTTCCCAAGGTGTTGGAAAACTTGGTTTCAGAAAAGAAGACCATCTCCTATGGTGGATGCATGGCCCAAGTAGTCTTCCTCACCTGGTCTGTCTCTGGTGAGCTCCTACTTTTCACAGGCATGGCTTATGACAGGTATACTGCCATCTGCCACCTCCTTCACTGCAGCACCATGATGAAAAAGAAGATTTGTGTCCTTCTGGCAGTTGTGGTATGGAGGATCTGTGAACTTAACACGATCATCAATACTGGATTTATGATTTGATTATCTTTCTGTGGCCTCAATATTATTAGTCAATTCTTCTTTGAAATCCCTTTGTGTTGCTTCTTTTTTGCATTTCATTGTACATGAACGGTATCATGGCAGCCCTTGCTGTTGTCTTCTTCTCAGTTCTGAATTTCCTTCTGACCAAAGTGTCTTACTGCTTTATCATCTCCAGCATCATGAAAATCCGGACCAGAGAGGGCAAGAAGAGAGCATTCTCTACCTGCTCCTTGCACCTGATTGTGGTCACCATGTATGACCGCACAGTGTTTTATACCTATGCAAGTCTCATCTCCAGCTATTCTCCTGAAAGTACAAAGGTGGCAGCTGTGTTGTACACATCAGTTAGCCCCACCTTAAACCCTCTCCTGTACACTTTGAGGAACAATGATGTCAGGGAAGTCCTCAAGAAAGTTCTTCATTTTACGAATTGAAGGCTTGCAAGTTTTTAGTTTTCTGTACTGTATTGATTTGGACAGGTGTATTCTTATAATAATTGTGGGCAGTCCTAAGAGTAATTGATTTTCTAATATCCCAAAGATTTTTCTTACTGTATAATGTCATGTTCTTGAGTATGAATGATAATTTATTTTTTTACCTATAAGTTTGCCGTTTATAAAAACCTCTAATCAATTTTGAGTGGAAATGTGGATATAATGGGTCTGCAAGGGGATTTAATAATCTATTAGACCAGAATTATATGGTGGATGATCTCTCTTCCAGCAATGGTAAAATATAAGACAGATAGACAGACAGACCCTAAGAGAGAGAGAGAGAGAGAGAGAGAGAGAGAGAGAGAAGTAATATTCTTGTCATGAAACATGCAAAGAACATATAAAAAATCAAGTTTAGGTGAAGTCATTTAATTAGCAAAGAATATTCCTGCCACAACTACCACTGCATTGTTGACATTGGTTGAGGAGCGGGAGACAGGCAATGATACAGGAATTTCACAAAAGAAACAATCCATGACATTGGGACCACAGAATTACAAATGGACCGTCATGGTAATTTGTATTGTTACATTGACCTCACTGATAGCCCACACTACAGAAGCCATGAGACAACAAACTATCTTACTCATGAGAGTGGTATATTGGAGAGGCTGGCAGATGGCTACATACTGATCATAGGCCATGACTGTGGAAAACAAGAGTTCAGCTCTCAACACCAAGATAAGAAATATATCAGCTAATCAGCTACTATAGGAAATGGTGTTCTTGGTTATTAGGTTCTGCAGCAACTTAGGCACCACAGTTAAGGTGGAGAGAACATCCAGCAAGGCCAAATTTATTAGGAAAAAGTATGGAGGCCTGGAATTAGAATCATCACAGTGATAATGAGTGTGTTACCCATGAACACCAGTATCAAAAGTCCTAAGAAGAGCCTGAAGATGAGGATCCCAATCTGAGGATTTTCAGAGAAATTTTGTAAGACGAGCTCTACCACTGAGGAATGATTATTTGATGCCATATGAGAATGTTGTCAGATTTCTTTTCGTCCATGAATGCCGACAAAATCCAACCCACTACAGATTATTTTGTTTACTGAAGAGAAGAAAAGAAAGATCTGAATTAAAATTAGGTAAAGTAAAATGATTGGTATTACAATATCAAATTTTGACAGTCATCCAATTATATTGAACCAAAATAATGAAATGTTATATGGTTAGTGTGAAATCTTCTCAATGAATTCATTCTCCTCACATAGTTAAACAAAACACTCCTCTACATCCCCAACCACGCCACAGAAATCATCATCACCATTATCATCATCACCATCATCAATCTTCTTTTTCTTCTTCCTTCAGGAAATTCATGCTGTTTGTCATCTGACATTTTATAGCACCTTCAGTGCTTTTGCTCCAAGTTCTCCAAAATAACCCAGGCATGAAGGGAACTCAACTAATTTTCTTGGTATAATTGATTTCAATGGGTATTTGCAAAATCGTATCAAACTGGGGAGGGACTTACCCAAGATCAAACAGAATGTTAGGCTGTGTAGGAGTTAGAATCCATGGTTCTTTACTCACATTGTGGTTCATTATATACAGCACCAAAGAAAAGCTAGTTTGGAATGTGGTTTTTCAATATCTGAAACCAGACTTTCTTGAAGGCACTTCCTAATGTGAAAGAAATTGAAACTACTCGCAAACATTCTTAGGAACAGAAATGCAGCTGTCACATTTAATGGAACCTCAATGTAGGAAATTAGTATCTAAAAATATTCTTAAAATGCAACTCACTTGCCTCTGTCAGAGCAATGTTTTGCAAGTTTCAGGTGTCCCTCTTACAACGAGAGACAGAAATGGATATCTTTTTATCAGTAGAATGAGGGACAGGTGACATCCAATGAGCTTATATTTCTAAATCCTTGAATAAAATATCTAGGTCAATTTTGAATGTGGTGTTGAGGAACTCATGGTGTCTTTACACTATCAATCAACTGGAATTTCTTTAACAGGTCCTATGATCCAGCTCCTGGGCTAGGTGCTTTTGATAAAAAGAGATATGGAATCATTAACAATAGTAGCAGCTGGTGTCTGGATAGATAGGTAGGTACCTACATATATAAATAAATACATACATACATAGAAAGTTTATTAGGAATCTTCTGTGTGCCAGACACTGTTAAGCTTTGAGGAATACAAGTATATAAAAGACAGCTCTTTTTCTCAAGAAATTTATGAAGGGATTATGGTGAAAATGACCAGGTAAAGTACAAACAAGGCATCATAATATAGAAATAACTGGGAATTTGTGAGAATGATTTCGGCTCTGACAAATTACGGCCAAAACTCATGTAACAAAACTTGGAGAATAACAAATCTAATACAAATTTTTCATCATTGGATTGATACGAGGTTGTGGACAAAGAGCTGAACTTGCAGTTGGAGAGTCCTAACTTCAGTCCTTTCTCTGAATGTGTAGACTTTGTATGAATCACTTATCTTCTTTGTCCCAAGCAATTCTCACTCTAAGATTATTTGAAGATGGATCGATCTTCCTTGGTAAAGGAAGTACTTTATCATGAATTCTCTATGTTCAAGAGACCACATGTATGATTAGAGACAGAGAAAGAGATATATAAAGAGACAGACAGAGATACAGACAGAGATAGAAAGAGGCCATCTCCTTCTGAGATCACCACTAGCTCTCCCTCTGTATATTACATTTATACATAATTGTTTCCCTGTTGCCTGCCCCATTAGTATATGAGTTTCTAGAAGATAAGGACTATTTTTTCCTTTCTTTTCATTTTGAAAACTTAGCATACAGAACCCGGCACAAAGAAAGTGATTAATATTTGCTGACCAGCTTCTGAGGGAATATTTTAAAAATCATTGACTTCTGAGTATTAAAAGAATAGTAAGTGAAGAAGCATAAAATAATAGCTAGATAACTAGATTGAGATCCTGGAAAAACCCAGATTTGAAATATTAAACTAGCTCTGGGAACACTGATGAGTCTCTTTCTTTGCGTCTATGAATCTGATTGTCCTCATCCGCAAAAGAGGAGTAAATATCAGAGATGCCTACTACAGCAGGCTATTATAGAGCTCCTTTGAGGAAATGAATGAAAAATGATTCACAGACATTAAAGTACTATGTAATATGTTATTATTGTAACAAAAAAGTAAGAATAATGAAAATAACTGGTATACCTTTACAAATGAGGATGATAGAAGAAATTGAAGCCAAGAGAGAGGGAAGATTATTGGAAAAAGGATTTCAAATATACTGTTTCATTTGTTCTGAATAATATAGATAGGGCATATATTATTATTCTCGTTTTGAAGCTAAAGGTACTTCTGAAATGGGGTAGTTAAAGGGTAATTTACTGTCTTTTCTTAGGCAAGTCACTTGCATTGCTTATTCTCTATCCTCTTCCCCACACACTCCGCTCCCTGTAAATTGAAAAGTTTGGGCCCATATGAAGATATAAAATATCAGAACTTAGAAATAACCTATAAACTCAGTTATGACTACAAATTAAGAATCCCTGATTTACTCAAACTCTCATAGCTCTCTTATGGAAGAACTGGGCATAGGTTCTGGGTTTTTAGACTCGGTTTCCCAAATCTTAATTCAGTGCATTCTAAATTTCTTTGCTGAAGGCAATTTAGTATTACAACGATGGTTTCCTTGTTTTGTTTTGCTTTTCCTTCAATAAGACTTGCCTAGCGTTTGTCTTATTCCATTAGAATATAAGCTCCTTAATAGTAGGGACTTCTTTTGTTTCTACTTGTCTTTATATTATGAACCTGAAGTGTAGTGTCGGGCACATTGGAATAATCCCTTTAAAAATGCTTGTAACCTTGACTTTCTGATTTGACTTCTATACTATCTGTTATAGGCAAGCACATCAATTATGGCAGCTGCTCTATACCATCAATACAGCACAATCACATATATGTTCATGGTGCCCTTATAAATGAAAGCGTTAGTATAGACTATATTTCCTTTTGAAAATGACAACTTTCCTGTCCTGAATATATTTATAAAAGTGTAACCATGTCAACTTCTTGCTCACTGACTAGTGAGTTCTACTTCCCTTCCTCTTCTCCTTTAACACACATCACCTTGTGGAATCTTAAATCTTATCCCCAAAGTCCTAAAATTTTAGGAGTCAATTGAGAAGGGAGATTAGATACTTGAACAAAGGTTTGAAATTGACATGCCTGGTAAGTTTCTAAGACTTCTAAAAGTTCAATGAGTTTTGACAAGAAAGCAGTAGGTTTCTTTGGTGTCACTTATCCTTTGTGATGAAGCAATGCATGGGGGAGGGGGAGAATATAGGCTAGTAGTAGTTGCCATTTTTATCACTTCTTGTCTCTCACTCCTCATCCTTCCTTTGTGATCCCTCTATCTGAATCCACCTCTTGCCATTTTTGTCACCAAAGAAGACCCAACCAGTTAGCTTAAAGCAAGAATTGTAGAAGGGCTCAATCTCTGCTTCTGGTAGTTACTAGATCAAAACAAATTGGATGAGAAACTTCTTGAACAATAACTGAAGAAGGAAAACTTATCCTGTTCTGTATCATAACATCCTAACAAGCATGCAACAGAAAGTTCCTGAAACTCTCAGGTTATTTTTCAGCTAGTACAAAAAATAAATATTGAAGCAATATATATGCCTCTATAATGGATAGTTTTATACATCATTCCTTTTAATCCTCATTCAGTGCTACAAAAGATAGGACAGGTGTAATTATCTTCTCTTTGGAAATGAGAAATTGGCAGATACACTTTAACTTACTTGTCTGATGATGGAAATAATTAGTGGCAAAGCTAGATCCTTCTGATTCAAATTTCTAATCAGATCACTTTCTAACTTATTAAACCTAATCAGATTTAATCAAACACAATTCTAATTAGATCCTTCATTTTCAAGTTCAATTCTCTTCTTGTTATGTCAAGCTGTCTTTTTCAAATAAGTCGTTTAAAAACTAGCACGATTGTGTGATTTCAAAGAGGGGAATCCTCTTACTGCAAGTCAGTAATCATCATTACCTTACCTAAACCAGATAAATTTTTTGAAAATATTACTAATACTGTACAAATAAAATATATAGATATAAATATTGTTACATTGTTGTGTATAATAAATAAATATAAATGCATTACACATTTATTTAATATAAAGTCTATATGCATCTATCATCTTTTTTTATTATATTGTTAAAATATATCCAATCCTAACCTTTCATATTCTATTGAACTATAATGTGTACCTGAATAAAGAAATTACCTAGTTTTAAAGGTGGAACATCTAGAACTTACGCTTTATACCAAAACCACATTTTAAAAATTTCATTTTTGATGATTTCAAAACGTTGGGAATTTACTGTCTAGTATTGCCATGAATTCATTTGTGATGAGTGAGGTAGTGCAGAATGGTAGATAGAAAGCAGGTCCTTTTCTCAGGAAGAGCTAGATTTAAATCCTACCTCTCACATTGACTTGAATAAGTCAGGGACTTAATGCTTAGCACCCCAGGCAACTAAGACAACAAATTACAGTAGGTGACAAATTACATTAGGGAAGTGAATTCTCATACTCTAGGTTCCTTACTGTCATGAAATTATTTGTCTGGACAATAGTACAATTACTTGTATTGGTAGCAGCAGAATTAGTAGTAATAGTAGTAGTAGAAGTATTATTAGTAGTGGTGGTGGTGGTGGTTTTTGGTAGTAGTGGTAGTAGTAGCAGTAGCAGCAGCAGCAACAGTAGTATTAGTGGTGGTGGTAATAGCAAATTGTGTTAAGAAGAAATGCCTGGTAATGAAGAATTCCATAAACCTGATTCTTTTATGCAATCACCAACTTTAAGGTGGAATTTCAAAAAGAAAAACAGAAGTAATACTTTTCATTCTTATCAACAACTATATTTCTTATTTTACTGAAAATGCTCTGCCTCTGCCTCTCCTGTTCCTCGCTGTTTCCCTCCCTTTTTTCTACATCTCTCTCTCTCTCTCTCTCTCTCTCTCTCTCTCTCTCTCTCACTATCGCTTGATCTCTCATTCATCCTTTTTACAATTTACACAGATATAAAGAGATTTATCATGAAAATGTAAACATTTAAATTTTAAACAGGCATTTTCTCCTCTCTTACAGATGAAGTCAATTTTGATTTCATTTTATAAGAAGGATACACTATTTCTTAATTTTAGGAAGCTTACCCTTTTCTGCTAGCAGGTTATCACTGGAAGATTCTTTTTTTTCTAGAAAACATTCCTTGCTCAACAATTTGTGTACATATTGGTCTGTAAGTAGGAATTGGACAGGGATCCAATTATGTAGTCTTTTTCCAAAGGGCAGCTAGAAGATCTTTGGGAAAAGTTGTCATCTTAGCCTGTAGAGATATAACTAAACTATGACCTACCTTGGACTAAGTTGCAGCTATGACGTAATAATTCCAATGAAAAGAAAATGCAAGTGCTAAGATATTCTTTGTCTTACATGGCACTAAGCAACTCATGTGACTGATGTTTGAGGGTATTTTTCTTCACTAGTGAATTAACATGAATTGACTAATAATAGGATGTTGGAGTCTCAAATAGACAAGCCTCTGATATGTACAAACAGAACTCCTACTTATAATAAGTTCTTTCTACCTGAGAAAATAGAACAAAACATAGTAGAATATAACAACAATAAAAACCAGAATCAGCATTTTCCCTAAAAAAACAGATAAATAGGCTACCAAAAGTTTGCAGGTGAGCCTTTTTAAACTATGACAAATTTCTATGCTACAAATGCAAAACCCAGGCCATTCTAGAAAATTCAAGAAATCTGTCATGTAAGTGGAACAGCAGTAAAGATAGAAATATTGAGTATAATTACCTAAATAGAATTTCATCCTGTAAGTGCTAAAGAACAAGATTCTAAATAGGAGCTGCCATATCAAGTACTGATAATCTCCAAAGTATTTGAAAAAATAACTTTCAAAACATAGAGATGAGACTAAGAAGAAATTAAAACCACTGCTCTACTCACTCACTGTTACACCTAGCTGCTTAAGTCTGATAAATGTATAGTAAAATTAAAATATATCAGCAATATATGGATGACACAATGACATGGGAAGAGGAGAATGCTCTCTTTTTTTCAGTGGTGTCTGGATTTTAATTATACTATAGACAATGAACGCATAGAACACAAAATTAAGCAGAAAATGTACAATCCCAAAGAACATATCTGCCAGGACAATTATGGCATCACTTATAATGAAGGAAATACATGACAAAAATAAGAAAGCAGTGGGGGCAAGGAGTTTCACAGAAGATGAGTGGTAGCACTGGGTTCGCAATAGAATAGTACTTACTGAATAAATAAAGGCACAGATGTAGCATATGCTAGACACCAAAACAGTATAAGTATTTTTGACCATCACACTTTCCTACATCTGGAAAAAGAAGTACTTTGGGTGATATAACCTTTGTGAAGAAGCATAAAAGGATCATATATGCCTATGTGAAGCACAATTATGTGTGCGTTGATGTGTGTGTTAGGAGGTCATTGTTAGAAATGAAGCTTACTTTCTTTATCTAAACACTTTGTGGCCCCAAACACCACAAAAACAAAAATGTCAGCCAGGTATTTCCTTTGTGATGCTGGGCAAATCAATCGTTCTAGAACTCATTTTTATATTCTGTGAAAGGAAGAAAATATTTATTCTTCCTATCTCATGGATTTGTCAGAATAATCAAATGAGAGAAACCAGTCTGACATGCATTCTCTTCTATTTAGTGTGAGTAATGTTGCAATAAAAATACTTGGTCTCATTTTATTAGTGGAAAAATGGAGGTAGAGAGATGGTCAGAAGCACGCATTAAGATACACAGTAAAACAGGCAGAAGAGTGGGTGCCAAGTGGAAGGTAAATCCTTAAACTTCAATGGCGATGTTAATTGTGCAAAAGTTTTTTAGTTCAGAATGATCTAATTAAATATTGATACCAATTGTTAAAAGCTGTAATTTTGTTTCTATTTCCATGTGCTTATTCTCTTAATTAATGCTTAATTGATATTTTTATTTTTAAAGTATAAACATTTAGGGATTAGGTCCATTCCAAGATCCAAGGTGGCCTTGCTTTTAACAGAGTAAAAGAAGTATATTCACCATTGCATCTATGAAGCACCTACATGTTTTTTATTTTATTAAATTGTTTTGTTAATTAACAGAAATTGATTCGGAAGGGAGAGAGAGAAGGAGGTACTACTTTTGCCATACTAGTATCCCTAGTCACAGTCATTACTCTTCCATTGTTCCCCATATCTACAAGATGTCACATCCAAATACCTGCTATCAATTCTCAAATTTTGTAAGGATCAATAACTGAACAGCACCCTTCCTCGTTGACGTAATGCTAGAACTATCCCAATGAGATAATGTTTTTAATGGTCCCACTTTTCCTTTTATTTAACTAACTGGTAATAATTGCCCTATCACAAAGAGAGGGGAAGTTAAGTCAGCTCCAAAGTGATAATCACAGAGCTTTGGGGTTTGATGGGACATCAGAGATCATCTAGTTCCCACCTATATCTGAATAAGAATTCCCTCTATAATATAGCTAATAAGTGCTCATCTGCTTGATGCTATCTCCATCCACCCTCCCTATGGGAGAAAAACTGAGGTTGTAAGAAATACATTAGCAAACAACTCCATTGTGAAATATACTGCATAGCACTGTCCAACTTGCTTCCCTGGCATTCCAAGGGTGAGATGGGTAATGAAGCTATCCAGATGCATCGTCGAAATCTTGACTTCTGTATTGACTTGTGAACCCCATCCCCTCTGGAAATTGATAGGAAAGGTCATCACTAAAATAATGGTTCACTCTCCTACACTTAAGAACAAGGAGTAATTCCTCCTCTAACACATAGAGCACATAAACCAGAGCACCTGGCTATGGAACTTTCTCTCTCTGAGTTTCCATGTTTTCATGTGGTTGTACTAGTCAGACTCTAAGGTTTCTTCTAGTTCTCTTTTTCCTGAATTCTATTCTAAGCACGTTGGACACTATTCTGCTAAAGATTTAAATGAAAATTAATAACTGAGTAATGCTTGAAAAAGTCTCATTTTGTCATTGAATTCACCTATGATCTTTTCAGACATGCAGGTACATTCACTCACAAAATTATTTATATTTTGAAGGGTTGTCAAATATAAGAAGGATTATATTTTTTCTCCTTGGTACCCAGAGGAAAAAGTGGTGAGAGGGAAGCTGTCTAGAAGCATATTTAAGTTAGGTATAAGGAAATCTTCACAATTTGAATGTTCAGATATATGCAGTTTTCCTCCACAGATATCCCTGAAAGTTTTTAACCAGATACCTAAGTTGATTTACGGGAGAGTTATATGCAGGCACAATATGATAGATGATCTATAAGTTTCCATCCACCTCTGAAATTCAAACTAGTAAAAATATAGAGTTCATTTCCCCCCAAGAGGTTGTGCTGGGAAAAAAATATTGAAGAGCATTTATTAATTTTTGAAGGACTACAGTGTATAAGATGACTTTTTAAAAAAAATTGTTAATATGCTATATTTTCCTTTCAAGCATATTTATAGACAATTTTATTTATATATTTATTTTATTATAATTTATATATATTTATAGATTATTCCCACTTCATCAAACATCTCCTGTAATTAAAGAAAATGAATAATACCATGACTTCTTATGAAAATTCATGAAATATTTAACACCTGTAAGATTGCTGCCTCTCCATCAAAAAAATTAATAGAAAATCCAGTTTCTCTCCCTCTCCCCAACCTCACTGAAAAAAGAACACATTTCTTTTAGCAAACATATATTATAAGCAAAACAAATTCCATTAATGCATAATTGCATGTGTTACACATATTTGAGTATATATATATATATATATAAATATATATATGTAATTAATATACAATATTCAAAATATATTTGGTGTTCAGTAACTTTTGATAATTCCAAAATGCTTTCCAGAAGAGTTTCACCTCCTGAGAGGAACACAGTCAGTCTTATGATGCACCAGTTTTCCCACAACCTGCTCCATGGTTGATCCTTTTCTTTTTTATTTTCTTTACCACTATGATGAGTGACGTGGAATTTCAAAATTGCTGTGATGTGCTCTCTTCCTAATTAATAGTAAATTAGAGTGATTTGCACATTACCAAAGCTATTCTGAGCTTCTCCTTTGACATCTGTCTCTTAATACCTTAGGCCATGTATCAATTATGGAATGTCTTTTATTTATCAGTCTTTGTCTCATTTGACTTCCTCTACAACCCCTGTGATAATAGGGTTCCAAAAGAAATCTTTTAACATTCTCTTCCATCTACCTTAGAATATAAACATTTCTAGATCTGTATTTCAAAGTTCCTTTACAGTTCTATTTATTAAAGAATATTTGAAAATGTATTTCATTCAAAGTCCCTTTTGATTGATACACGTGATACCAAGTTTTACTGGTTAAAATATTCTTGGTTGTAGACCTGTGTATTTTGCCTCATAGAATATTTCACTCCATGTTCTCCATTTCTTTCAATTTGCTACAACAAAATTTTATTCCATCTTGTTTGTGGTTCATCAATATTGAAATTCTATCTTTCTGATTGCATGTAATTATTTTCTTCACTCTCTAACGCTTAAGAACAAGGAGTAATTCCTCTTCTACCACATAAAGCACATAAACCGGAGCACCTGGCTATGGAAATTCCTCTCTCTGAGTTTCCATGTCTTCATGTGGCTGTACTAGTCAGACTCTAAGGTTTCTTCTAATTCTAGTATTTCTGAATTCTACTCTAAGCACGTTGGTCACTATTCTGCTAAAGACTCAAATGAAAATTAATATCTGAGTAATGTTTGAATAAGTCTCATTTTGTCATTGCATTCACCTATGATCTTTTCAGATCAGTTGTCCTCCATAGATAACCCTGAAGGTTTTTAACCAGACACCTAAGTTGATTTTAAAAAGATTTATATACAGGCATTAATTCCCCCCAAAAGTTTGCACTGGAAAAAAAATATTGACGAGTCTTTATCAATTTGTGAAGGACTACAGTGTATAAGATGACTTTTTTTTTCATTTTCTTTTTTCTTTCAATTTATTTATTTACCTTTTAACATTAATTTTCACAAAATTTTGGGTTCCAAATTTTCTCCCCATTGGTCCTCTCCCCGTACCCCAAAACCCCAGGTATACTAATTTCCCCTATCACCAATCTGCCCCCTCTTCTATCATCCTTCCCTTCCTTTGTCCCCATCTTTTCTTTTGTCCTGTAGGGCCAGATAACTTTCTATTCCCTATTGTCTATATTTCTTTTTTCCTAGTAGCAAGAACAATACTCAACATTTCTTCATAAAACTTTGAGTTTCAACTTCTCCGCATCCCTCCCTCCCCACCCATTCCCTTTCGGAAGGCAGGCAATTCAATGTAGGCCATATCTGTGTAGTTTTGCAAGTGACTTCCGTAGAAGTCCTGTTGTGTATGACTAACTATACTTCCCTCCGTCCTATCCTGATCCTCCATTGCTTCTATTCTGTCTTTTGATCCTGTCCCTCCCCAAGTGTGTTGATTTCAAATTGGTCCCTCATCCCATTGTCCTCCCTTCCATCATCCCCCCCAAACCTGCTTATGCCCTTCTCCCCAACTTTCCTGTATTGTGAGGTAGGTTTTCATACCAAAATGAGTATGCATTTTATTTCTTCCTTTAGTCAGATGTGATGAGAGTAAACTTCATGTTATTCTTTCAGCTCCTCTCTCTTTCCCTCTCCTAAAAAGTCTCCTGCCTGCCTCTTCTATACGAGATAATTTACCCCATTCCATTTCTCCCTCTCTCCTCCCAATACATTTCTTTCTCACCGTTTATCTGATTTCTTTTACAGTATGATCCCATCCTATTCAATTCACTCTGTACCCTCTGTCTCTGTGTGCGTGCACATGCGTGCACACACATGCATGCACGTGTGTGTGTATGTGTGCATGTGTGTGTGTGTAACTCCACCAACTACCCAGATACTGAAAAGTTTCAAGAGTTACAAATATTATTTTTCCATATATTAATGTAAACAGTTCAACTTTAGTAAGTCCCTTATGATTTATCTTTGCCGTTTACCTTTCCATGCTTCTTTTGATTCTTGTGTTTGAAATTCAAATTTTCTTTTCAGCTCTGGTCTTTTCATCAAGAATGCTTGAAAGTCCTCTATTTCATTGAAAGACCATTTATTCCCCTGAAGTATTATGCTCAGTTTTGCTGGTGAGGTGATTCTTGGTTTTAGTCTTAGTTCCTTTTACTTCTGGAATATCATATTCCACACCCCTCGATCCCTTATTGTAGAAGCTGCTAGATCTTTTGTTATCCTGACTGTATTTCCACAATACTTAAATTTTTTCATTCTACCTGCTTGCAATATTTTCTCCTTGATCAGGAAACTCTTGAATTTGGCCAAAATGTTCCTAGAAGTTTCTCTTTTTTCGATCTCTTTCAGGTGGTGGTGGCTGGATTCTTTCAATACTTATTTTGGCCTCTGGTTCTAGAATATCAGGGCAGTTTTCCTTGATAATATCATGAAAGATGATGTCTAGGCTCTTTTTTTGATCATCGCTTTCAGGTAGTCCTATAATTTTTAAATTGTCTCTCCTGGATCTATTTTCCATGTCAATTGTTTCTCCAATGAGATATTTCACATTATCTTCCATTTGTTCATACTTTTGATTTTGTTTTGTGATTTCTTGGTTTCTCAGAAAGTCATTAGCCTCCATTTTTTCCGATCTAATTTTTAAAGAACTATTTTCTTCAGTGAGAATTTGAATCTCCTTTTCTTTTTTGCTAATTCTGCTTTTGAAAGCATTCTTCTCCTGATTGGCTCTTTGAACCTGTTTTGCCTATTGAGTTAGCCTATTTTTCAAGGTGTTATTCTCTTCAGCATTTTTTTGGGTCTCCTTTAGCAATATGTTGACTTGCTTTTCATGCTTTTCTTGCATCTCTCTCATGAATCTTCCCAGTTTTTCCTCTACCTCTCTAACTTGATTTTCAAAATGCTTTTTGAGCTCTTCCATGGCCAGAGCTCATTGAATATTTATTTTGGATGTTAGGATACAGAAGCCTTGACATCTTTGTCTTTCCCTGATGGTAATCACTGTTCTTCCTTATCAGAAAGGATGGGAGATGGTATCTGTTCATCAAGAAAGTAACCATCTATGGTCTTATGTTTTTTCCCTTTTCTGGGCATTTCCCAGCAAATTGCTTGACTTCTGAGTGTCTTCTTCACACCCACCTCGCCTCCATATCTACCCAGCTAGGGCTTGGGGGCTGAGTTTCAAATGCTACTTCCAAGACTAAGGACTTATGGCAAAGACAGGCCTGGTATTCAGTGTGAGATGAAGTTCAGGTGCTTAGGTGGGGGCAGGGCCACAACACAGCTCTCAGTTCCTTCAGGGTATTTATGTGGAGACCTTCAACAATGGATCCAAGCTCTTGACAGCTTTGGGAGGCTCTGTCTGCTGCTGCCTCCCTAAGGGGCCTGAGTTTTGGAGACACCCCGCTCCCCTCTTGGCAAGCCGAAAAGGCCCTCCCATGGACCTTTGGCACCTGTAGGTGGAGGGACCTGTGCTGTCACTGTAGATTCTGTTCCTGAAGCCTGCTCAGATCTGGTCCCCTGAGTGCCACAAGGACAAAGCAAGACTGGGCTCTGCTCAGGGTCTGGTGTGCCACAGATTTTGGTGTTGGTTTTTCAGGGGTATCTGGAAGAGAAATCTCCTCCACTGTGTTGTTCTGTGGTTTCCACTGTTCCAGAATTTTGTGGGAGTTCCTCTTTGCAGGTGTTTTATAGGCTGTGGCTTAGGACCTAGCATATGTGTATCTTTCTACTCCTCCATCTTGGTGCCTCCCCAAGATGACTTTAAAAAAAACTTATTAGTATAATATTTTTTCATTTCAAACATATTTAAAGACAATTTTATTTATGTATTTATTTTATTATTATTTACATGTATTTATAGATTATACCCACTTCATCAAACATCTCCTGTAATTAAATAAAATGAATAATACTGTGACTTCATATGAAATTTCATGCAGTTTAACATTTGTAAGATTGCCGTCTCTCTATCAAAAAAATTAATAGAAAATCCATTGTCTCTTCCTCTCCCTAAGCTCAATGAAAAAAAAGAACACATTTCTTTTACCAAATATATATAATATGCAAAATGAATTCCATCAAAGCATAATTGCATGTATTATGTATTTTTTGTATATAAATATGTGTCATTCAATACTCAGTATGCATTTGCTGTTCAGTAACTTCTGATAATTCCAAAATGCTTTCGAGAAGAGTTTTACCCCATCAAAGGAAAACTGTCAGTCTTATGATGCACCCGTTTTCCCACAACCTCCTCCATGATTTTTAATTTTCTTTTTTGTTATCTTTATCACTGTGATGAATGATGTGGAATCTCCAAATTGCTCTGATGTGCTCTTTTTCCAATTAAGAGTAAATTAGAGTGATTTTCACATTACCAAAGCTATCCTGAGCTTCTCCTTTGACATCTCTCTTATTATATTAGGCCATGTATCAATTAGGGAATGTCTTTTACATATAAATTTGAATCAGCTGCATAGTTATCTGGACTTTAGAATTTTACAGACAAATTAATTTATTGAGATGAACTTACTATAAAGATTTTTCTTGTTAATTGTGCCTCAATATTAGTTTTATGAGATTTAGTTTTATATGTACTTCTAAAATTTCATGCAACTAAAAATATTCACATTATCTTCTGTAATACTCTCTTCCTTGTTGGATCCTGAAATTTCATCTGTTTATAAATCGAACAGATAATTTCCCCCATGTTTTTCTAGTTTGTTTGTAAGTATGATCTTGAACATTTAGGTCATCTACGCATTTAGAGTTTACATTTGCCTGTGGTGTGACGTGTTAGCAGTCTATATCTAATTTCTTTCATACTGTCATCTAATTTTCTCATCACTGTTATTGTTGTTGTTAAATAATGAGGTCTTACCTCAGCAGCTAAAGTCTTTGTGTTTACTGATTTACAGGAGGCATCTACGTGTTTCATCGGATAGAGAACTGAGCCTGGAGTCAGAAAGAATGTGAGTTCAAATCCAGCCTCAGACACTTACCAGCTGTGTGACCCAGGACAAGTCATATAAACTCTGAGTGCCTCAATCTGTTAGACACGTTAATGGCAAATAATTTCAGTGTATTTTCCAAGAAAACATCATGAAGAGTCAGGAATTAATGAGTAATTAGACACATTTTCTTCTCTATGTTATGTACATAATCTGTTTCACTGGCTGGTCTTTCCGTTTAAAAAAAACCAGCTTAGCTGTAAAAATTTTTTCCCAATTTACTACATCCCTCCGAATTTTGGATGCATTGAGTTTGGTTGTGCAAAAACTTTTCAGTTTAATGTAATCAAAATTACCCATCTTGCATTTCAAAATGCTTTCTATCGTTTCTTTAGAAAAAAATTCTTCTCCTCTCCATAAATCTGATAAATACACTATTTCTTGCTTCTCCAGTTTATTCATGGTATCAATCTTTATACCTAAATCACGTACCCATCTGGACTTTATTCTTCTGTACTGTGTTAGGCATGGGTCTATGCCTAGTTTCCACCACAGAGTTAACCAATTTTCCCAGCAATTTTTGTCGAACAGTGAGTTCTTATCCCAGAAGCTGGAGTCTTTGGGTTTATCAAACAGGAGGTTGCTATATCCCTTGCCTACTGTGTCTTGGGTGCCAAGTCTATTCCATTTGTCTACCTCTCTGTTTCTCAGCCAATACCAACAGGTTTTGATAATTGCTGCTTTATAGTACAATTTGAGGTCTCATAGCGCTAGGTCACCTTCCCAAGCATTTCTTTTCATTAGGCTCTTTGATATTCTGGACCTTTTGTTTTTCCAAATGAATATTGATATTATTTTATCCAGCTCTAGAAAATAATTACCTGATAGTTTAATTGGTA
>CM053769.1:495114785-495134744 GCA_028658325.1 Potorous gilbertii
CATCAGATCAACGTCCTTCCAGGCCTCCCTGAAGTCTTCTTATTCATCATTTCTTATGGTGCAATAGTACTCCATTACATTCATATACCATAATTTATTAAGCCATTCCCCAATTGATGGGTATCTCCTTGATTTCCAGTTCTTGGCTACCACAAAGCGTGCTGCTATAAATACTTTTGTACATGTGGGTCCCTTTCCCATTTTTATAATCTCTTGGGGATACGGTCCTAGTAGTGATATTTCTGGGTCAAAGGGTATGCACATTTTTGTAGCCCTTTGGGCATAGTTCTAAACCATTCTCCAGAATGGTTGGATGATCTCACAGCTCCACCAACAATGAATTAATGTTCCAACTCTCCCACATCCTCTCCAGCATTTATCCTTTTCTTGTTCTGACACGTTTGCCAATCTTATAGGTGTCTGATTTCTTTTACAATTAAAAAAAATGTATCCTTACTCTGAAGAATTCCAGTTGTTCTGGTGGGCATATTTGAATGAACAGAAAATTGAAAATAGCAAAGAACATATCTGCTACAACTTCCATTGCATTATTGACATTGGTTGAGGTGCAAGAGAGAGCCAATAATAGAGGAATTTCACAAAAGTATTGATCAATGATGTTGGGGGCCACAGTATGACAAATGTACAGTCATGGTGGTTTGTACAGTTATATTGATGCCACCGATAGCCCACACTTCAGTCGCTATGACACAACAAGCTCTCTTGCTTATAATAGTGGTATAGTAGAGGGGATGGCAGATAGCTGCATACAGATCATAAGCCATGGTTGTGAAAATCAAGCCCTCAGATCCCAAACACCAAGTTAGGAAAAATATCTGAGCTATGCAGCCACCACAGGAAATTATGTTCTTGCTTATTAAGTTCTGCACCATGTTAGGCACCACAGTGCAGGTGGAGAGAACATCCAGTAAGGCCAAATTTATAGGGAAAACGTACATTGGAGTATGGAGACCTGGATTTAGACCAATCACAGTGATAATGAGTGAGTTACCTGTAAACGCCACTACAAAAATCCTAAGAAGAGTTTGAAGATAAGGATCTGAACTTGAGAATTTTCAGAGAAACTTTGTAAGATGAATTCAGTCACTGTGGAATGATTTTTTGGTACCATATGAGTAGGCTTTCAGGTTTTATTTTGTCAGTGTATGCTCGCAAAACCCAACCCACATTAGATTATTTGAATCACTAAAGAGAAGGAAATGAATATCTGAATAAAAATTAGGCAAGTAAAAATGCTTTAATAATCCAAAATCAAACTTTGACAAAGTTATCTAAATTCATTTCACTAGAAATAAAAATAGAAAAACATTTGGTTAGTGAGATTTCCTCTCATTTAATTCATTCTCCTTACAGAATTAAATAAAACACAGACACACACATCATAATCAACATCTTTCTCTTCCTTCAGGGAATTCATACTTTTTCATCTGACATTTTATACATAACACCTTCACTGTTTTGTTGGAAGTTCTATTTACTGCCTGAGCCATAAGATGAGCTCACTTAAGTTTAATTGTATAATTCAGTTGTCTCAGTCTGGGGTATTAGGCATGGCCATAAAAGAGAATATTCTGAACTATTAGAGGTCATAAAGAAAACTGAAGAACAAGATATAAGTAATGAAGTGGCATGCCTGGAAAGCGGTGGATAGCAGTGCTGTATCTGTAATGGAAACTAGACCAGAACCTGTATCAGAAACATAGCATGAGGGTAATTCAAAGAAATTTGACCCAAGGTTAAGTCATTAGGAAATACAGTGGATGAAGTACTGAATCAAGAATTAGTAATACCCAAGTTCAAATCTCACATCACACACTTATTAGTTCTATGACTTGGGTAAGTCAATTAGACTCTGTCTGATATTATGATCTTCATTTTCATTTACACACTCAGTTTCTTCTTTAATATAGTTCCCTTTTTTCTTCTCAGTACAACACGTAAAATGCAGTTTCAACACAGAACTCATTTAGTGTTCTACTTAAGTATTGTTTTTTGTGCTTGTGTATGTGGAACCAGCTCTCATTTTAATTTTCTTCTAATCTCACCATAGTTCCACAACTACTTCTAAAGCATTCATCTCTCTTCATCACAATGGTCCATTGGAGTGGCTGAAATGTACTTTGTCTCTAATCAGTCTATATAACAGAAAGGAATTTTTCATATATAGTTTAAAATCATTCATTATAAGTATTCCAAATGTGATCTAGGTAACTGAATTTAAGCCCCCTCCAAAGATTTCTTGTGCTGTTTTTTCTCAAGTTAATTTGTTTTCTCCTTTTCCTATATTTTCTTGATGATGTACTCGATGCCTGACATGATATCGGTTAGACATAAGATGAAGCTATTGTCTTACCTGAATACTAGACCCCATTATACATGAAATGTTCACATTTCATTCACCAGTCCTGATAACATTCAGTTACATTTTCAGTACAAATTATCTTCTAAGAAATCCTTAGTTCAAAGAAGACACCATTTTTAATTTTTCCTGTAAACCAAAGAGTATTAGGAATGGACTCAGAATCATGTCAATGAGGCAAATATGATCTAGGAGAAAATATATTGGCTATATAGGTAATTTTGATTGGACAAAAACCACTGGGGGAAGTGGTAAGGTCATGTGAAATATCTGCCAGCCTTTAAGGAACTTTCAATGGAGTTTTTTCTAGTCCTTCAGTGAACTCAAATATTAATTGGCCAGAGTCTACTCATCCTTCTAAATATAAGAAATCCTCTCTTTCCAACACCGACTCATTATTGACTTCTTGAAAGCCCCAATCTTATGATTATGACTCCAATATTGAGAGAGGATTTTGACATTCGTCAAATGAACTTTTTAAAATTGTTACCAGAATGTCCTGATCATTTGTCCACATAGACACTTCCTTCATAAGATCAGTTTTCATATGGAACAGGTTATATTAAAGGACACAGTGGAGCACAGAACTAGGAGAAGATTATAATACGTATCATATTGTGGGCTCTGAGTCAAGCTCTGTTGGTGGCAAAACTGCTGATATTTAAGGAATTTTCTTTATTAACATAAGAAACTGGTGGATAAAAAAACTGCCTCTAGTAACAGAATTTCCTGCCTTCCCTAGTATTATTGAATTAGGATTAGGATTAGAATTTAGAATTAGGATTAGAATTATAAGTAGTATTAGGAATATTAAGTGGGAGCAGGGCTTCTACACAGGGATGTAGTAAGAATCAGCTGCTCAGTGTTCCCAGGAGTTTTAGGATCCAAGAATGGATGTAGGCTGCTGTGGAAGCTGTTGCAGGTCACCCAATGGGTGCTCTGTGGGCCACAGCCTGAGGCCAGAAGTTTGGGAAGACCCTTCTCCCTTTTCTGCCAGAGGTAAAAACCCTTTCGACTGACCTTTTGGCGCCGGTGGGTTGAAGGATCTATGAAGCATTGATACTGGGTCTGGGAATTTTGCCCCCAAGGCCTGCTTGTACCCTCCTCCCAGAGCCACACAGCACAGCCAAGGCTATGCTAGGCTCAATTTTCGCATCTGGTGCAGCAAACATTTCCTGTCTACCTTTCAGATCACCCTGGGCTGGAAATCTCCTCCATTCTTTTGTTCTGTGAAATCTGCTGCTCTAGAATTTGTCAGAGTCTTTCTTTACAGGTATTTAATCAGATATGGTGGAAGAGATAGTATATGTGCCTCTTTCTACTTCACGATCTTGACGCGGCCCGGAGAGTCTTTATTTATAGGTACTTTATGGGCTGTGAGGAAAGAGTTCGAGTGTGTTGGTCTTTTTACTCTGCCATTTTGATTCCTGGTTTTCCTTTTCTGTATGAATTTCAAGTTGTTCATATTGTTGTAATATTGTGATACTCTGAAATAAGTACTGTATGTTAGATACTCAGAGTTCAATAAGACTGTAATTTCCTTTACTCTGGATATTTTATGTCTCTTAATGAAAACTAAAGAAATTCAAGGGGCAGAGCTAAGATGGCAGAGTTACAGCAACTAATTACATAAGCTCTTAGAAAAACTCCTTCAGATACTTCTAAATGGAGAATCTCCTCAAATTTTGGAGAAGCAGTGTCCAATAGGAGTCAGAATGTGGTAGATTCACAGCCCAGGAGAGACTGGAAGGTCAACAGAAAATATCCGTTCTGTGGGGGTGAAGGAGCACACACTGCACAGGCAGTACCAGCACAACCTCTCTGTGGCAGGGCCAAGCAGGAAGCCCTAGGCAGACCGAGACTGCAGCCTCACTGTGAAATCTCATGCATATCAGTGCCAGACAGCAGTCCAGTGGAGGTGAGCAAGTGAGAGTCAAGGAGGCCCAAGTATCTGCAGCAGCAGCTCCTGAGACTGTCATCCTGTAGATTAAATGTCTATAAGTGAACTACTTGAATTTCCAGGAACCAGTATAGTAGAGTTATCTGTAAATGCTCTTTCCTCCTCCCCTTGTTGACTTTGAAAGACCCATAAAATATTTCCCCAGAAAAATCTGAAACAGTGGGTTCAGGAGAAGGAGCAAACAGTCTCTTAGCATGCGAGGCTGGGAAAATTCTAAGGAGGGCCCCTCTTGCTATGGCTGAAGTAGACCAATGCAGGACCAGAACTGTCCCAGAGAGCCCCGTGTCAGCAAAACTTCTATGATGGACATCATGAGCCTTAGAGAGGTGGAGCCCACAACCATGAACACCTGGACACCAGGTATGCTGAAGCACCCCAGGGGAATTTAGAATACACTAGCACAGACAGCATCACCAACCACTGAGGTTATCTATGATCTAGCTCAGCAGAGGAGACTTGTTATCACAAGACAATCCTCCCAGCCCCTACCTTCATAGCAACCATCTCTAGGGTAACTCTAGGGAAATATAGAAAGATTTCACCTGACCTCTGCTTTCTCACCCCAGACAGCTCAGCATCAGGTAATCTGCAGAATTTAACTTATAACTGAAAGAACTAGAGGCCACAACACACAGAGCCTCAACCTCAAGGCACAAGAACTATGGGACAGAGCCCCTTGTGACCTAGAAGCAGAGACCTACTTAAAAACCAGGAAAAAGGTGATTATCATTGTTATGAGTAAGAAAAAAAGTAGAAAATAAAAGACCATTAAATCTTTCTATGGGTACAAGGACCAAAACAGAAACGCCAAAGTGGTCAGCATTGAGACTTTACTACCATCTGAAACTTCACAGGGGAATATGAACTTGTCATAAGCACAAATTGCACTCTTGGAAGAGCTGAAGAAACATTATAAAAGCCAAATTGGAGAAATAGAAGAAAAACTGGCCCATGATTTTAAAAATATGTAAAAAGAATTCACTGAAGGAAACACTCCTTAAAACTTTCCTTAAAAAGAAAACGTGGACAAACGAAAAAGAAACAAAAGGAAAAAGGTGATTATCATTGTTATGAGTAACAAAAAAAAGTAGAAAATAAAAGATCATAAAAAATCTTTCTATGGGTACAAGTACCAAAACACAAAGGCCAAAGAGGTCAGCATTGAGACTGTACTACCATCTGAAACTTCACAGGGGAATATGAACTTGTCACAAGCACAAATAGCACTCTTGGAAGAGCTGAAGAAAGATTTTAAAAGCCATATTGGAGAAATAGAAGAAAAACTGGTCCACGATTTTAAAAATATGCAAAAAGAATTCACTGAAGGAAACGCTCCTTAAAAAGAAAACGTGGACAAACGAAAAAGAAGCAAATATCTAATTGGCAAAATTGGGCAAATGGAAAAGGAGGTACAAAAACTAACTAGGAAAAAAAACTTCTTAAAAGGACTAATTGGACAGAGGGAAAAGAAGAGGGAAAAGTTAAGTGGAGTAAATAATTTGACAAGTAGAGTGGTGCAATAGAAGCAATGAATCTACGAGCCTTCAAGAATCATTCAAACAGGACCTAAAGAATGAAAAGATAGAAGAAAATGTAACATATCTAATTGGAGAAACAGCTGACATGGAAAAGAGATCCAGGAGAGAACAATCTAAGAATTATTGGTATACAAGTAAGCCATGATGAAAAAAACAAGTCTGGACAATATCTTCCAAGAAATCATCAAGGAAAATTGCCCAGAAGTCCTAGATCCAGAGGACGAAATAGTCATTGAAAGAATCCACCATTTGCCTCCCCAAAAGGGTTTCAAACTAAAAGCACGAAGGAATATCGCTGCCAAATTCTAGAACTATCAAGTTAAGGAGAAAATATTACAACCAGTCAGAAAGAAACCATTCAAATGTTGAAAAGTTACAATCAATGTCACACAAGACCTTGCAGCTTCTACATTGAAATATCAAAGGAACTGGAATATAATATTCCATAAGACAAATGAGCTTGGTACCCAACCAGGGATCAATTCTCCAGCAAAGTTGAGCATAATATTTCAAGCAAGGAGATAGACTTCAAAATGAAATAAGGTATTTCCAGAACTTCCTGATAAAAAGGACAGAACTCAATACAAACCCAATCTTCAAACACAAATCTCAAAAGAGTCATAAAAATATAATCAGGCAAAAAGAAGAACTAGTTCTTCAATATCAACAAGCTGTTTACATCCCTATAACGGAAGATGATACCTAATAATCTTTAGAATCGTATATTTTTTATGGAGTGTAGAAGGGGTACAAACAGATAGAGGGAGCAGGTACAAAGTAGTTCATGATAGGGTAAAAATGTGACTCAAAGGTGTGAAGGGATTCTAACAGGAGATATGAAAAGAAAGAGGCACAAAAATGGTAAATTTCATCACAGGAAGAGGTACAAAATCATATTAGAGTAGAGGGAGTGACAGGAGGGAGATGAGAATGGTTTGATATTTGCTCTCATCTGATTTGGATCAAGGAGGGAACAACAGACTTAATTAAGTGAATAAATCTAACTAGCCACATAGGCAGTAGGAGGAGAAAGGGGAATGTAAAGGGAAGGGAGGCTAAAATTGAAGAAGTATTAAGGGTAAAGGAGAGTGAAAGGGAGGGGAGCAGAAAGAAGGAATTGAAGACTGTGAGAGTTAGTGGTCAAAAATCAAAACTCTATTATGGAGGGCAAGGCAGAAGGGAAAACTCAAAGCACAAATGAAGGAAAAGAGGATTGAGGGAGAGACAGAGACAGTAAACATAACTGTGAATGTGAACGGGATGAAATCTCCCATAAAACTTAGAAAGATAGCAGAATAGATTAATAATCATAATCCAACAATACGTTGTTTACAAGAAATATATGTGAAATAGGGGTATACACACAGGGTAAAGATAAAAGGTTGGAATATGATGTAATGTGCTTCTTAAAACAAAACAAAACAAAAAAACAAACAAAAAAAAAAGTGGTAGTAATCCTAATCTCAGATGAAGCAAAACCAGAAATCAAATCAAAAGAGATAAGGAAGGAAATCATATCCTACTAAACAGTACCATAGACAACGGAGAAAGGTCGTTTCTAAACATATATGCTCTAAGTTGTATAGCATCGGAATTCTTAGAGAAGAAGTTAAGGTAGTTAGAGGAAGAAATAGATAGCAAAACTATATTCAAAATGGAAATTTGAGATCTCCCCTCTCAAAATTTGATAAATCTAACCTCATAATAAACAAGAAAGAAATTAAGGAGGTGAATAGAACTTTCGATAAGGTAGATACGATAGATCTCTGGAGAAAATTCAATGGGGATGAAAAGAATACACTTTTTTTTCTCAGTTGAACACGGCACATATCCAAAAATTAACCATATACTAGGGCATAATAACCTCACAATACAGTGCAGATATTCAGAGATCGTGAATGTATCCTTCTTAGATCACAGTGCAGTAAAAATTACATGTAATCAACGGCCATGGAAAGGTAGATTAAAAATTAATTGGACACCAAAGAATATAATTCAAAAGAATAAGTAGGTCAAACAACAAATCATAGAAACAATCAGCAAGTTCCTTCAAGAGAATGACAATAATAAGACAATCTATCAAATCTTATGGGATACTGCAAAAGTAGTTCTTAATGAAAGCTTTACATCTTTGAATACCTACATGAATAAAATAGAGAAAGGGAAGATCGATGAATTTGGCATCGAACTGAAAAAGCTAGAAAAAGTACAAATTTAAAATTGCCAAGTAAATACCAAATTAGAAATACTGAAAACCAAAAGAGAGATTAATAAAATTGAAATTAAGAAAACTATTGAACTAATAAATGAAACTAAAAGTTGATTTTGCGAAAAATACCCAATAAAATGGATAAAATTTTGGTCAATTTGATTTAAAAAAAAGGAAGAAGAAAAGCAAATTATTAATAGCAAAAGTGACAGGGGTGATCTCACCTCCAAAGAAAACGAAATTACAGTAATAATTAGCAATTACTTCTCCCAAGTGTATGCTCCAAAATTCAACAATCTAAATGAGATGGATGATTATTTTAAAAAATATAAATTGCATAGATTAAAAGAAGTTGAATACTTGAATAACTCTACCTCAGAAAAAGAAATTGAACAAGCCATCATTGAACTCCCTAGAAAAAAATTTTCAAGGCCAGATGTATTTAGAAGTGAGTTCTGTCAAACATTTAAAGAACAGTTCATTCCAATATTATATAGAGTATTTGGGAAAATTGGGGAAGAAAGAGTACTCCCAAATTCTTTCCATGATACAAATGTTGTTTAATATCTAAAACATGAAGAGTCAAAACAGGAAAGAAACTTATAAGCCAATTTCTCTAGCGAATAATAATGCAAAAATTTTAAAATAATATTTGAGATCTGTTAGAGCAAAAAGAATACAGTAAGTTATCACGAGAATAACACATTACGGTCAGGTAGGATTTATACCAGGAATACAGGGTTGGTTCAACATTAGGAAAACTATTAACATTATTGATCATATCAACAACAAAATTAACAGAATCCACATGATGATCTCGAAAGATGTAGAAAAAGTTTTGGAAAATATACAACACACATTCTATTGAAAACCCTGGAGATCATAGGAAAAAATGGAATATTCCATAGAATAATCAGCAGTGCCACCCTAAAACCTTCAGCAAGCATTATATGCAATGGGAATAAGCTAGATGCATTACCAGTAAGATCAAGGGTGAAACAAAGATGTCCATTATAACCACTATTATTCAATATGGTACTAGAAATGTTAGCTGTTGCAATAAAAGACAAAAAAGAAGTTGAAGGAATTAAAATAGGCAAAGAAGAAACTAAGTTATCACTCTTGGCAGACGATATGATGATATACTTAGAGAATACACGAAAACCAAGTAAAAAACGTCTTCTAATAATGAACAATTTTGGCAAAGTTGTAGATTACAAAATATACATACACAAATCTTCTGCATTTCTATGTATTACTAACAAAGGCCAATAGCAGGAGATAGAAAGGGGAATCCCATTGAAAGTTAGGGTAGACACTATAGAATATTTGGGAGTCTACCTGAACAAAATCTACCCAAGTACTCAATGAGCACAATTACAAAACACTTTTTGCACTATTAAAGTCAGATCTAAGTAAGTGGAAAAGCATCAGTTGCTCATGGGTAGGCAGAGTCAATATAATAAAACTGACAATTCTACCTAACTTAATTTGCTTATTCAGTGCCATACTAAACATCTATCAGATAACTCTTTTCTATGGCTGGAAAAATGATATCAAAATTTATCTGGAAGAACAAAAGATCCATAACATGAAGACAACTAAGTAAAAGAATTACTAGGGTAGGTGGCCCAGCTCTAACAGATCTCAAATTGTATCATAAAGTAGCAATTATCAAAACCAGTTCATACTGGCTATGACAGAGAGGGTTAGATCAGTGGAATATATTAGGTACTCAGGACAAGGTAGTCAATGAATATACCAATCTACTGTTTGATAAACTCAAGGAGCCAGCTTCAGGTATAAGAACGTCCTGTTTGACAAAACTTGCTGGGAAAACTGGATAAAAGTGTGACTGTAACTGGGCATAGAGCAATGTCTGACACTGTGTATAAGAATAAAGTCTAAATGGGTACATAACCTAGGTGAAAAGATTGATATTATAACAAATTAGTGGAGCAGTGAATAGTGTATTTATTAAATTTATGGACAATGGAAACAATTTTGACTAAACAAGAGATAGAAAACATTATGAAGTACAAAATGGATAATTTTGATTGTATTAAATGGAATAGTTGTTGCACAACCAAGTTCAGGGTAACCAGAATTGGGAGGGAAGCAGGAAAACTGGAAAAGAATTTTTGCAACTAGTGTCTGTGATAAAGTCATCATTTCAAAAATTGAACTATTTTCCTTGTTTTCAATATTTGACAATCATTTCCATATATCTTAGCTTTTTTTTACTCCCTCCCCATTATTCCCCCCTCACTCCCAGCTCCCTCCCTAAGATGTAGCACAGTCTTTTATAGGTGGTACACATACATCTCCTATTAAAGGTATATTGTATAAAAGAATTAAAAGGAGGAATGAAAAGGTAAACAGTGGGGAAAAAACAAAAAAACCTATTACACAATAAGAGCAAGCTGTTTACATCCCAGTAAGAGAAGATGATACTTGTTAATCTTGTGTATTGTATATTTATTGTGACATGTGAAAGGGATATACATAGATAGAAATGGGCATAAATTAAATGATGTAATAAAAACAAATGTGATTTAAGGGCTAGAAGGGATTTTGATGGGACATGTGAAAAGGAGGAGGCAGAAAAAAAAATAATTTCCATCACAAGAAGAGGCACAAAAATTTATTACAGTAGAGGGAAAGAAACGAGGAAGATGAGAATGGCGTGAGAGGTACTCTCATTGAGTTTCAAGGGAGGTACAACAAACTCAGTTAAGTATAAAAATACAATTATCTCTATAGGCAGTAGGAGGCAAAGGGGGAATGAAAAGGGAGGGGAAGCCAAAAGGGAGGAAAGAAGTAGTAAGGGAAACTGTATTAAAGGGAGGGGTGCTGAAGGAAGTGAGGAAAGCCTGAGGGAGGTGTTGGTCAATAATTAGAACTCTATTGGGGAGGGGAAGGGAGAAAGGACAACTAAAAGCATAAAAAAGGGGAAAGGAAATGGAGGGAAAAACATAAATAGTAATCATAATTGTGAAAGTGAATGGGATGAACTCTCCCACAAAACTGAGATAGATAACATAATGGATTAAAAAACCATAGATCAACAATATTTTGTTTATAAGAAACACTTTTGAAATGTGGAGATATACATGGGGTAAAGGTGAAAGGTTGGAACAGAATTTGTTGTATTTCAGTTGATGTAAAACAAAACCAATAGTAGCAACCCTAATCTTAGACAAAGCAGAGGCAGAAATACATTTAATCAAAAGAGGTAAGGAAGGAAACTACATCCTACTGAAAGGCACCATAGAGAATGAAGCAATTTCTTTAATAAACATAGACGCTCCAAGAATCCTTAGGGGAGAAGTTAAGGGAGTTACAGGAAGAAATAGACAGCAAAACTATACAAGTGGGGGACCTCAATCTTCCCCTCTCTGAACTTGATAAATCCAACCTCAAAGAGGCTAATAGCACTCTGGATAAGGTAGATATGAGAGATATCTGGAGAGAATGAACGGGGAAAGACATGAATACATCTTTTTCTCAGGGGTATATGACACATAAAAAAGGCAGAGATAGTCAATGCTTCCTTGTCAGACAATAATGCAACAAAACTTATATGTAATTAAAGACCATAGAAATATAAACGAAAAGGTAATTGGAAACTAAATAATCTAATCCTAAAGGAGTGGGTTAAACAACAAATTGTAGAAACAATCAACAACTTCATGCAAGACATTGACAATAAAGAGACAACCTTCCAAATTTTATGAGATATTGAAAAAGCAGTGGTTAGGGGAAGTTTTGTATCTTTGAGTGACTACATGGGCAAAATAGAGAAAGAAGAGATCAATGAATTGGGCATAGAACTGAAAAAACTCAAAAAAAAACCAAATTTAAAATTCATAAGAAAATACCAAATAAGAAATAAGTTGGTTTTATGAAAAAACAATAAAATTGATAAACCTTTCATCAATTTGATTAAAAAAAAGAAAACCAAATTATTGATATCAAAAGTGAAAAGGTTGAACTCACCTAGAATGAAGAAATTAAAACAGTAATAAGAAATTACTTTGTCCAAATATATGCCCATAAGTTCAACAATCTAAATGAGTTGAATGATTATTTTAAAAGATACAAATTGCCCAGAGTAACAGGAGAAGATGTTGAATACTTAAATAATCTCATCTCAGAAAAAGAAATTCAACAAGATATCAATGAACTCAAGAAAAAAATCGCGAGGGCCAGATGGATTCAGAAGTATATTCTATCAAACATTTAAGGAAGAATTCATTCCGATACTATATAGACTATTTGGTAAACTTGAGGAAAAACTAATTCCCCCAAATTCTTTTTATAATACAGAAAGGGTTTTGATACCCAAAACAGGAAAGGAAAAACAGAGATTGTATCAGTAACAAAACTAACAGAAACCACATGATTATCTCATTTGATGTCTAAAAAGCTTTTGAGAAAATACAAAACCCATTCCTATTGAAAACGGTGAAGAACATAGGAATAAATGGAACTTTCCATAAAATAGTAAGCAGTATCTACCTAAAACCTTCAGCAAGAATTTTATGCAATGGGGATAAGCTAGGTGCATTCCTCATAAGATCAGGGTGAAACAAGTAAGTCCATTATCACGACTATACTAGAAATATTAGCTGTACAAACAAAAGAAGAAAAAGAAATTGAAAGACTTAGAATAGGCAAAGAAGCAACCAACTTAGTACTCTTTAGAGATGATATGATGATATACTTAGAGAATCCCAGAAAATCAAGTAAAAACCTACTTGAAATAATAAACAACTTTGGCTACATTGCAGGTTACAAAACAAACCCACACAAATCTTCTGCATTTCTATATATTACTAACAAAGCCCAACAATAAAAAATAGAAAGACGAATCCCATTTAAAGCTAGGGTTAAAACTAAAAAACATTTGAGGATCAACCTGCCAAAACAAACCTAGAGAGTATATGACCACAAGTACCAAACAGTTTTCGCCCAAATAAATTCAGATCTAAGTAAGTGGAAAAACATCGGTTGCTTGTGGGTGGGCTGATCCAATATAATAACAATGACAGGTGTACCTAAATTACTTTACTTAATCAGTGCCATATCAATCAAACTATCAAACAATTATTTTGTAGAGTTAGAATAAATAATATCAAAATTCATCTGGAAGAACAAAAGGTCCAAAATTTGAATGAAACTAATGAAAAGTAATGTTAGAGAAGGTGGTTTAGCTGTATTAGATCTCAAATTGCAGTATAAAACTGTTGGTACAGGCTAAGAAACAGAAGGGTAGACGAGTGGAATAGGTTAGGCACCAAAGACACAGCAGTCAATGAATATAGCAATCTAGTGTTTGAAAAACCTGAGGACCCCAGCTGCTGGGATAACAACTCTCTGTTCAACAAATTTGTTGAGAAAACTTGATAGCCAGTATGGTGGAAACTACGCATTGACCAGTACTTTGCACAAGAATAAAGTGCAAATGGGTACATGATCTGAGTATAAAGATTGACCGTATAAACAAATTAATCCAACAAGGAATAGTGTAGTTGTCAGATTTATAGAAAAGGGGAGAATTTTTGATTAAACAAGACAGAAAACATTACGAAATCCAAAACAGAAAATTTTGATTACACTAAATTGAAAAGTTTTTATTCAAACGAACCAAATGGAACCAAGATAAGGAGGGAAGCTGAAAACTGGGAAAGAATTTTTGCAACTAATGTCTGTGATAAGGGCAACATTTCCAATGAACATAGAGAATTGAGTAAAATGTACAAGAATACAATTCATTCTCCAGTTGATAAATGGTCAAAGGATATGAACAGGCAGTTTTCAGGGGAAGAAATTATAGATATCTAGAGTCATATGAAAAAATGCTCTCAATCATTATTGCTTAGAGAGATGCAAATCAAAACAACTCTGAGATACCACATTGTACGTACCAGATTGGTGGCCATGACAAAACAGGGTGGTGATATATTTTGGATAATATATAGGAGAGTGGAAATAGTAATTCATTTTTGGTAGAGTTGTGAGTTGATTCTGAAATTCTGGAGAACAATTTGCAACAATTCCCAAAAGGCTAAACCCAGCAACACTGCTTCTGGTACTGTATCTGCAAGAGATCATAACAATGGGAAAGGGTTCCAAATGCACAAAAATATTTACTGCAGCATTCTTTGTGGTGACACAAAACTGAAAATCAAGGGGATGCCCATCAACTGGGGAATGGCTGAATAAATTGTGGTATATGAAGGTAATGCAATACTATTGTGGTATAAGAAATGATGAACAAGAAGACTTCAGAGAAGCCTGAAAAGACTTGTGTCAACCGATGCTAAGTGAGAGAAGCAGAACCTGGATAACTTTACACACAGCAACAACCACAGTGTGTGAGGACTTTTTTTGATAGACTAAGAACTTCATTGCAATGCAGGGACTGAAAAAATTCCAGTGGTTTCTTAGGGTAAAATGTCTTACACATCGAGAGAAAGAATTATGATATTCAATTACAGAATGTAGCAGATAAATTTCTTTCTTTCGTTTTTTTTTTTTGGCAGAGTATATATTTTATTTTTTTTCTTTTTTTAATAATTTATTTATTTATTTAGCTTTTTACATTCATTTTCACTAAATTTTGGGTTCCAAATATTCTCCCCATTTGTCCCCCCCTCCCCAATACACTGAACATTCTAATTACCCATATCACCAATCTGCCCTCTCTTCTTTCATCCCTCCCTTCCCTTATCCCATCTTCTCTTTTGTCCTGTAGGGCCAGATAACTTTCTATTCCCCATTACCTGTATTTCTTATTTCCTAGTAGCAGGAATATTACTCAACAGTTGTTCCTTAAAGTTTGAGTTCCAACTTCTCCCCATTCCTCCCTCCCCACCCATTCCCTTGGAAAGGAAGGCAATTCAATATAGGCCATATCTGTGTAGTTTAGCAAATGACTTCCATAATAGTCCTGTTGTGTAAGACTGACTATATTTTCCTTCATCCTATCCTGCTCCCCATTATTTCTATTCTCTCTTTTGATCCTGTCCCTCCACGAGTGTTGACTTTAAATTGTTCCCTTCTCCCATTGCCCTCCCTTCCATCATTCCCCACTTTCCTGTATTGTAAGATATGTTTTCATACCAAAATGAGTGTGCATTTTATTCCTTCCTTGGTCAAATGTGATGAGAGAAAACTTCATTTTTTTCTCTCACCACCCGTCTTTTCCCCTCCACTAAAAAGTCTCCTTCCTGCCTCTACTGTGAGAGATAATTTGCCCCATTACATTTCTCCCTCTCTCCTCCCAATATATTTCTCTCACTGCTTAACTTCATTTTTTTAAAGGATATCATCCCTTCCGACTCAATCCACTCTATGCTCTCTGTCTCTGTATGTGCGTGCATGTGTGTGTGTGTGTGTGTGTGTGTGTGTGTGATCCTACCAACTACACAGATACTGAAAAGTTTCAAGAGTTACAAATATTGTCTTTCCATGTAGGAATGTAAACAGTTCAACTTTAGTAAGTCCCTTATGACTTCTCCTTGCTGTTTACTTTCTCATGCTTCTCTTCATTCTTGTGTTGGAAAGTCAAATTTTCTTTTCAGGTCTGGTCTTTTCATCAATAATGTTTGAAAGTCCTCTATTCCATTGAAAGACCATATTTTTCCCTGAAGTATTATATTCAGTTTTGCTGGGTAGGTGATTCTTGGTTTTAGTCCTAGTCGCTTTGACTTCTGGAACATCCTATTCCATGTCCTTCAATCCCTTAATGTAGAAGCTGCTAGATCTTGTGTTATCCTGATTGTATTTCCACAATACTGGAAGTGTTTCTTTCTAGCTGCTTGCACTATTTTCTCCTTGACCTGGGAACTCTGGAGTTTGGCCACAATGTTCCTAGGAGTTCCTAGGAGTTTCTCTTTTTGGATCTCTTTGAGGCGGTGATCGCTGGATTCCTTCAATACTTATTTTGCCCTGTGGTTCTAGAATATCAAGGCAGTTATCCTTGACAATTTCATGAAGGATGATGTCTGGACTCTTGTTTTGATGATGGCTTTCAAGTAGTCCCATAATTTTTAAATTGTCTCCCCAGATCTATTTTCCAGGTCAATTGTTTTTCCAATGAGATATTTTACATTAGCTTCCATTTTTTTATTCTTTTGTTTTATTTTGTGATTTCTTGGTTTCTCAGAAAGTCATTAGCCTCGATCTGCTCCATTCTAATTTTGAGAGAACTATTTTCTTCAGTGAGCTTTTGAACGTCTTTTTCCATTTGGCTAATTCTGCTTTTGAAAGCATTCTTCTCCTCTTTGGCTTTTTGAACCTCTCTTGCCTATTTTTCAAGGTGTTATTTTCTTCAGCATTTTTTGGGGTCTCCTTTATCAAGGTATTGACCCGTTTTTCATGGTTTTCTTGCATCTGTCTCATTTGTCTTCCCAGTTTTTCCTCCACCTGTTTAACTTGATTTTCCAAATCCTTTTTGAGCTCTTCCTTGGCCTGGGCCCATTCTAGTTCAGATGTGTGAGATACAGAGGTCTTGACTCCTATGTGTTTACCTGATGGTAAGCATTGTTCCTCCTCCTCAGAATGGAAAGGGGCTATTATCTGGTCACCCAGAAAGTAATTTTCTGTGGTCTTATTTTTTTTTCACCTTTTCTGGGCATTTTCCCAGGCAGTTACTTGACTTCTGAGATTCCTCTCCACCCCCTCCCAGATCTGCCCAGCAGGTGCTTGGGGTCTGAGATTCAAATGCTGCTCCCCAGCCTCAGGGCTTTCAGCGGTGGGCCAGCTGCTATTCAGGGTAAGATTAAATCAGGTTCTCAAGTTGGGGCAGGGCTGCCTCCCAGGCTCAGTTCCCTCAGGGGGTTTATGCAGAGACCTTTTGTAATGGAGCTGCTGCTGAGCTCTTTCCTGCTCCAGGAGCCTCTGACCGCCACTGCCTCTGCTGCTGCCTCCAAAGGGGGCCTTAGTTATGGAGACACCCTACTCCCCTCTCAGCCAGCCTGGAAGTCTCTCTCACTGACCTTCCGCACCTGTGGGTGGAGGGATTCCCATGACCACCGGAGATTCCATCCCTGAAGCCTGCTCAGATCTGCTCCTCCTGGGGCTGCGTGGCCAAGTTAGGGCTGGGTTCTGCTCTGGGCCCTTGAGCGATTGACCTTTGGTGAGGGTTTTTCAGGTCTTTCTGGAATAGAAATCTCCTCCACTCTGCTGTTTTGTGACTTCCATCTTTCCAGAATTTGTTAGGAGTTCGTCTTTACAGACGTTTTGTAGGCTGTGGTTTCGTTGCTAGCATAAGTGTGTCTTTCTTCTCTGACATCTTGGCTCCTCCCCCAGCTCATTTTCTATTGTATTACATTTCCCCCTGCCCTGCCTTTTTGTGGATTTTCCTAGGCAGTTACCTGGCTTTTGTGTCCTTTGATAAGTGGAGGGACTCTAGGGACAAGCTCTTGGTAACTCCAAGGTAACACAAGTCAGAGGGGAGTTTACTCCTCTCCTGGCTTGTGATCTGGTATGGAAGCAACCAACCACAAGCACTCTCTTTTGTGCCCAAGATTTGTAGTAGGATTTTCTCTCCAGAACCTCCAGTAACTCCACCCTTCCAGTGTTCATCTTGACCCCAGGAATTCCACTCAGAACTGAGACCCAAATAAGAACCACTTCATTTCCCCCAGATTATTTAGGCCAAGGGCTCCAAAAGTGGAGTGCTTCCAATGCTCCTGATGCTGCCCTTGGGCCAGGGATGGGGACAGACCCTGCTGCCCTCTCATTCAGGTAAAAGAGCTTTCTCACGGACCTCTGAAGTTGTCTCTGTCATTTGTGGGTTGAGAAATCTGGAAACTTCAGCTGCTAACTGTAATTCTGCACCCTACAGCCTGCTCCAGTCCTGTGTGTGAAGTTTGGCCAAGGCTGCGTTGCACTTTTCTCTTGTCCTGGTTTAATATTCCTTTCATGTTGGCTTTTCAGGCTATGTCACATTGAAAGTCTCTTTCACTCTTTCGTTTTGTGGCTTCTGCTTGTCTAGAATTTGTTTAGAATCATGTTAAAGGTAATTTACTGGCTATGGGGGAAGAGTTAGAGGAGTTTCAACCTTCTACTTTACCATCTTTGCTCTGTCCACATCCATGTTATATTTCACCCTGTTTAAGTCAAAGCATAAGGCAAGAGGTGGAGTTCCATTCAAAATCTGAATATATTATGGAAGAAATAACCAGAACCCTAAACCACCATCAACTTCAGAACAAAAACACAATAAAAAAATTTACCTTGAATACAGTGTAAATACACATAGAATAAATAACAAAAACCCCTTTTTATTTAAAAAGAAAAACGTGCCTTCCTTTTTATTTCAGTTGTCTGAATTGCCTGCATATCTGATTAATCTGGAGATCAAATTAGCTTACTCAACTACACCCAAGGAGTGGGTATCATTGTGAGAGATATCATAACGATTTTGAAACTTACTGGAGTGTAGTCCAGTGACATGAGATCAGGCAATTTCTTTTGGTTTTCTCATTTTTAAGAGTTTTACTCATTGTTTAAAACAAAATTATTTTTACTTCAAGACGAGGAACTTTTGTTTCAAAATTTAACTTAATCATGAACCCATACATATTCTAACTAAATGAAATTCGTACATATTTTGCTAAAATACTTTTTAGTTTCAATTTTACATATTCAGGTTCCGAATTCGATTCTTTCCCAAAACTTTGCACCTACTCACTGAGAAGTCCTTAAATATGGTATCAATTATATGTGTTAAGTCATGCAGGACATTTCCATATTATCCAGATTGTTCAAACAAAAGAGAATTAAATTATAATTTTCAATGGGAATTGATCCAGGTTTTTTCCTCTGGAAGTCCATGATATTTTTCAACATAACTCATTTGGAATTTTCTTGGAACATTTTATTGATCAGAGAAACCAAATCTTTCACAGCTGATCATCATTGCAATATTTTTTTACTGTGTACAGTGATCTCGTTGTCCTACTTTCGTTTTCCACCAGTTCACATATGTCTTCCTATGGCTTACGAAAGTCATTTCCACTGTCATTTCTTATAACACAGAACTACTCCACCACAGTCATATGCCTCAACTTGTTCAACCATTCCCCATTTGATGGATATCCACTCAATTTCCAATTCCTTGCCACCACAAAAAGTATTCTATAAATATCTTTCCACATATATGTCTTTTCCTTTTCCTTTAGTATCTCTGGAATACAGAACTAGTAGAGGTATTGCTGATTCAGTGGGTATACTCAGTTTTATAACCCTTTAGGCACAGTTCCAAATTTTCTTTTATAGTAGTTGGACTAGTCAAAACTCCACCAACAGTCATTAGTGTACTTATTTTCCCTTATTCTTTACCGAACTTGTCAATTCTGGTAAATATTTAGTGACACCTCCCAGTGACTTTAACTTGCATTTCTCCTGTCAACAGGGTTATTTTTATGTTATGAAATTTTTGAAACTGCAAAAATTGAGAGATGGTTCTTATTTTTTTTAGGAAATGAATTAAGTTTATTTGTGTTTCCACACTCTTTTGTGGCACAGCGACAAGAATTCTTATTTGAGTCAAAAGACTTGGGTTTGGAGAGGAGGGAGCCAAGATGGCGGAGTGAGAGCAACGACTCACCTAAGCTCTTGGACAAATGCCTTCAGGTACCTCTGAAAGGAGAATCTGACCAAAGTTTGGAAGTGCGGAATCCAGTGGGAGACAGAAGGTGACAGTTTTGGAGCTCACATTAGACTGGAGGATCCACGGGAAAGGTCTGTTCTGCGGGGGTGAGCCCACAGCGCACAGCGTAGCGTGGCCAGTGCAGCGGAGCAAAAGGGACCCGAGAAACCTGAGTGGTGGGCAGAACCTGAGGAGCGGCACCGAGGG
>CM053769.1:495135244-495172122 GCA_028658325.1 Potorous gilbertii
TTTGCTGGGTAGGTGATTCTTGGTTTTAGACCTAGTTCCTTTGATTTCTGGAATATGTTGTTCAACCCCCTTCAATACCTTAATGTAGAAGCTGCTAGATCTTGTGTTATCCTGATTGTATTTCCACAATACTGGAATTGTTTCTTTCTAGCTGCTTGCAATATTTTTTCCTTGACCTGGGAACTCTGGAATTTGACCACAATATTCCCAGGAGTTTCTCTGTTTGAATCTCTTTCAGGCGGTGATCGGTGGATTCCTTGAAAACTTATTTTGCCCTCTAGTTCTAGAATATCAGGGCAGTTTTCCTTGATAATTTCATGAAGGGTTGTGTCTAGGCCCTTTTTTTCAACATGGCTTTCAGGTAGTCCCATAATTTTTAAATTGTCTCTCCTGGATCTATTTTCCAGGTCAGTTGTTTTTCCAATGAGATATTTCACATTACCTTCCATTTTTTCATTCTTTTAGTTTTGTTTTGTGATTTCTTAGTTTCTCAGAAAGTCATGAGCCTCCATCTGTTCCATTCTCATTTTGAGAGAGCTTTTGCACGTCTTTTTCCACTTGGCTAATTCTGCTTTTAAAAACATTCTTCTCCTCATTGGCTTGTTGAACCTCTTTTTCCAATTGAGTTAGCCTATTTTTCAAGGTGTTATTTTCTTCAGCATTTTTTTGCGTCTCCTTTATTAAGGTATTGAACCGTTTTTCATGCTTTTCTTGCATCTCTCTCATTTCTTTTCCCAGTTTCTCCTCCACCTGTCTAACTTGATTTTCAAAATCCTTTTTGAGGTTTTCCATGGCCTGAGCCCATGGGATACCTGTTTCAGATGTTTGGGATACAGAGACCTTTACTCCTATGTCTTTACCTGAGGGTAATCAGTTTTCTTCTTCGTCAGAGAGGAAGGTTGGAACAATTTTTTCAAGAAAATAACCTTCTATGGTCTTATTTTTTTTCCCTTTTCTGGGCATTTTCCCCGCCAGTTACTTGACTTCTGAGATTCCTGTCTACCCCTGGCCTAGATCTGCCCAGCTAGTGTTTGGGTGTCTGAGATTCAAATGCTGCTCCCCAGCTTCAGTGCTTTTGACAGCTGGCCAGCTGCTATTCAGGGTAAGATTCAATCAGGTTCTTAGGTGGGGGCAGGGCCGAATCCCAGGCTTCGTTCCCTCAGGGGGTTTATGCGGAGACCTTCAGTAATGAAGCTTCTGTGAGCTCCTACCTGCTCTTGGAGCCTCTGGCCACCTGCTGCCGCTGCTGCTGCCTCTGCTGCTGCCTCTGCCACTGCCTCTGCTGCTGCCTCCCAAGGGGGCCTGAGTCCCGGAGACACCCCGCTCCCCTGTCAGCCTGTCTCTCTCACTGACCTCTGCGTCTGTGGGTGGAGGGACCTTCGCAGCCACTGGAGATTCGGTCCCTGAAGCCTGCTTGGATCTGCTCACTCCTCTCAGTGCTACTTGGCCAGGGCAGGGCAGGGGAGGGCTCCGCTCCCATTCGGGGCACGATGGACCTTTGGGATCAGTTTTTCAGGGTTCTCTGAAGCAGAAATCTCCTTCACTGTGTTGCTGCGTGGCACCCACTGTTCCAGAATTTGTTGGGAGTTCTTTCTAGAGGAAATCCATGGGCTGTGGGTTCAGAGCTAGCATAGGTGGGTCTTTCTACTCCGCTATCATGGCTCCGCCCCTGTTTTGTGTACTTTTATAATTTTCTTTAATGTTTGATTCAATAGAAATTAACTTTTGCATATCTGATTCTGAATTTGATCTGTTGTATAATTTGTTCTGGTTGAACTAATTGGAGAACGTAGTGTAAAAGGCAAATTGCTGGACGTGGTTCCCGAAAGACTTGAACTCAAATCCAGTCTTAAACATTAACTGTGTGACACTGGATACATCACTTAATTTTTTAGAATTTAATTTATTTCATTCTGAACTTAAGAGATACAACAATTATTTCCATAATAATAAAATAGAAATATATTTCCAACATAATAAAATAAAACTATGATTGTACATAAACCTGAAAACCTGTGTACAATTTGCTGTTCCTTTAACCATGTGTAGTAAAGTTATCATGTACACTTTCCCCTCTTTTACTCTCCCACCCTCCCTAGAGATCACCATCATTAGACACAAATATGTATATAGATATAGCTAAATATATTTGTGTAAAACCATTCTACCTATACTTCTATTCTTCAGGTTTTCTCTGGATGCAGTTCCTTCATAGACCCTTTGTAGTTAATTTTAGTATTGATAATAGTTAAAATGATTTGGTCACTCAATGTTGTTCTTAAACAATATTACCATTACTATATACAGAACTGCTTTTGTTCTCATTTAGTTATTCATTATTTCATGCAATTCTATCCATGTTTTTCTTCATTTCTTCTAAGACAAGAGTATTCCATCAGAATCATATACCATAATTTATTAAGCTCTTCTCCAATGATGGCCCTTGTCACAGGTTACTCTTTAAGATTCTAAGTTACAAAGTAGATGCCAACTTATATCTGCTGAGGAACTTCCTCATTGGGAGCTTCTTATAGCAATTAAATCATAGATCCAGAAAAGTGCATATTTTGGCTCCTGAAGATTCACAGCCAAAAATGAAACAACTTTGACATCTATGTGATTATTATAGTTTACTGGTAAGAAAATGTCAAATTCATCAGTATTTTGATAGATGTTCTCTTTCATGACCATCACAATTGTTATGGGAGAAAGGTGGTTTGCTATGAATACTGGGTGTGGAGTCCAAACACTTGAGGTCGAGTTTCCAGCTGTATTCTGGAAGTTTGACCAAGATATTAAAGTTCTCTTGGTCTTACTGTCTTCATCTGTAAGGTACCGTATGTGCCTTAAATTCATTTCCAGCTCTAAGAACAATTCTCATATTTTTTTAATTAAAACACCCAGTCAAAAGAAATCAGATGTCCCCCTAAGTTGTTTATATCCATCACACAAAACTATAATTTATTTTTGTCCTGAATTGCCTTATATTTTGTGCTTCAGCACAAATCATTAATTGTTATTTCTAAAACAATGATGAAATTGCAAATTATAAATTACAATATTATCACACTTTATAATTTGCAAAATGTTTTTTTTTCATTCATTACCGAATTTGGTTCTTATGATGATGCCAGGAGATAGATAAAGCAGTTATAATTCTCCTTGAATAGATGAGAATATAAACTAAGTTTTGGGGGGAGAGTTCCAACTTCTGATTGCCTTTGAGCCACTACAATACTGTCAGCCACTTTTTTTTGGTGAAATACCACTCTTGCTTACCTGAAAGAAACCATGGCTTTCAGAGCAGGTGTATTCCTAGCTGTTGGGAATTTCAACATCGTGGTGCCCTCCTCTTCCTGAATTATCTCCAAAATCTTGAAAGTCTGTACTGCTGAGGCCAAAAAGAGAGCTTTCTCTACCTGCTCCTCCCTTGTCATTGTGGTTAGCATATATTACAGCAGCCTAATTTACTAATTTACACCTTTATATGGCCATCTTTTAGCCACTGATTGGATAAGGATAAAGTTGTGTCTGTGATATACTCATCAATGGCTCCCACCCTCAACCCGCATATTTACCCTTTGGAAAAAAACGATATCAAAGTGGGACTCAAGAAAGTTCTCTCTTTCTTCAAAAGATGTTGAGCTGTCCCCATGCAACTGTGAATCAGGAGACTTCCAAATACCATTCCAATGATCCTGACATTTAATTAATGGTTGAAGATTACTGATGTTACAAAGTCTTCTAATCCAAGACACATCTCTCAACTTTCAAAAATGCTGTTTTTCTTCTGGGTACTTGTAGGAAGTTAACTTTTTTTTCCCATCTTCTGAAGGCTTTCCAGCCTTCTCTACTTTCTCTTGTAATAGGGAAATATAATTTTTAATTCTTTCCAAAGAAGAAAACACAGTTCAGAGGTGAACTTCAACACTTTGTTCATAAACATCTTTACAGTGTTTGTTAAAGCCCATTTAGAGGGATCAAGGAGTAGTATATAACAACATTTTCAGATATTGTTGTCATTGAATTGCCTTTTTACCCTCCTCTCACTTTCTGTGTAGTTCTATCCTTGTGTAGGTTTTTGCATTCTTGTATGTTAGTTTGCTTTTTTCCAGAAATAATCACTCCATGAATTAACTGCCATGTGGAATTAAAAAAATGTCTACCACTAACTAACTCTATGCTCTTGGGCAAATCATTTACTTTTTGTGGACTTTAATTTTCTGATCTGAGGTTTGTCCTGCCTTTTTGACAAAGTAGTAGACATGGATTGAAAAAAATTTCTCATTATTTTAGGACTTAACATTTAAAACAGGCTTTTATAAACATTGTTTTACTTACTCCTTTCAACAATATCATGATACACATATCAGTTTTCCTATTTTCATATGAAGGGACAGAGGCTCTGAATGATTTAATAAGTTCTCCAAGGTCATGAAGGTAGTAAACAAGTATCAAGAATGGAACACAAATCATCTGTCCCTATGTCCACAGAGATCTTTCCCTTAAGTCAAGCTATTTTCATGAAGTATAGAAAATACATTGAAGATTTCAAAGCACTATATAGCATAGAAGATTCTTCCCTGATCAGGTCACTTAATCTCATTAACATGATAAACAGTATCTATCTAAAACTAGCAGCAAATATTTTATGTAATGGGGATTATTTAGAAGCATTCTGAATAAGAGGAAGTATGAAACAAGGATTCCTGTTATCACTCCTATTATTCAGTATTATTGCAGAAAGGTTAATGTCATCAATAAGACATGGAAAAGACATTGAAGGAATTAGAATAGGCAATGAGGAAACAAAAATATTATTTTTCACAGATGGTATGATGGTATGGTTAAAGAAACCTAGGAAATTAACTAAATAACTACTTGATATAATTGACAACTTCAGCAAAGTTGCCAGATACAAAATAAACCTACATAAATCTTAAGCATTTATATTATTTAACAGCAAAGTCCAGCAACAAGAGAAACAATGAGAAATTCCATTTAAAATAACAGTAGATAATATAAAGTATTTGGGAGTCTACCTTCCAATATAAAGTCAAGAACTATATGAGCACAAGTACAAAACAATTTTTCACATAAATTAATCCACATCTAAGCAATTGTAATATATCAGTTGTTCAAGGGTAGACTGAGTTATATATAATGAAAATGATAATTCTACCTAAATTGATTTACTGATTAAGTGCCACAACAATCAAACCACTAAAAATTCGTTTATAGAGCTAGAAAAGACAATGCAAACAATTTATCTGGATTATCTAAATATCAAGAACATGATTGGAATTAATGAAAAATATATAAAAGAAGATGACGTACCCATATCAGATCTAACACTATATTATCTAAAGTGATGATCATCAAAACTATTTGGTGTTGGCTAAGAAATTGAGTAGTAGATTAGTAAAATAGATAAGGCATGGAAGATACTGTAGTAAATGACTATAGTTATCCAATGTTTGATAAATCCAGAGGCTTCAGTTTTTGGAATAAGAATATATTTTTCGACAAAAAGGGGAAAATTGGAAAACAGTGTGGCAGAAGTGAGTTACAAACTAGCCTCTCTCATCATACACCAAGGCAAAATCAAAATGAGTGCATGATTTAGACATGAAGGGTGATTTCCTAAGGAAATGGGGAAAACAAAGAGTAGTTTGTCAAATCCATGAAGAAGGGAAGATTTTATGACAACACAAGTAGTAGAGAACACTGTGAAAGCAAAATGGATAATTTCGGTCATCTTAAATTTAAAAAGCTTTGCAAAAACATCTAATGCAACCAAGATTAGAAGGAAAGCAGAAAGGTGGGAAAGAAATTGTAATTTTATTAGCATTTTTCACTTCTCAAGTCATTCCCCAATTGACAAATAGTCAAAAAATATGAAAAGACAGTTTTTAGATAATAAAATCAAAGTTATCTATAGTTGTATGAAACAGAAATGTAAATTAAAAGAACTCCGAGTTCCCTCACACCTTTCAGATTGGCTTATATGACAGAAAAGGAGAATGATAAAAGTTGGAAAGATTTGAGGAAAATTTGCGACATTAATGCATTGCTGGTGGAGTCATGAATTGATCCATTTATTCTAGAGAGCAATTTTGAACTATTCTCAAGGAGAAATCAAACTGTGCATACTCTTTGATCCCTGAGTGCATTTTGCATATGGACTGAAGAAACAGTAAATGGACCCAAATATACAAAAATATTTAAAGCATTTTTTTTGTGGTGGCAATGAATTGGAAATTGAGGTGATGGCCACCACATGTGGAAGGATTGAATAAGCTGTGGTATATGAATGTAATGGAATAGTATGTTGCTATAGGAAATCATGAACAGGTGGATTACAGAAAACCTGAAAAGACGTGAACTGATGCTGAGTAAAGTGAACAGAATCTGAAAATAATATGATGATTTACTACGATAGACTTAGCTCTTCTCAGCAAAACAATGCATGATCCAAGACAATTCCAAAAGACATGTAATAGAAAAGACTGTCCCCATTAATCAAAATACTGATAAAGTCTGAATGCAGATTAAGCAAACTATTTTTTTACCTTTTTTATGGTTTTTCTCCTTTTGTTTCCTTTCACAAATAACTAGCCAGAGTGCTAACCCTTCCTGCCTCTGTGAGTTTTTCCCTTGGGGTCCTGACCTGGAAGTAAGTTCCATGTTCCTAAAGTCTTCACTGCACTTAATTGCTCCTTTGGTATTCTTCCCAGGAAACCACACTCCAGAAAGTCTCAAGTGACATCTCTTTGTATGTCCCCTTCAGGCCTTGTGTCTCCTTTCTCTTTAAAGGATAGCTCATTCTTTGCTCTTTTTCAGATTACCCTGAAGGTGGTATTACAAGAATTTATGTTGCTATGATGTCCTCACTAAACATTGTTTATGAATTGACTAAAGTCTTTTTAATCTCTTTTCTCCTATGCTAGGTATTCAGTGTCAGAATCCCGAACCTTGGATATTTCAAACTGGAAACAAAATCTCAGGTGAGTACCTCAGCCCTATATGGTGCTGTAGAATTTATTCACGTGTAACTGTCCTGACTGGTGATGAATTCAAGTTACAGAATGGAACATTTAATTTCAGGTAGCCATTAAGAAAATTTGTTTTACTTGGGTATGAGTATTTGTTGTAAGTTGCTTATTTTATTTTATTTTTTAAATGGAAAGAAAAAAAGGATAGAAAAATAAACGGTTCTTAATTGATGAAAATGTTATGACATTCAGTATTGGACTCTGAATCAGAATATTGGGGTTGAGTTCCTGGGTCTGTTCCCTAACTGGGTGTATGATCTTCATCAAGCCATTTTTTTCTCTGTAAACCCTAGCATCCTCATGTGAAAAATATATGGTTTGCAATAGTGGCTAATGATATATCATTAGATGTATGCTTGGATATACAACATTCTTGGAAATTTGATTTTTACCTGTTGATTTTCATAGAATTACTGTCCTCTCTTTAATCACCCTTACTTTTTAAGTATGTGTCTCCTAGTTGCATGGCTTTGGGTAAGTCATTCGAGCTCTATGTTTTTCAAATTCCTCATATATTAGATGAAGAAGTTGGACTAGGTGACCCCTAAGAATTTTTACACCAATTGTTATCGATAATTCTCCCATGGTTAATATAAATGTTCAGAAATACTATTTAGAAGCCTGTCCACATTCCAGGGGGTCCTCTCATTAACCTGGGTCATAAGGGAGACTGAAGAGAGAATAACAAAACCAATGAAATACATAATGGCATTGATAATAACTGGCAATGTGACACCCTCTTTTCCTCTTGTAATGTCCCATTTCAAAGGAGAAGCCAAGAAATTTATGGACCTTGCTGACTTGTGTTTTAGTGCCCACAGAACATTAGAGTTCTTTACATAGTACTCTCTTGTCTCAGCTTGTCTTCATGTGGTCTGTGATATTTCTTATTACTAAATAAGAGATCCCCTTTTCAAAGTGTTTCAATTCAGGTCATCTCACTGAGACCTCAGGAAGGACAGGACCTCCAGGGGCTGCAGTTAGTTCTGTGTAAGTTTAAACACCTCCAGGCCATCTCTGCTGAACAATAAATATTAGACTCGGGAAAACTCCTTGACTAGAAGCAGATTAGGCTTTAAGGAGGTTCACCTCACAAAATTTTATCTCCCATGAACCCAGTAAATATTCCCCATTTCTGGACCTTTTGGCTTTCAGCATGGCTATATTCACTTTGGGATAAGTTTAGTCAGACCATTATAATCCACATCCTTTTTGTTTGCTGGTGGAATGATAGCTTCCTATTTTTCTGTAAATTAATGCACTCCCAGAGTCATTACTAGAAGGCTGTTTAGTACATGAATTTCAATGTTTAGCTTAGGCACTTCAAGCATTTCATCAGCTGGACTGGAATGATTGCTTCACTTGGAAAACATCTTCATCTTTCCCACATATATGCCAATGTTTGTAAATTTCACTCTGTCTAAATGGTGCTCTCCTTCATTCCTGTCATATTTTATACCTTTCAAGCTTCAGGTCACATGCTTCCTTTTCTATAACCTTTTTCTTCAGCAAAGTATCAGAAAACTGGTGGATGAAGTTTTTGTTTAGGAGTCACCATGGTCACCTTGAAAAGTTTAAGACTGAGGCTGTTTTTCTTTAGATCCGCAAGATGCTAATTATTTTCTTTTTTGTTTTGTTTTGTTTTTATTTTTCAATACTTTAACATTTTTGTTGTTTATTTATTTATAATGGTTATTTAAGATTTCTTGAATAATTAATTCTTTTTTTCTCTTCCATCCTTGCCTCATCCAGGGATAAGTCAAGAAATATGATATCAGTTATATATGTGAAATCATGCAGAACATATTTCAATATTATTCACTTGCAAAAACGAAAGTGAAAGTGAAAAAGATTATTCTTTAATTTTCATTCAAATTCCATCCATTATTTCTTGGAAATAGATAGTATTTTTCAACATAAGTTCTTTGTAATTTTCTAGGATAATTGTATTGCTAAGAATCGCAAAGACATTGAAAATTCTTCATTCAAAAATATCGTTGTTACTGTGTACAATATTCTTATGTTTCTGTTCATTTCTGTTCTCCATTTATGTATGTCTTTACAGGTTTTTCTTAAATCATCCTACTTGTCATTTCTTATAGCACAATAGGATTCCATTACAATCCTATACCACAGCTTGTTCGGTCATTCCCCAGTTGATGGGCAGCACTTTGACGATCTCAGTTCTTGGCCACCATAAAAAGAGCTGCTATAAATATTGTTGTACAAATAAGTTTTTTTCTAATGTTTTTGAGCTCCAGATCTGTGACGTAAAATTTAATAATATTCCCTTTACAGTTGGAAAATTCAAAGCTCAAAGAGGTCATACTGATTTATTTAAGGTCACAGAGCTTAAAAGTGTCAGAATTGAAACTCAAAATTGGATGATCAGATTCTCAGACCAGTGTTTGGTTGTTGTGTTTCCTTTTTCTGCACTATTCACGATAGTCTTTTTCTTATCGGTATCCCCAGTGCTTATTACAGTGCCTGGCACATAGTAGGCACATAATACATGTTTATTAAATTTGATATGAAGAAGCAATACAAATAATATATGGTCCTTGTCTTCAAGTTAGAAATAGTTAAAGACAAAACAATGGGAAAAGTGTATACTGTGAAACACAAGTAAATGGTTAAAGAAAAGAATTCCTATATTTGGGAAGTGATATTACTTAGAGGTGGAAGGCATTGGTAAGGGATTGAATTTTACATTAATCTCATTTGGAGCAAGTGCTAATGTATTTTCATATGTCTTTTCACCAGGTAGTAACAATTCTAATTTTTTTAAATATGCACTTCACTCTATTTCTACCCCAGTTTTTAAATTTGAATGTAAATATGTACATTTCTTTCATCCTATAGTTCAGCTGATTTGTTTATTGCCACATGAGGAAGCCTCTCCTTTGTAAGACTTCCACTGACAGATCCAGGAGGCATCTTCTTGTCAAATGGCAATGAGCAATCAAACGGTGGTGACTGAGTTTATCCTGCAGGGTTTCTCTGAGACACCTCCACTTCAGCTTGCCCTCTTTTGCGTCTTCTTCTTCCTTTACAACATGGCCCTAGCAGGAAATGCTCTCATTGTGGTGGCCATCAGTCTAGATTCAGGTCTTCATACTCCAATGTATTTTTTCCTTGCCAACCTGGCCATTTTAGATATTGGTTGCACAACCACAGTTCTGCCCAAATTGCTGGAAAACCTTGCAGTCAAGAAATCCATCTCCTATGTTGGGTGCATAACTCAGTTGTTTTTCCTTACATGGTTTTTGGGTGCTGAACTCCTTCTTTTCACGGCCATGGCTTATGACAGATATGTGGCCATCTGCCACCCTCTCCATTATACTACTATGATGAGTAGAATGGTTTGCATCCTCCTAGCTGGTAGTGTGTGGGCTATTAGTGCCATCAATTCATTAGTACACACTTGCCTTATTATACAGTTAACCTTCTGTGGCCCAAATCAAATTAAGCACTTTTTGTGTGAAGTACCCACTTTGCTACTGCTCTCCTGCACCTCTACACACCTGAATGACATCATGATAGTCATTGCAGATGTATACTTTGGGGTGATTAATTTTATGCTCACTATGGTGTCCTATGGCTTCATCATTTCCAGCATCTTGAAGATCCGCACCACAGAGGGCAAGAAGAAAGCATTCTCTACCTGTTCTTCCCATCTCATTGTGGTCACTATATATTATAGCACAGTTATATACACATACATTCTCCCAGGTTCTGGGTCCTCCATGGATAATGGCAAAGTAGTGGCTGTCATGTACACTACTATCAGTCCCACTTTAAACCCTCTCATTTATACTCTACGCAACAAGGATTTCAAAAGAGCCCTCAAGAAAATATTTCCATTCATTTAATAAATAATTGTAATTTGTTCACATGAAGTGGTAGCAAAAATAGGATGCAAAGTGTAGTTTATGTTACATGCACCTAAGTTATTGGATTTGTGAAATAATTTTCTTTCTGAATCTCAGAACTAAAATGGATTTCTGTGACCAACTAGAGTCTTATTACATCCCCTGTCCTGCTCCCCATTTTTTATTTCAGTTTTGGGCCCCCCAACACCCTCTCAGTCACCATAAGCTTATTTATCTTTGTGTCCTTATCATTTGTTCATATTGAATCAATTGTAAACCAAATTCTGTTGAGTTTTACTCCGCAGTATGTCACGCACCATTTCCCTTCTGTTTGTCTGAAATCACACATTCCAAGTCATATTCTCATGATTCATATTATTGGTGAATATCCAGGGTTCTCTGCACTAATAACTTCGCTAGTCTTCAGATAAACCCAAATGACAATTTTCTGTAATGAATCCTTTTGGGATGTTTTGTCCCTAAACCCCTGAATGGCCAATTTTTTTAAGGACTAGTCATCAATATAATAATATTCTTCATTTAATGTCAGGTCACAGTTTCTCAAGTAAATTATCTCTGATCACGTGAAAGGACACATGATTGAAATACAAATGAGCATTTTTGTGATGAAATGTATCCTGGAGTAATATACTCCATTTAGATTATAATATAATATAAATATAAATATAATATACTGCATTTCATATCTAAATTCAAATGCACTGATTCATATGCAAAGTGTTATAAGTCTATCTTTCAAAAAGCATTTTTTCTTGACAAATAAAATTATGGAAAGTATAAGGACTTGAATGCAGAATGTTAGTAGACGTTCTTGGTCTAATGAAGGGCCAACAATGAACAAAAATGATACCAACGAGAAAGGGTGGAAGAAACAGAGAAGACAAAGTAGTTCAGGTGTGTATTGAACAAGTGTGAGATATAGTCAGTAATGTGCCTTCCAGAAAATAATAGTAAAAATCAAAATAAATAAATGCATGAATATGAAATGTTTGGCAGCAAGTTGGGATTTAGGAAGAATAACCAGAGACAGGCATAATATGTAGTTTTATCATCTATATGAACCAAAGAAAAGAATACATAAATGAGGCATAATGCGTAAGCAATTAAAGGTGGGGGAGGATTGTTAACAGGTAAGATCTATACTATATGAATATTACATTTTGAAATAGGAAAAAAAATGAATTAATAGAAGGGAAAGAACCTTATATTTCAAGATTTAAGACATGGGTTAAAATCATGTCTGTTTCACTTACTTACGATATGACCTTGGATGAGTCACTGAAACATCACTGAGTCTCCATTTCCTTTGCTATTCAATAAGAGGGTTTGACTCGATGGTCTCTAAGCTCTCTTAATGTAAGATCCTATGATTCTAAGAGGTATACATTATGACAGTGAATTAGCTGATAAAGTGATTATTACTTGGAAAGATTGAAAATGATTAGAGAAATAGTAAGTTATATAGAGAAATAATAATAGGGACTTCACCGGACCAAGCTTACCAGAATGCTTTATCAGGGAAAGATTTAGGTGTAGGCTCTTAAGACAAGAAAAATGCCTGCTTCTTGAAATAAGTAGCTATTAGAAAATGGAGAGAAATTGAATCTGTTTGGTTTTAAAGTATATTGGGGTACAAATGACTTACTCAAGTTAACACAAGCAGGTAATAGAAGATTTGGATTTGGAATAACTTTCTTGGACTCCAAGTGCAGGGTTAATTTCATCCCACCATGCTCTCTTCGAAGAATAACAGAATAAAAATATAATCTCTGAAATTGGTAGTACAAATTATAACCTTCCCATATCTCCCATTTGCACAGGATAATAGATTTAATCCTGGAAAAAAATTTAGAGGGCACTAAACCTGAACCCTATTTTACAGAAGAGGAATAAAAGTTTCAAAGAAGCCAGGATCACATGGCTACTATTCATCAGCCACAAGTTTCAAACTCACGTCTTTTAATCCTAAAGCTTGTGGGGATTTGACTAGGAAATTGATATTTAAAAGCCAAAAGTCATTGCCCCTCCAATAAAAGAATGGATAAATTTAAATGCTTGGTGGGAAATAAAGTTAAGTTAATTATATTTGGTATCCTTCAGCTAAGCTATGATGACTTGTATATAAGATGACTGGGGAAGGTAAGATACATATGGTGAGGTTTGGAAGTGATCAGTGAAGCCAAAAATCTTAACAGATAAAGGGAATCCTAAACCTTTCCATAAGACTGAACTGTCTTGGCAATGGAAACGGAGTTTCCGTAAGAGAAGAAACAGTCCCTACGTAGTCTGAGTAGGTGTTTGAGAAAATAGACTTTTAAACTTTTAAAAATCTTTTCATAAAATTCCACAGTAGACAATATTAAATGAAATAATATTCAGACTGCTAAGAAAGCTTGCATAGGTGAGAAACTATTTTATTTAGAAGTAAAAAAAATTCTTGCTACATCAGCAGTTATCTCGGTGTCTTCCCTGGGATGGGTGCCTGGAAAAGCCTTTTGTTTCCATGTTTGTGTTTGGAGTTCTGATTTCATTGATGTACACTCAAGGTGGACATTTTACATTCAAGGCCCAAAATCTCTTTCCCCTGATAAAATTCTGGAACTTGTATGTAATTTTTAATCTTAAAGAGCAGCCTCAGATAGGGAGAGTTAAACAGATTTGTCTGTGGTTACATAGACAGAAAATATTAGAATCAGGACATGAATCTGTTTCATTATCATTCCAAAACTAGTCATGTAGGACCTATCACCTTATGTTTCAGGAAACCACATATATATTAATATTATAGCCAAATTATAATTTATATTAATAAATATATATTTATTATCTATGTTAATATATTGTTAATGAATTGCAAAAGATTGCAAGCACTGAAGTACCAAATATATATTTCTGTAAGGCAAAGAAAATATTAAATAAGTTGTGTAGAGAACTGCCAAGATGACTGATACTTGATAGTTTTACTTGGGGAAAAAAATTTTGGGCAAATGTTATACTGGTTCAAATTCTTTCCACATCTACTCCTCAAATGTGACTTCTGCTTACCTGAGTGGGCCTTTTAACGTACTCTAAGTAATATAAAATAAAAGTGAAAAAGACAGCATGGATGATAAACTTGAAGCAACCTTTCAACAGAATTGAAAGATGGAAAAATCATGGTAAAGAGGATTAATATTCTGAATAGATAAAAGGGTACCTAGGTTGTAGGGTGGATCGAGCACTGATGATGGAGACAGTAGAACCTCAGATAAAATCTAGCCTCAAACACTTGACAGTTACTAGCTGTGCGATCCTGGGCAAGTCCCTTGGCCAGAATTGCCTCTCTCTGTCACTCTCTGCCTGGCTTTTCGTCTCTGACTCTCTCTCTCTCTCTCTCTCTCTCTCTCTCTCTCTCTCTCTCTCTCTCTCTCTCTTTCTTGATATATGTAATAATAGTGAGATCACTTGAATTATTCCTATAGGTTTTCCATAGATTGATTTTTCAAAAAAATGTTCTCATAAAATTCAACAAGTTGGGAAAGAGAACCAGAGATTCATGTGACTTTTGCAGCTGGCATTGGAAGAAAGAAAGACAAAAAGTGGAGAAAATTCTGCTCTGAACAGGTTGTTGCTGAATAACCAGACAGAGGTGCCTGAGTTGATCCTTCACTGATTCTCAGATAGTGTTGCACTGAGGATCTTGCTCTTTCCCACTTTCTTTTACCTATATACAGTTGCTCTCACTCGGAATATTCTGATCATTGTGCTGGTCATTTGAAACTCTCTTCTTCACACTCCCGTGTATTTTTTCCTAGTCAACTTGTCTATATTAGACATGTGCACAACCTCTGTTCTTCCCGAGGTGTTGGAAAACCTGGTTTCAGGAAAGAAGACCATCGCCTATGGTGGATGCATGGCCCAAGTATTCTTCTTCACCTGGTCTGTATCTGGTGAGCTACTACTTTTCACAGCCATGGCTTATGAAAGGTATGTGGTCATCTGCCACCCCCTTCACTACAGCACCATGATGAACAAGAAGATTTGTGTCCTTCTGGCAGTTGGGGTATGAAGTATCTGCGGACTTAACACGATCATCAATACTGGACTTATGATTCACTTATCTTTCTGTGGCCTCAACATTATTAATCAATTCTTCTGTGAAATCCCTCCTGTGTTACTTCTTTCTTGCACCTCAACATACATGAATGATATCATGACAGCCCTTGATGATGTCTTCTTCTCAGTTCTGAATTTCCTTTTGACTATAGTGTCTTAGTGTTTTATCATCTCCAGTGTCATCAAAATCCAGACCAGAGAGGGTAAGAAGAGAGCATTCTCTACCTTCTCCTCCCACCTGATTGTGGTCACCATGTATTACTGCACTGTGTTTAATGCCTGTTCCATCTCCAGCTATTCTCCTGAAAGTGCAAGGGTGGCAGCTGTGTTGTGCACAGCAGTTAGCCCCACGTTAAACCCTCTCATCTACATTTTGAGGAACAAGGATGTCAGGGAAACCCTCAAGAAAGTTCCTCAGTTTAGGAAGTGAAAGCTCGCAAATTTATAGGGTGCTGGATTGGATTGATCTGGACATTTGTATTCTTATGATAATGATGGGAAGTCTTAAGACTAATTGATTTTCTAATATCCCAAAGATTTTTCTTACTGTATGATCTCATGTTCTAGAGTATGAATGATAATTTATACTTATATCCATAAATGTGCAGTTTATAGAACTCTCTAATCAATTTCGAGTGGAAATGCGGATATAATGAGTCCACAAGGGAATTTAGTAGTCTAGTAGACCAGAATTATATGGTGGATGATCTCTCTTCTCTTTGCCCTTTCAGCAATGGTGAAGTATAAGAGAGATAGACAGACAGACACATGAAAAGAGAGATGGAGAGAGACATACAGACAGACAGAGAAACAGAGACAGAGACAGAGATGGAGAGATTCTTCTGGACATGAAACATGCATAGAACATATAAAAGATCAAATCAAGGTGAAGTCATTTAATTAAATATTGTCAATCCCTAAAATTGCTCTGGAATTTCATTGCCTATGGAATGTCTTTCAAAAATATGGATCAGAATTTATTAACATCCTTAATGACATATAAAATTATCATTTCATATAAATGTGGTTACACAAATAAATACCAAAAAAAATGTTTAGTTTGTAACACCTACAGGAGCAAAGCAAGGCATCAAGATTCACCTCTGCCTTCTTTGATACAATTCTTAGGGACAAGAAACTGAAATCCTGATCCATCTCTCATGGTCATAGATTATGATTGCCATGTAACCTTTCCCCAGCTTTTGCTTTTACATTACCACACAACAATAATAAATAGGTAAGTTTGTGTATCCCTGGCTATGACTTTGATGGTGTAAGTGGAATGGATCAGCACATTTGCTACCACAGCAAATACCAGTATCCTGTTGAAAGTGTCATTCTATGAGTCTAATAGGGTTGGCCATATTTTCTGTGAGATCTCTTCTATGCTTCTAGTATCCTGCTCCTCTACGTATAGGATTGATATCATGACCATCAAGGCTGACAATCTTTGCTGTTAGGAGGTCCCTGTTTATCATGCTGTTCCATGACTTCAGTATCTTCAGCATCATGGCAATTGGACAACAGAGGATAATAGAGAACCTTTTCTATCTGCCCTATCACCTCATTGTAGTGACTCAATCATAGCCTATGTTTATGTAAGCCCAGACTCAAGTTACTTCCCAAAGCAGGGCAAGATCATAGCCATGATCATAGCAAGATCATGGCTATGCTTCAATCTACAGTGAGTACCACCTTGAACACTCTTATCTATACTTTGAGAAATAAGGATATCAAGAGTGCTTCCAGAAAAGACTAATTTCTCTCTCAAGGAAAACTGAAAATTCATTAATCTAAAGAGCTGCTTCTGAAATTAGAAAATATCCGTTATTTCTCTCTTTAATATCAGGTGTTGATGAAATTATCTCTGAAATTTTTAACTATTGTTTATCTGCTTATCTTTTTTTATGCCAATATTTACTTAAGGCATCTAAAAGTATGATTATTACCATAGGATTTTATTTTGCTTTTTGGTTCGGCTAAAGCCTAACATTTTTTTCTTCAGTCCCTCTGACAGGGAGTTTATATTTCAAATTATATACATGGATTCTGCTTTCGAATTTGTTCTGTTATTTTCTTCCATTGTGGAGTTAAGATCATCCCATTTGTGTTCACTATTTTGATAGTTAACTTCATAGTTTCTTCCATCCTGTCCTCCTTTTTTCCACTCTTCCCAATTCCTTTTTAGAACAAACAAGGGAGTGGTAAAGAAAGAATTTGGTTAACACTTATGATCTGAAAATAGTGTTTCCACTCCATTGTTATTTGTCTATTTTTGACTTTCTCCAATCTCAGGTTTTTATCATTTCTTCCTTTTATTCCACCTCCCCCCCACCCTCTTCATACCCTTCCCTTTGATCAAGCAGTTCATTTTGATTTTGACTATTACCTTTCATACTATCCTGTCCTCCTTACCCCTCCACCCAACCACTCTTCCCATGTACTGAGCAGCATCCATAGCCCAGATGGTGTGTTTGTGTGTGTGTGTGTGTGTATGTGTAATCCTATGAAAGCATGAAAAAAATGGTTAATCATCAGAACAGCGTCCTGAAAGACTGTGCATATCATGAAAAACCTGGTTCATCCTCATCATTACTATGTTCCATTACTGCATTCTTTAGGATTTATTGCTTTTATTTAATACAACCTCTCTCTCTCTTTTCACACTTTTTTATTTATCTGTCTCCACTTCTCTAAAATTTATGTTCAGTTTCTCCTTTTTGGGTTCAGACAAATGTGACATTCATGAGATATTTGCATTACCAACCCTTCTTCTGTCTTTGAATTCAATTCATCTGATGCATCTTTATTATGTTATAGTTATTTCCCTCACCTTCCTTTTCCTTTATTCCCCACTGTGGCCCTGTATCTGTGTGTATGTGCAGATGTATGTGTGTATGTGTGTGTGTTTGTGCATGTGTGTTTTTCCCTTTCAAGTTCGTGAACTGTTTGAAATCTATCCAAGAACCCCTGTCTCTTAAGGGAGTATATTTATTCTGTAACAACCTATCCCAGTCATCCCATGCTAGTGTCATTTCTCCCACAGTTTTATTTTATTTACTCTCTAGGTATTCTGTATGGTGCTATTAAATACGTATTATTTTTCCCCATTAGAATGTAATATCTTTGAGGGAAGGTATAGTTTTTCGTCTTTTATTTTTGCATTCTTTGTGTGTAACTCCTGGCATATAGGAAATATTTAATGTTGTTAAAGGATATTCTATTGAAACCATGCCCTGTCTCTGAATCTACTATGTATCACCTAATCTTAGTGATGTGAATAGAGTTCTTGAACTGTTTTGTCTTTCTCCCGCCATCCTCCAAGTTCCTTCATGGCTAACAGTGATTTCACTTCTGTCCCTGGGCCAATTCTTGCCTCTCCCTGGTCCTTTCCACCTTCTGGGATTTTAGGTAATCTACCTTATTCCTCTTTTAAACTGTCAGGTATTATCAGATTTTTTTACCAGAACAAAACATTTTAAGTTTATTTCATATGTAATAGCAATGTCATGTTAAAATTGACAAGTTTAATCCTTAATGGCACCAAGTAAACTCAACCACTTAAGTATTTTTAAAAAGTTATTCTCTCCCCCAAATGAGGGAGCTTTTCTTTCCCAGTGCATCGCAGCACAGTTTCCTGATATTTCTGTGTATGGACAACATATTCTTCATTGTTTCAACTGACGACCAAGTTTCTGGGAAAATTTAAGAATAATATTCCCCACAGACAACCTCTATCTGGATGAATGTTACCATTTGCATAGATTTTCTTTTCATGTTCTTCACCTTGGAAACTGTTTTTTTAAGATCCTATATAAATTTTTACCTCTTAAAGCACTGATGGATATTTTCTCTTGTGGGCTTCCAATTAATGAGATTTCCTCCTTTCCTAAAACACCAGAGGTAAGGAAATTTTACTATGTACTCAAATAATCGTTCCATAATGAACCCTTTATTTATCTTCTGTTGATCTAAGACATAAGAGCCATTCTTTACTTTCTTTCCTCTCTTATTCCCCCTCTTTCTCAGTGAACAAATTTGGTATCAATACCAGTCCCATGGCCATTACTGTCCATTACTTTCCCTTAAAACTTTCTATGACAGAGCTTTCAGATCAAACCTTTAGGGGACAAGGGATGACAGGTAGTGAAACAGACCAACACAACATGTCCTTACAAGAGATTACCGATATACTGAACTGAATTTTCTCTTCCCCCTTATATAAGATGTACTTATGGTTCACAGTGAGATAGCTATTCCTTGACAGTTTTTTCAATAACCACTTTTAGGGACACATTCACAGGAGAAATAATGTTTTACTGTAAATGGTTTTAGGAAAGGGAAGCAAAGTGATCTCAGATTAGTCGCATACATACTACAACCTATACTGAATTCTGGAAGCTTACAAAAAACCTGAAGTTCTGCTACCTAAATATGTTTTATTCAAACATCGTTTCTTAAAAATCATAATCTGAATTTCATCTCCATATGAGAGTTAGGTAATCATTTATACACAACTTAACTTTAAGTCACTGTAGACAGTGAATCTGGGACTCATTTGTAGATTTCCAGTGTGGTCAATGACTGGAATCACTCCACTCATTAAGGACCTCCCTTTTTGGTATCGCTTAGCTATGGCACCCAAGATGATTCTAGATGAAGAAAGTTACGATTTTATACAGTATCTCTTGAAAAGTAAGATGGCTATGAAATGTGTGACAGAGGTCCTGTGGAATCAATCTGTCACCTCTTCAAATGTGTAAAAACTTCACATCAAAGGACAAAACTATAATTCGACTGTATCCTTGAAAACAAAGGACAGAGAGTTTATACCCTATGTATTTTATCTCCAAGAGTCTAAATAATTACATTTGTTTTATTGGGCATCAACATGGGCAACTCAAAATTAAAATATATAGGGAGCAAGACCATGAGAGGGAAACATGAAATTATGTGCACTTCTAATTTTCATAGACCTATTTCCTATAGTTCTTGGTTAGCACAAAAAAGTAATGCATTAGAGTCAATCAGTCAATAACCTCTTTTTACATGCCATAAAATGATATAGCATAAAACTAGTTTAGTGGGCAGAGACAGTCACAGTGACATTTACATTGTTTAACACCTTCTGGGAAAATAATTTTCAAGATTAGAAACGTTTGACACCTCCATTTCCTGATGTCCTATAACGAAAACAAAGCAGTCACATGATGTAAGCAAATTTAAGATGTTTCCTGGTAGGTGATTGGTAAGCATTGGATCCCTGTGTTATAATTCTTGCAACAATAATTTGCTCATATTCTTTGCCCTGCATCTCAAATCCCACCGGCCACAGGTTCAGAAGTCTGTATCAGTTGAATTTTAAGAAGGGGGAAAAAGCTGAGAAATGCACAAATCGTCATACATAAGCCCATCTAAACCTCACTTTCAGATGTTTTGAATAGTGATGAGGAGTCCCTTAAAAATTCGAGTACCTGCAACCAGGTTAATTTAGGAGGATTGACTTATGTGTGTACACTCAATTGCAAGGCTGGGACTTACTACTGATAAGGATTCCAAAAGCAGACAAAGTGTTTGCAGAAAAGAGGAGGAAAGTACGTCACACCAAACCTTTCAGGTCAATTAAGGGCCACAGTAATAGAGGGGATGTAAGGATTTCATGAACATCTTACCAGTCCACATACACCACAAATAATTAATGCCAATGGTAACAACCAGCAGCAGGTAGGATAAGCCTGCAAGACATCTAATTCCCTCATCAGCAAAAGCAGAGAAGCTTAACTCAAAAATACTGAGGCCAAAAGACATAACACTTTTCACCCCCTTTCTAGGATTAGGGGGAAATATTGGCTTAAAAATATCAAGCTTAGTATTTCTTACAAGGGTTATCCATGCTCCAAACTCCTGAGAAATATCTCAGAAGGGTTGAAAAGTGGGGTGCAAGGCACTGTTTCAGGGGATCAAAAAGCTCAAAGAAAAAACCCAAACATGATTAATTTAATAGACCTTGGAAGAATTATTAAGGGGGGAGCTTCTAAAAGGGGGAGTCAAGAGAAGTCAAAAGGCCTCTCTTTTATTTGGCGACAAGAAAGTGCAAGAAAGTTCATTTGTAGTTTATTCAGTTTTCGGTCTTTTGCACGTCTGCATTCTGGCCAGAGGAAGGAAATTTGAGGTTTTTCTGTAGCACATGAGCATCTGCTGGCTCTATCCTCTTGTAATAGTTTTTCTTCGTCCCATTCTCAAAGTCAAGTTTCCCGTAGAAGTCAATTGCTGACTCATTGCTGATCTGGACAGGCAGATAGATGTCAAAAGTGCCATCTTTTTCACAGATGTTTAAGACATAATTCAACATTTTACTTCCTATTCCTAGCTTTTGGTAAGGTGCCAGGCGTCATAGTATCATGATGTAAAGTCTCTTCTGGTTCTGTGAATGATCCACCCAACAGCATACTGCACCCACTGCAATATCATTGAAGTAAGGAGTTGTTACTAGTTTGCCAACCTCCAGCACATCCTTGTAGAGCTTGTCATTGTAGGTGATTGGATAGATGGCCTGATTTAACCTCTCCAACTGCTTAATGTTGTGTGGTGTCACATCTCCTAGCTCAATCCCACTACCTTTCATCTTCTCAGCCTGCCTTGGCACTCTTTACTGCTGATCTCATAGCCATCACCACCACCCCACCCCAAGCCTGGGGGGGACTATACCCCACACACAGACCTCCACCTCCTCAGCCTTTGGTGCCACCACCTCCAGGCTGGTGGTTTCACTAGTGACAGCCCTGGCCTTCCAGGGCCTCTAAGGCCACTGCTCAAGGGCTTGAGCTGTCACCTTTCTTCCACATGTGCACCTGGCCTTCCTGCCTGCCTGCCAGTCAGCCACGCTATTATCAGAATTTCCAAAATTGAAGTCTACTTCTCTCCCTCAACACTACAGCCAACTAAACCTCAAATTATACAATGATGTTGTGCAATTAGAAATTAAAATCATGGGAAGTTACTCCTTTACAGTGAAAATCATCCAAATAGTTTTTTGTTAGTTCTATAACATTATCCCTCACCATTGCGAAGAAAACCAATTCAACTCAGTTGAAAAATATTCAGTAATAAAGCTGACTAAATGTGATTAATGGGCTAGGCCTCACGGATACAAGACAAAAGTGAAGTTGTCACAGCCTTCAAGAACCTTGCATTCTACTGGAAGGATATAACAAGTACACAGATATGTAAATATAAGATACTTGGATTATGCAGGGAAGTCAGAAAATGGCATTTGAGTTGAGATTTGAAAGAAATAACTGAGGGATTGGAAGAGAAGAAAGTGAGGAAATCATCTTCTATGCATAGGAGACAGTCGATGGAAAGAACTGGAGACATGGAACGGGTTATAGACCAGTGTGGACTGAATATGATCTACATAGAAGAAACCAAAATAAGTCTGGAGAAGAGAGTTACAAGGCCAAATGTCAAGTTCAATTTTATCATGGAATAGGTAACCATATTTTTCAACAAGGAACTGATATGGTCAGATATTAGTCCCATTTGCCGAGATTGTAGGGCATGTGGGATGGAATCAATTGACATAAGTCTGAAAAGGCAATATGGTATCAGAATTTAGAAGGTCTTGATTGTCAGTCTAAGGAGTTTGGATATTAGTTAGTAATCAATGAGTCCTTGAACATATTTGAGCAAGGAAATTATGTAAATTGGGACAGTTAGGTGGCACAGTGGATATAGAATCTGATTTCAAGTCAGGAAAACCTAAGTTCAACTTTGGCCCCAAACACTTGCTACTTGTGTGACCCTAGGCAAGTCAATCTTTTTCTTTGCCTCAGTTTTCCTCATCTGGAAAATAATCTGGAGGAGCAAATATCAAACCACTATAGTATCTTTGGTAAGTAAATGTCCAAAGAGTCAGACACTGCTGAAATGACTGAACAACAATGATAACATCATTTAATCGAATCTAATCAAGTCAAAAAGCATTTATTAAATGCTTTCTATGTCCTGGGTATTGTGTTAAGCACTGGAGATAAAAAAGAAAGTCAACAATAGTCCCTGCCATCAAGGAGGTCAGAGTCTAATGTGGTAGGTAAAATATAAAAAACTATGTACAGACAATATACAGGATAAATTTCAGGCAGTTAGCTTTACAGGGTGATGGAGAAAAGATTCTTTGAGAAAATGGGATATTAAATGAAACATAGAGGATGCTGGAGAAAGTAAAAGGCCAAATTGAAGAGGGATAGAATTCCAGGCATAAGGAATAGTAGTGAAATTGCACTAGTAGGAAATAGAGTATCCTGTGCAAGGTATAAAAAGAACACGACAGTAATTAGGTGGTTTAGTAGTGGAAAAATCAGCAGGATTCAGATTATAAAAGACTTTTACAGGCTAAACAGAGAATTTTATATTTGTTCTCCAAGGTAATAGACAGCCACAGGATATTAGAGTGTTACAGTGTGAGACCTTTAGGAAATGCTTTAGGAGGATCACTTTGATAGTTAAATGGAGAATGGTCTGGAGAGGGAGGAGATTAGAGTCAGAGATCATCCAGAAGGTTATTTTAAAAGGCATGAAGTGAGGAGGACTGTAGCAGGTGGCTGAGGCTGAGGTGAGGAGGTTTGCATATGAGAGATGTTAGGGATTGTCAATTGGATATGACAATGTTCAGATATGGGGTGATGGTGAATGAGGAATTAAGGTTTACACCCAGGAGAAAGATAATATATCTAGTTTTGTGACACACTGCGTTTAAGATGTATTCAGGACATTCAGTTTGAGATGCCAATAGGCAGTTGGAGATGGGAAACAAGAATTGAGAAGAGAGGTTAAGATTGAGGAAATCAATCAGAAAATCATTTCTACAGACATTACACTTGAGTCAACAGGAGCTGATAAGAGCACCAAGTAAGATAATACAGAGGAAAAAAGGAAGAAGTCCCAGGACAAGTGCCTTGCAAGACCCCACACTTAGGGAAAATGACCAAATGAAAATGTAGGAAAGGAGCAGGCAAACAGGTGAGAGAGCTAAGGAGAAGCATCACGAAAACCTAGAGAGAAGAAAGTATTAAGGAGAAAAGAGTAATTAGAGTTAGAATGAGGAGCATTATTCTGGCAGAGGCATGAAGAACGTATCTGTTACAGAGTCACCTATAATCCATTAGAATCAAGTTCCTTCAGGGCAGGGACTGTATTTTACCTTTTTTTTTTTATACCCGTCATAGTGCTTGGCCCACAGTAGGTTCTTAACAAATGTTTATTGATTGATTTTAACATATATAGGGGAAATTTTGTTTAAACAAATTTTAAGGTAGATTTTAAGGCATCTTTTTAAAAATTTTGCAAGGAAGAGGTATACAAAATCCTTTCCGTAATCCTTTGTAAGCACCATCTAGATTTCTCAGTTATTTGTTACTGCTTCTTCTAGAAGGACTTTTCTCTCAGTTCTACAATGTTCTCATGTTGCTCAGAGTCCACTGTAGAGTCTGGGTCAATCCTGTCAGTCTTTCCCTAATTCAAAATTACCTCTTATTCCTTATGCTCCCCCTCAAAAAAGAGTCTAGTTTTTTTGGCAATGCATTAACAAATCAAACTTAAAAAAATCTTCAAGATATAATGGTTTGTGTTTCAGTTAAAAATTCTTATTGCCCTTGCTAATGACATTTGTTTGTACATTACTCTGATTTTACATTCTTTTGAAAATACGTTCTGAAGCATGCATTTACTTTTTAAAAAAATTTCCTTTAAAATGATATAAAATTAGTAATTACCAATAAAAAAATTTCTATATGACAAAAAGCAAGAAAAATATTTTACATCCCTTTGCAATAGACCATTAATGGGGTCATGTAATTAACATGGCTTCTAATGGGGCAAAACCTTTTACTAAGATCAGTTAGAATATCTTAGGGATTACACTCCAAATGGGGAGCTAGTGAGAGAAGAGGAAGTGGAGGAGCAGCTGATTTCAGGACAAATCCTGTAAAGACACGGTGAGAGAAGGAAATATAAACCACAAATTATCTCCTAGCTCCACTCTCTCCTAGTGACTCCAGAATTGCTTGGTTTAGCTATGGAAAGGAAATGCTAAGTAAACATTTACAAGTGCTGCATATGACTTAAGCTTATGCATCGGGAAGTATGACAGGGATTCTGCAGGCATGTGGGTCATGAAGTGGATAGATTTTGGGGCCTAAAATCAAGAAGACTCCTCTTCCAAATTCAAATCTGACCTCAAACTCTTACTAACTGTATGACTCTGGGCAAGTCACTTAACCCTGTTTGCCTGATTCTCTTCATCTGTAAATTTAGATGGAGAAGGAAATGGCAAACGACTCTAGCACCTTTGCCAAGAAAACCTCACAAAGTCATGAAGAGTTGAACATGACAATAAAAACAAACTCAGTATTGTCTGTCCCTGGTATCAAAGGGATATAGATACTTTGTTTTAAGTTTATTGATCATAACAGTAAATTCTCTTCACCTATCCCCAGGTTTTAGAGGCTGCAATTGCAAATGCATCATAATCTACACATTACAAAAAATACATTTGGAATGAGTCATGGAGAGAGTTTAATTGTCCCTTAGAGTTTTAACTTAGAACCCTTGTCTCTGGGGTTGATAACTGTATTATGCAAAACTATTGGATGAATTGAAATCTTCTTAAAGGTTAATTGAAACATGGATCAGAAGACTTTATCTGTATTGTTCAAGAAATGAAGCTTTTTGAAACTTTTATTCCTCATACCAATACTTTAAAGATTTACATTTATGATTCATTGAAGGCAGGAAGCCAGAAAGCTTAGACCAGAAAACGTATTCTGTAAGTAGGCATGTGTGAGTATGCTAAGGCATAATCTTGTTCTTTTGAATTGTCAGGATAACACAGGATGCATAGTGATCATTTGAAATATTTTATTATTTTGTGCATTGTTATTGAAATTCTTAATGAATGTTTATGTGTGTAGTGAGAATGAAGATGATAAAGATGGTGATAATGAATTGAGTTCAGAACTTGGTCATTAGAAGAATATTTAAAGTTGTAGCCACAGAAATATTCTAATCTTTAGTGAGGTCTCTGCATTATCAGGGTGCTATTTTTTCCTGAGGTAAGACTCGATGCTGCTGCCAAAACACAATCTTATCCTCTGAAAGTTTGTACATTTAATTGGATCTATAAGGGCAGAGGTTTCTCTAAGTAAGGAAAGCGAAGCTAGATGTCTATCAGAGAATTCCAAAATTTCTAAGGTAGAAGAGGATCAGAGTTTATTCCACCCTAAGGTTTCCCTTCTGCACCTTTCCCAACAAGTGGGCATTCAGCCTGCTTTGGAAAACCTAAAACTAGGGAAAGACTTCACTCTGAAGTGTTTTTAGACTTGGGATCCAATACTTTATTGTTGTTTTAAAAATATTTTGTTAAATGAATTTAAATATAATATCCTTCATCATTTTATGTATTTAATTTTTTCAGTTTAAAAGCATCTTCAAAAAGGAAACATGTATTTCACAGGATTAGCAAAGGGGTCTATAATAGAAGAACAATATTACGAACCCCTGCCAAGTCTGCAAGTCTGCTACTGCAGCTCACATCACTTCCCAACAGGAACTGAACAACCAAAAGAACAAGCAAGAACTGAACAGGAAGAAAAGAGAGATTTGTAATGGATCAATAGGATCCTAATTTTAACTGTCCCTTCTCCTTTTAGTGAAAAGACCATGTTTTCTATACCAAGTTCTTGTGATTTTGTTCCCTGCTTGCTGAACTTGGAAGACTAAAAAGTATAAGAAAGTAAAGTGACAGTTAACTGAAGGAAAAACGAGAGACACATCATTATATGAGAACTGCATTGCAATTCCAGTCAAGAACTAGACTTGAGAAGTTGCATGAGTAAAACATTTGAGACAATATGGTCAGGTTGCAAAAAGCTTTAAATCATGGGAAGCATTCTTTATATTGATCTGAATGCAGATGTGTTAGGTCTATCTTTCTTTAATTCAAGAAAAGGAATATTCATTTTGTTTCTAAATTCAATTGATCTGAAAACTGTATCCTTGTTACTTCCAGCTTGGTTTCCTGTCTAGGGAGTATTGTTCCTTTTCTACAGCTTTGACTGTTTCAAATATGTGAAGATATGCATTGTCTCAATTATATGTCTTTCATGTGAAAATATTCCTGGGTCTCTCAGTCAACTCTCATTCTAATTTTTTTATCTACTCATTATCCTGTTTTCTCTTTTTTGGATGAACTTCATGTTGCTAATATTGTTCCAAAAATATGAGATTAAGAATTTAGTGCAATATGTTACATATTCAGAGTCCAGTTGAATTACAATTTTCTTTAAGTTGGATTATTTAACTCTCTCAATGAAGTATAAGGAAACGTTCATGATTTGGGTTCTCATGCCCTGCTCTTGACATGACATGAATTGACTGATCAATGCACTAAAACCTCCCTTCTCCCACTGCACCCTTCCCACCCCTGGAATAAATGTTGTCTATATAGAAGAGTTTCTTTCTTCCTTGGGAAATTGGTTTTTAAAACTCATTTTCAATTCTGTACATGTATCCATGTATATCCATATGATGCTTTTCATGCTCCCAGTTAGTGTTACTGAGAATTTTTTCTCCATCCTATTTTCTTCCGTTACTTCTCTTTTTGATCCTGTCCTTCCTCAAAACTGTTTTCTTCTGACTGAAACCATCATCCTCCTTTCATTCAAATCCTCCTTTCTGTTATTCCTTTCCTTTCCTGAAATACACACACACACAGACACACACACACATAAAAATACATATATACACACAAATATATATATATATATATATACACACACACACACACATATGTATAGATATACATACATATATATATATATATATATATATATATATATATATATATATATATATATATATATAGAGAGAGAGAGAGAGAGAGAGAGAGAGAGAGAGATACTCCACTTTTGAATTGATTCTGATTTCAGTGAGATTCAAGCATTGCCTACCCACTCTCTCTCCCTTTTTGCTCCACTAAAAGAGATTTTATATACATTTCTCTTTCAGGGGAGAAACTTTTTTCCTATTCTACCTCTTTCTTACCCCTCCTACCAGTATATCCCTCTGTTTTACCCTTTTCATCATTTTGATAATATCCCAGAAAAACTGACTCCTACCTATACCGTCTGTCTATGTAGACTGCTTCTAACTGCCCTAATAATGTTAAAGTTTGTAGGAGTTACATGTATTATCTTCCCATACAATAATGCAGACAGTTTAACTTTATTTAGTCTCTTATGACCTCTCTGTCTCTCTGTCTCTCTCTCTCTCTCATTTACCTTTTTATACCTCTCCTGTATCTTGTGTTTGAATGTCAAATTTCTGTTTAAACTCTCGTCTTTTTTACAAGAAATACATTAAATTCCTCTATCATTATATATCCATGTGTTTCCCCATAGGATAATACTCAGTTTTCCTGGAAGGGTATTTTTGGTTAGATTCCTAGCACCTTTGCCTTCTGGAAGATAATATCTCAATGCTCTACTTCTTTAATTTGGAAGTATATATACATATATTTTCTGACTGTTATTCCATGATATTTGAAGTGTTTTTTTTCTTGCTGCTTGACATATCTTTTCAGTGGCATGGAATTTCTTCAATTTAGCATTAGTATTTCTGAGTTTTCTTATTGAGATCTCTTTCAGGAGGTTATCAGTGGATTATTTTAATTTATATTGTAGCCTCTGGATCAAAGATATTTCAGCAGTTTACCTTTATAATTTTTTGTAATATATCCCGACTCTTTTTTAAAAAATCGTGGTCATCAGGTATGTCAATTATTCATACATTATCTTTCCTCAATTTGTTTTGAAGATCAATTGCTTTTCCAGTGAGATATTACAAGTTTTCTATTTTTCATTCTTTTCATTTTATTTAATTTTCCTTGGTGTCTCATGGACCCATTATTTACGAGTTGTCCAAATCTAATTTTTATGGATTATCTTCTTCAGGGAGTTTTTTACTTCTTTTTCTTGTGGCCAAGTCTGTTTGTAATGTAGCTTTTTTCTTCAGTGCATGTTTGTACCTGATGCTCCATTTGGTTTATACTACTTTTGAAATCGCTCTTTTCTTACTGAGTTTTGTGGCTCTTACTATTAGGTCAAGCTTGTTTTTAATATATTAGTTTCTTCAATATTTTTTGTGCCTCTTTTGATCAGACTGTCAATTCTCTGCGTAGTTTCCTTCCATTGCTCTCATTTCTTTTCCCACTCTTTCCTCTAGCATTCTTATAGTTTTCTTTCTTCAGATATTTTTGATGGGATTGTGTCCAGTTAGCATTATTCTGTGAGGCATTTACTATGATTCTTTTCACAGTGTTGTCTTTTTTAGATTGTGTTTTGGCTTTCCCAAACTTTCAAGTGTTTTTTGTGGTCAAGTGTTTCTTTAATTACTCATTTTTTCCATACTACTTCTTGAGTTTGAACTTTAGCTTAAAGTTGGGCTCTTCTTACGTGTGGTTGAGGAGACACTGTCCCAAATTTCAGGCTTTTTTGTGATACTGTTTTCAAAGCTAGATCTGGTGGTCTGTCATTTTTAGTGCTTCCAAGTGGTTGTGGTCTGGGAAGAGGTGTGGTCACTGATCTTTTCATTGATGCTCTGGTCTTTACCAAGGAAGGTCCCTACTTCTTCCACCTGCAAGTGCTAGTACCCCTCTTGGCCCTGAAAGTGCGAGCAGGGCCTATGCTCTCCTGCAGCTGCATTGCTAGCATTCCTCTCTGTCTTGGAACTCTGGCTAACATTCTTGCTCCCTTTTGACTGACCACAAGCATTCCTATATGCCCAGTAACTACAACCCAGATTTTAGTATCAGCTATTGAGATGCCAATCAACATCACCTGTACTTAGTGTCAGCAAGTTTATCCCTACAATCTTTTTCTGACTAATTTTATGACCCTGTTACCATCTATGCACTGAGAGCTCCTGAAACTGATGCTGTTACTGATATTGCTCTTACATCAGTCTCCAACACCTAACACAGGTGCAGCATTATGTGCTCTCCAGAACAGAGTTGCCCTGAAGTCACAGACCTCTCCTCCTGACTTCCAAAATGGCCGCAAGTCTGGGAAAAATGTCTCACCCTGAACTTTTGGTGGTTTTACCCTTCCAAAGTTCTATTTGGGAAGTCATTTTAAAGGGATGTTCAGGAATCTATTGAGAAAATCCATCTGGGTAACTGCCTCTCCTCTGTCATCTTGACACTGGCCCTTTTCCCTGTATATCTTGAGGGTGACTCTGAAGTCTTTTACCTGAAGGAAAAAGGGGAAAGGGAATAAATAGTTAGGTAGCATCTATTATGTTCCAAGTACCTTGTTAAGCACTTTAATGAATATTTTATTATTTGATCTTCACAATAGCCCTTTTAGGTGTGTGCTGCTGTTATCCCTATTTTTCAGGTGGCGAAACTGGGATCAAATGTCTTTCGTAAGGTCATGCGTATTGTTAAATTTCTGAGGCAGGTTTTGAATTCATTTCTTCCTGACTCTAAGTTTAGCATTCAATCCATTGTACCACTATCTGGGGGAAAGAGAAGATCCCTTGTGACATAAAGTATGACTACTTTATAGGATAACAGGAGTATCTGCTTTTATTAATTGCATGCTTCCAAACAATACCCAATACTTTCAAAATGACAACTACAGATAATTGATGACTATATCAGGGCATTACATCTCACATCAACATTATATCATTATATTATGTATTTTTTACTGGGTAGCACCACGTGGACCATAGAAAGATTACTTTCATAGGGAAAATATTATAGATGAGATTCCAAATAAGAAAAAAACCCTTAAATCATAAAGGAGAGAGAGGGAAAAAGAATGAGAGAGAGCAGAAGTGAGTGAACAAGAGACAGAAAGAGGAGGGACTATGCATAGAACATTATTTACTGAGCACATTCTGTAGGCATACTGTACTGGCAAGGGCTAATGGGGTCATAAAAGATATGTAAACCCTGTTCTCTGCATGCCTGAAGCTTTTAATATATTAAGGGACCTGGAAAAAGTTGTTTACTTTGTCTTAAAATTTGTTTCCTCTCCCATGAAATGGGGAATGCTGATATACTGCCTATTTCTCAAGGTGACTGAAGTGTTTTTGAAACCTGTGAATAACTATGGGAAAGTCACTAGACGATGAACTTCAGGAAGAAATGACACATCTAAGCATAATCTTTTGATTTCATGTACCATATGTTAGACTATACATATATGATTCATAAGTACACATTTTTGTGAATGTAGACATATATGTGTGTCATATCTGTAACATAATAGTAACACACATTTTGAAATATATGTAATGTGCAACCAAGTAATTGAAGTCTTATAATCTAAGTGTATATAGAAAAAACTCATTCATATAAAGAGATGTCAGAAATTGATGAAAAGAATGCACAAAGTAGGAGAACATAATGGAAAATTACAATGTTAATATGGGTTATTTCTAAATTTAAACTTTAGGGATCTGATTATGTAATGAGTTTATGGGGAACCTTTAATGTTTTATACATTTGTCTTCTTTTTGTGAAAGGTACTCCATAGTATGGGTGACATGAGTTTTAAATCATGCATACATGATTTAAATCTCTTATTAAAACTCTTCTCATTTTCTAGATGTTATCTCCAATCACACAGTTTGATTAGGATTTGAAAGGCCAATCCAAGAACCTCCTGTCTGATCCAGAAAACCCTCCCAGCTCAATGGCCATTAGTAATCACTCACAGGAGACAGTGTTCATCCTCCAGGGTTTCTCTGAACACCCTAAACTCTGGAATCTGTTATTTGGCTGTTTCCTCTTCTTGTATGTGGTTGCCCTCACAGGCAATGTACTGATCATCCTAGCCATCACACTCAACTCAAGCCTCCACAGACGATGTACTTTTTTTTGCTCAACTTGGCTACAATGGATATCATCTGTACCACCTCCACTCTGCCCAAAGTGCTAGATGGGCTGATCTCAGAGGAGAACACCATTTCGTATGGGGGCTGCATGACCCAGCTCTACTTTGTTATTTGGTCTGAATCATCAGAACTCCTTCTTTTCACAGTCATGGCTTATGACCGTTATGTGGCCATCTGCCATCCCTTGCATTACAGCACTATGATGAACAAGACACTCTGCACTGTGTTGGCAGCTGGTGTGTGGCTCATCTGTGCCTTCAATGCTGCCATAAATACTGGTTTGATGACACAACTCTCCTTCTGTGGACCCAATGTAATCACTCATTTCTTCTGTGAGATCCCTCCTCTCTTGTTGCTTTCCTGTACTTCTACCTATATTAACAGTGTCATGACTCTCTTGGCAGATGCCTTCTATGGTTTTGTAAATTTTCTTCTAACTTTGGTGTCCTATGGGTTCATTATCTCTAACATCTTCAAAATTCAGACATCAGAGGGAAAGAAGAGAGCATTCTCTACTTGTTCATCACATATTATTGTGGTTTCTATGTATTATACAGTTGTTTTCTATGCCTATCTAAGTCCTGTTTGTAGCTATAATCCAGAAAGGAGTAAACTGGCTGGTGTGCTATATACTATGTTGAGCCCAACTTTGAATCCCCTGGTCTATATCCTAAGGAACAAGGAGGTCAAAATGGCTCTTAGGAAGCTCTTCCCCTTGTTTGGATGTCAAGTAGGAATTTTTAAGCCACTTCATAGTGGGTAGAGGTATGGTATAAGCCTATTAATGCCTGTAGTTGAGAAAATGCAACATTTAAAAAATGATCTGCACTGACAATACCCTTTTCACTATTATGAATTCACAAATTAACTACGAAGAATGTATGGAGGAAGAGATTATCTGCATTTAGAGAAAGAACTGAAAAATAGAAGTATGTATATAATGATTTAAGTATATATACATATTTCTGTCTGGTTGTAGCCATCTCTACGGCACAGAGACAAGGAGAAACGAGTTAAAAAGAAACTTATATAACTTTGTTATATATTTAAAATGAAAGTAATTGGTGCAAAATAGATCTCTAGTTTCATGTACAATCATCCTTTTCATTTCTACTATGTTTTGGAAATACTTATTTTATTTCATAAATTAAGAATAAAATAAAATAAACATTATGGTCTCAATAATCATGAATAAACAAACATTTTTAAATGTGAAGAAGAGAAAGGAAAAAGATTTTATGTGCCAGTGCAATCGAGATAGGGTTATGGTGCCTTCCAATGGGACAAAATCTTGCCATAAAATGACTTGGAATATCTCAGGGTTTAGATTCCAACTACGGAGCTATTGGGAAAAGAAGTGGATCAATGACTGATTTTCCAACTCCTGTAAAGACATGGGAGGACAAGCAGGTAAAACTATAAATTTTCTCCCTACCTCATCACTTCTCGGTACTTCTAGAAATGCTTGGTTTATCTCTAGAAAGTTAATGGTAAGGAAACATAAGAGCTGCATATTATTCAAGCTTACATATTGGCGAGTATAATACTGATTATGCAGGAAGCTTTGTCTTATAGTGGATAGAATTCTGGGCCAACCTAGAATCAGCAAGACACATTTTCCTAAATTCAAATCTGACCTCTGACATTAACTGTGTGGCCCTGGTCAAGTCATTTAACCCAGTTTACCTTAGTTTCCTCATCTGTAAAATGAGCTTGAAAAGGAAATCGTAGATCACATTACTATCTCAACCAAGAAAAACCAAATAGGGTCACCACTAAACATGACTCAACAACCAAAAAGACAATACTGTTTCTCCATATCATAAGAAATGGAAATAATTATTTTATTTTAACCTTTATTTGATTATCATAGTAATTCCCCCCCCACACACACATATATCTTCAGATTTCAGAATGTCTCATTCCACGCATTACACAAAATAAAAGGTCACATTTGGAATGAGCTGGTGAGAGAATTTACTTAATAGTTAGAGTTCAAATTCAGAACTATTGTCCCCATCATCTGCTGGAACTGATATATGTATTGTGCTGGGGTGAATTGAAATATTCTTAAAGAATAGTTGAAACTTGACTGAGAGGGCTAACTTTTATTCACAAATCAATAGCTTTTAAGATTTTCATTTATGATTGATTGAAAACAGGAACCCAGAAAACTTAGACAAGAAGACTTATTCTGCGAGTATATAGGCATATGTGAGTATGTTAAGGCATAATCCTGTTCATTTGAATTGTCAGGATAGCACAGGGTGCATGGTGACATTTGAATTTTTTTCTTAATGTGTGCATTGTTATTGAATTCTTGATGAATGCTGAGAAAATAATGATATTTAGTGATGTATTCCCAATCATTCATCATCATGCATTTCTCAAAGTTATTCATCAGGGGAATGATCGAAGACAAGCATTTTTTTCATTCCTCTATCATGCTCCTACAAGACTTGGCATTGTAGGGAAGTCCATATGATCTCAGACTTCAAATATCTGAAAGGCTGGTATGTGGAAGGGAGATTAGTCTACCTTTGGATTCAGATGAAGGGCATAGGTAGCTGTCCTGGAAGCCAGGACTATGTGATCTGGACAACTCACCTGACCTCTCAGTGTCTTAGACCCATTTGAAGAGCAGGTGATGACTTGCATGACTAGAGAGAAATTCATTATCTGGAAGATCTCTTAATGAATGGATTTGCAGATCTATTCCCTATACCAGATAGCCCTAGAAAGAAGAAACCAGAGAGCTCGGTGGACTTTACAAAGGGTCAAATTTAGTTTAGATTCATAGAGAAGAAATGCCTTTGAAATGAGAATTTTTCAGAATGATTGAGCTTCCTAGGGAGGCAGTGAATTTTCCTCTTGCTGTGGATCTTCAAGGATAAGCTGAATTTTATAGCAGAGCCTATGGGAAGTATCAGTTCTGAGATATCACTCATTAAACTCTCTCCTAGCACTGAAATTCTGGGATTCCTTACACAAATATGCATGCATATATATATATATATATATATATATATATATATATATATATATATGTGTGTGTGTGTGTGTGTGTGTGTGTGTGTTTATGTATGTATGTACACAATACACATGTGTGTCTTTCATGTTTATGCTCACATGTATGCACATTTACATATGGAGAGACATATTGAAGACTATGTACAGTTTGTCTCGCTATTAATTTATAATGCAAATACTTTTTTTGGGAGGGTGTGAGGGATTTGCTTTAAATGCTTCAAAGTCCTGCCTAAAAACTAAGGAGGAACGTCCTTCTCCTTAGGAACAGGTAAGTATCACTCCAATTTGGCTTGCTTGGAAACCAAGTTTAGAAAATACTGAAAGACACAACAGTGATGAGGAATTTCATGTACAATCTTTTCTTTCTGACTTGCGTATGCACAAATTACATTCTACTTGATCATTGTTGAGTTTGGAAAAAGTGAACAATTAATTTAAAAAAGGAAAATTCTTAAAGCAATCCATTTGGATTCTGTCAAAGTAGAAGTTTGGAGATCAACAAGCACACTTTAGGATGTAGAATTAGAAAAACTTAAGTTGAAATATGTTCTCAGACACTTCCTGCATGTGTGATATTGTGTGACTCTATCTGACTCCATCTCTTTGTAAAATTCAGGTACAATAGTACTTACTACATAGGGTTATTGACAGGCTGAAAGGAAACAATATTTAAGGGTACTTTGACAAACCAAATTATCATATGTTACGCAGCTTAAAGGACTATCTACAAATGCTAGCTATCATCATTTTAAAAATTGATGAGAACACACTTTTTATGCAGAGAGGTTAATGAAAATAATGGAACAAGAAAGTCAGGAAAGGATTTTATATTTTTCAGGTAAAATACAAACTCCATTTCTTCTCTAAACAAAAAACAAGTAAGAATTTATGAAGATCAAGTCTGTTTGAGGGCATGAATCATGTTCCTACTGTCTCATCTTTTCACTCTGTGATACACACAAAGACCAAGGCTCTGATATTGAATTAGAGCAATGAATAGGGAGCCAAAAGACTGCAAGTTTTCAGACACTGCCTTGACAGGTGCCAGCAAAGTAGAAGACAGTCTTTGTTAACTTTGAAGGACTTTGCAAATGTAGAGGATATCATGTTTGCAGTGGAAATGAGCATGAGAAAGAGGAGAAAGACGATGATAATTTGAGTTGGGAACTTGATCATAATAAGAATGTCCAGAGTTTTAGCCACAGAAGTATACCAAATCATTAATGAGATCTCCTTACATTAACAGGCTTTCAAATTTTCCTAAGGAAAGGCTGGATTCTGCTGCCAAAATACAGTTTTATCCTTTGAAAATGCATAATTTGATTGCATATACAAGGCCAGAGGTTTCTCTAAATAATGAAAGAATAGCTAGATATTAATCAGAGAATTCCAAAATTTCTGAGGTGAAAGAGGTGTCACAATTTATTCCACTCCAAGAATTTAACCTTTATCCACCTTCTGGAACAAGCAGCAATTAAGTCTCATTTGAAAAATATAAAATTAAGGGGAAAACTTACCCTCAGGTTGTTCCTAAACTTAGAGTCCTATAACTTATTTCTAAAAATTATTTTATCTGTTTTTAGTTGTCTGCAATCATATCTGTATGTCTTAGTTATTTTCTCCTCCTTTTCCTTTCTTACCACCTCCCTCCCCACTACCACTTCTAGATATCATATATTCTTATATAGTTCTACACATACATTCCATTAAATACATTTTCACCTTAGTCATGTTGAATAGAAGAAATAAAATGAATGGTAGAAACAATGAAACAAGGAATGCAGGACTGGTTCAATATTAGGAAAACTATTAGCATTATCGATCATATCAACAACAAAACTAA
>CM053769.1:495172622-495189479 GCA_028658325.1 Potorous gilbertii
GATGGGTACATGATTTAGGTATAAAGATTGATACCATGAATAAACTGGAGAAGCAAGGAATAGTGTATTTATCAGATTTATGGAGAGGAGAAGAATTTTTTTCTAAAGAAACGATAGAATGCATTTTGAAATGCAAGATGGAGAAACCATGAAACAAACCAAAACAAAGCATAATGCAAAACAAAATGGTCTGCTTCATTCTGCAATCCAATTCCACAGTTCTTTTTCTGGATGTGGAAGGCATTTTGCCTCAAAAGAACATTGAGATTTTTTTGGTCCTTTCATTGCTGTGAAGGAATAAATCTACTACAAAAATTATTCATGCACTCTGGTTATTGCTGTGTACAAAGTTCTACTGGGTCTCCTCCTTTCACTTAGCATCAGTTCATATAAGACTTTCCAGGCCTCTCTAAAGTCTTACTATTCATCATTTCTTATGATACAACAGTATTCCATTACATTCATACACCACAAATTGTTTAACCATTCCCAATTGATGGGCACCCTCCTGACTTCCAGTCACTACAAAGAGTGGTGCTCTAGATATTTTTGTACATTATGGTTTCTTAGGGGTACAATTCTAGAACTGACATTGGGTCAAAGAATATGCTCATTTTTGTAGCCCTTTGGGCATAGCTCCAAATTATTCTTCAGAATGGTTAAATCAGCACACAATTCCACCAATAAATTACTGTTCCAGCTCCCCCACATCTTCTCCAGCATTTACCACCTTCCTGTTTCATGTTAGTCAATCTGATACGCGCGATGGGGTGCCTCAGAGTTGTTTTGATTTGCATCTCTCTAATGAATAGTGACTTAGAGTATTTTTTCATATGACTATAGATATCTTTAATTTCTTCCTCTGAAAACTTCCTGTTCATATCCTTTGACCATTTATCAACTGGGGAATGACTTGGTTTCTTGCCATTCTTGGACAGTTCTGTATATATTTTAGAAATGAATTCTTTATCACAAACACTAGTTGCAAAAGTTCTTTCCCAGTTATCTGCTTACCTCCTATCCTTGGTTGCATTGGGTTTGTTTCTGCAAAATCTTTTTCAGTGTAATGTAATCAAAATTATTCATTTTGCTCTTCATAGTGTTCTTTATCTCACGTTTGGTGAAAAATTACTCAATTCTCCACAAATCTTACAAATATGCTATTCCTTGCTCCCCTAATTTGTTCATAGTATCAATCTTTATACCTAGATCGTGTATCCATTAGGACTTTATTCTTGTGTTCGGTGTGTATGCCCAGTTTTCATCACACTGTTATCCAGCTTTCCCAGCGATTTTTGGCAAACACTGAGTTCTTATCCTAGAAGCTGAGATCTTTGGGTTTATCAAACAGTAGATTGCTATATTAATTGACTATTGTGTCTTGAATACCTAAAATACTTCACTGGTCTATCCCTCTCTTTCTTAGCCAGTACCAAGTGGTTTTCATGATTGCTTCTTTGTAATATAATTTGTGATCTAGTAGGGCTAGACCACCATTCCTAGCATTTCTTTTCGTTAGATTCCTTGATATTCTGGACCTTTTGTTCTTCCAAATAAATTTTGATAACATTTTTTCCTGTTCTAGCAAATAATTATCTGGTAGTTGGATTGGTATGGCACTGAATAAGTAAATTGATTTAGGTAGTATTGTCATTTTTATTATATTGAGTCAGCCTACCCATGAGCAACAGATATTTTTCCACTTACTTAGATCTGACTTTATTTGTGTGTAAAGTGTTTTGTAATTGTGTTCATACAGTCCCTGTGTTTGTTTTGGCAGGAAGACTCCTGGATAGGGTAGATAGTGTCTACCCTAGCTTTAAATGGGATTTGTCTTTGTACCTCTTTCTATAGGATGCTGTCAGTAATACATAGAAATGTAGAAGATTTATATGGGCTTATTATGTACCGTGCAACTTTGCCAAAGTGGTTTTTTAGTTGATTCTCTGGGATTTTCTACGTATATCATCATATCATCTTCAAAGGGTGATAACTTAGTTCCTTTTTTACCTGTTCTAATTCCTTCAATTTCTTTTTCTTCTCTTATTTATACAACTAACATTTCTAATACCATATTGCATTACAGTTGTGATAATGGACATCATTGTTTTAACCCTGATCTTATTGGAAATGCGTCTACCTTATTCCCATTGCATATAAAACTTGCTGATGGTTTTAGGTAGATACTGCTTATTATTTTATGGAAAGTTCAATTTATTCTTATGCTCTCCAGTGTTTTCAATAGGAATTGGTGTTGGATTTAGTCAAACACTTTTTCTGCATCTGTTGAGATAATGGTGTGGTTTCTGTTAGTTTTGTTGTTGATGTGGTCAATAATGTTAATAGTTTTTCTAATGATGAACTAGTTCTGCAGCCCTGGTACAAATTCTACCTGACCATAATGTATTATTCTTGTGATAAGTTTCTGTATTCTTCCTAATATCTTATTTAAAATTTTTGCATCTATATTCATTAGAGAAATTGGTCTATAATTTTCTTTCTATGTTTTGGCTCATCCTGGTTTAGGTATCAGAACCATATTTGTCTCACGAAAAGAATTTATTAGGACTCCTTCTTCACTTTAGCCAAATATTCCATATAGTATTAAAATTAACTATTCTTTAAATGCTTGATAGAATTCATTTTTAAATCCACATGTCCCTGGAGATTTTTTCCCAGGGAGTTCTTTGATGCTTTGTTCAATTTCTTTTTCTGAGATGGGTTTATTTAAGTGTTCAACATCCTCTTTTGTTAATGTGGCCATTTATATTTTTTAACTTCCATCCTTTTTAGATTTTTGAATTTATAGGCATACAGTTGGGCAAAGTAATTTCTAATTATTGTTTCAATTTCCTCCTCTTTGAAAGTTAGTTTACCATTTTTATTTTTGACCTGGGTAATTTGGTTTTGTTCTTTGTTTTTTTTTTAATCAAATTGATAGAAGGTTTATCAATTTTATTGGTTTTTCCATAAAATCAGTTCTTAGTTTTATTTATTAGTTCAATAATTTTCTTAATTTCAAATTAGTTAATCTCTTCTTTGGTTTTCAGTATTTCGAATTTGATATTTACTTGAGGATTTTCAATTTGTCCTTTCCCTAGGATTTTCAGCTGCATACCAAATTCATTGATCTCCTCTTTCTCTATTTTATTGTTGCAGGCATACAATGACCTAAAACTTGCCCTAAGAACTGCTTTTGCAGTATCTCCTAAGATTTGCTATGTTGTCTCATTATTATCTTTCTCTTTAATGAAGTTGTTCTTCTTTCTATGATTTGTTGTTTAACTCACTCATTCTTTATTATTACATTCTTTAGTTTTCAATTAATTTATGGTTTATATTTCCATATCCTTTTATTACATATAATTTTTATTGCATTATGATTTTAGAAAGATGCATTGACTTTATCTGCCTTTCTGCTGTGGATGTGAGGTTTTTATGTCCTAGTATATGGTCAGTTTTTGTAAAAGTACCATGTATTTCTTAGAGAAAGGTATATTCCTTTCCATTCCCATTCACTTTTCCCCAGACTTCTATTATATCTACCTTGTCCAGAGTTTTATTCACCTCCTTAACTTCTTTCTTGTTTATTTTGTAGTTAGAGTTATCAAGTTCAGAGAGGGAGAATTTGAGGTCCCCCACTAGTATAGTTTCACTGTCTATTTCTTCTTTAAACTGCCTTAACTTCTCCTCTATGAATTTCGATGCTATACCACTTGGAGTGTATTTGTCCACTAATGATGTTGCTTCATGATCTATGGTGCCATTTAGCAGGATATAGTTTCTTTATCTCTTTTGATTAGAGCTATTTCTGCTTTTGCTTTGTCTGAGATGACAATTGCTGCCCCTGTTGTTTTCTGCATCAATTGAAACACAATATATTCTTCTTCTACTTTTTACTCTTACATATGTGTATTCCCCCATATCAAATGTGTTTCTTGTAGACAATATATTGTTGGATTATGGTTTTTAATGCAATATACTTTCTGTCTTCATTTTGTGAGAGACTTCATCCCATTCACATTCACACCTATGATTCCAAGAACTCATTTTGATTTAAAATATTTTGGTAAGTGGATTTAAACATAATTTCCTTTGTCATTCTTTGTATTTTACGTTCTCTTAAAACCATTTTGAAAAGGAATGTATAAGCTTCACCAGATAGCCAAAGAGGTGTGTAACAGCAAAACAAGATGAAGTATCCCTGAACAGCTACTACTGCAACCTCTGTCACTTTACCAAGGATAAAGATTTATAGCCCCAGTTAAATGGTAGGAAAAGAAAGATCTGTAGTGGATGGATTAGAGAGTAGTTTTATCTCCTCCTTCTCCCTGTAATGGAAAGACGTCTTCTATTCCAAATTACATTGACATTGTTCTTCCTTGCCAAACTTGGAAGGGCAAGAAACTAAAAGAATGTAAAGTGAAAGTGGATTGAAGGAAAATGGATAGACATGTAATTGCATAAGAGAGTTGAATTGCATTTCCAGTCAAGAACTAGACTTGAGAAAGTTACCTGGGAAAAACAATGAAGGGAATATAGTGAGTTTGGAAAAAATTTTAATTCATGCGAAGCATTGTTTTTATTTATCTGAGTGCATATGTACTAGACCTTTTTTTGAAATTCAAGAAGAGGAATATTTTTTTTTTTTTACAATTTGATCTGAAACCTCTATCCCTGTAACTTCCACCTTGGTTTTCTCATAGGGCAAAGTGTTGTTCTGTAGTTTCGAGTGCAGTTCAAATATATGAAGACATTTTGATCCCAAATATATGCTTTTTATATGGAAAAACCCCTTGGTCATTCAATTGACAATCATGGTAACTTATTTTAATCCACTCATTATCCTTGTTTCCTTTTTCTGTAGGAATTTCAGGTTGTTAATATTATTCCATTATTGTGACAATCAGAAAAAAAGTATAATAGGCCATATACTTAGAGCTCAATACAATTATAATTTCCTTTACTCTGGATATTTTATCTCTCTAAATGAAACCTAAGAAGCATTCATGATTTTGGTTCTCATGACCTGTTCTTTTCATGAGTTGACTCAATCCTCTGGTATCTCCATTTTATCACTTACAGATTAAATATTCTTTAGGCATGAGTCACAGTCTTACTTGTTCAATTTGTTTTTAATATTTTTGTTCAATTCTCTAAATGTATCCATATTATATTTCACCCTAGTAAGTCAAAGAAAAAGAAAAAAGAGGAGTCTCATCCAAAAATCTGAGTATTTTGTGAGGGAAATGGACTCAGTCATAATCCACCCTCAAACTCAAAGCAAAAATACAATGAAAAGTATAACTTGGTTACAGAGTAAATAGAAATAGAAGAAATAATTAAAATCCCTTTCAATTAAAAATATATCTTTTTTCATATTTTACTTGACAAAGTTGTCTGCATAACTGATTTATCTGAAGATCAAATTAGCCTAGTGAGATATATTCAAGGACCTGCTATTGTTGTGAGAGTAATCTTGATGATTTTGATGCTTATTGGAGTAGAATTTCAGTGATGTTGTGCTTTGCTCTCCTTTCAGATGCCTCTCTAGGCAATTTCTTTTGGTTTTCTCAATTTTAAGAGTTGGACTCATTGTATTAAAAAGTGGTTTTTTAATTCAAAGAGAGATCTTATTGTTTCAAAATTTAATTTATTAATGCACTCATACATGTTCGAACTCAATGAAATTCACATATATTATTCTAAAACATTATTTACTTTCAATTTTAGAAATTCAATTTCCAAGTTCTATTCTTCCCCAAAGCCCTGTCCCCACACACTGAGAAGTAAAACAATATATCAAGTATATAAAAGAAATTGCAAAACATTTCCATCTTACCCATATTGTGCAAACAAAAGAAAATTAGATTGTAATTTTCCCTTGGGAATTCATCTAGTTCTTTTCTTCTGGAAGTGCATAGTATTTTTGATATAAAATTAATTTATTTTTCACTTGTTAACATTCACTTCCACAAGAATGTGAATTCAAATTTTTCTCCCCATCTCTCTCCACCACCTACCTCATGACAGCATGCACCCTAGCCATCCCTTCCTCCAGTATGTCCTCCCTTCTATTGCCCACTCTTCTTCCATTCCCCTTTATTTCTATTTTCCTGTAGGGCAAAATACATTTCTATATTCTATTGCACATACAGATTAATTTACATTTGCATGCTAGAAATAATTTTTTTAACAACAGATAATTTTGTTTTTTAAATTTTTTTTACATTTTTTGTTTAAGTTTCCAACCTTCATTTCCACAAAATTTTGATTTCCAAATTTTTTTCCCATCTCTTCTTACCCCCACCCCAAAACACCTAATATTCTCGTTTCCCCTTCCACCAATCTGTCCTCCCTTCTAGCACCCCTCCCTTCCCTTATACACATCTTGTGTTTTTTCCTGTAGGGTAAGATAACTTTCTAGACTCCATTACCTGTATTTCCTATTTTCCACTTGTATCAAAAAAAAAAAAATTCTCAACATATGCTCCTAAAACTTTGAGTTCCAGCTTCTCTTCCTTCTTCCCTCCCCATCCATCCCCACTGAGAAGGCAAGCAATTCAATATAGGCTATATATGTGTAGTTTTGCAAAAGACTTCCACAATATTCATGCTTGTAAGACTAACTATAATTCTCTCTATCCTATCCTGCCCTGTATTTCTTCTATTCTCTCTTTTGACCTTGTGTCTCCTCAAGAGTGTTTAATTCTAATTGCTCACTCCTCCCATTTTCCCTCCCTTCCATCATCCCTTCCACCCTGTCAATCCCCTTCTCCCCTACTTTCCTGTCGTATAAGATAGATTTAATACGAAATTGAGTGTGCATGTTATTCCTACCTTGAACCAAATGTGAGAAGAATAAGCTTCCCATTTTTCCTCTCACCTCTCTCCTTTTCCCCTCCGTTGAAAAAAACTTTTTCTTGCCTCTTTTATGAGAGATAATTGCCCCATTCCATTTCTCTGTTTCTCTTCCCAATATATTCCTTTCTCACCCCTTAATTTTATTTTTTCAAGTATGATCCCTTCCTATTCAACTCACTCTGTGAACTCTCTTTCTCTCCCTCCCTCTCTCTCTCTTTCTCTCTCTCTGTCTCTCTCTGTCACTTTTTTTTTGCTTTCACTGTGTAGAATTATCTGGATATCCTCCCTTCACTCCACATCGGTTCATAGCAAGCCTTCCCTTGACTTTCTGAGGCCATTTCCCCTGTTATCTCTTTTAACATAGAAGTATTCCATTGCAATTATATGCCACAACTTGCTCAACCATTCTCCATTTGTTGAGTATCAACTCAATTTCCTATTCTTTGCCACCACAAAAAATGTTTTTATAAATATTTTTATCCACATAGGCTTTTTTTCTTTAATTTGTTTGGTATACAGAAATACTAGTGGTATTGGTGAATCAAAGGGTTTACACAGTTTTATAGCCCTTTGAGCATGGTTCCATATTTTTCTCTATAATAGTTGGACTAGTCAAAAATTTCCAACAGTTCATTAGTGTATTTATTTTCCCTTATTCTTTTTTTTTTGTTTTGTTTTTACAGAAGAAAATGATCTGCTGCATTGTGTGATTGAATTCCATAGTTTGTTGTCTGGATATGGAAGACATTTTGCTTTAAAAGATCATTGGGATTTTTTTTAAGTCCTTGCCTTGCAATGAAGTTCCAAGTCTACCAGAAAAAACCTCCTACACATTGTTATCATTGCCGTGCACAAAGTTCTCCAGGTTCTTCTCCTTTCGTTCAGCATCAGATAATGTAAAATCTTTCCAGGCCTCTCTGAAGTCTTTGTGTTCATAATTTCTTATAGCACAATAGTATTTCTTTATATTCATATACAATAATTCATTCAGCCATTCCCAAATTAATGGGAGTACCTTTGATTTCCAGTTCTTGTCCACCACAAATGGGGTTGCTATAAATATTTTTGTACGTATGGATCCCTTTCTCATTTTTGTGATCTCGTGGGGATACAGTCCTAGAAGCAGTATTGCTGGGTCAAAGTTTATACATGAATTATTTCTTTAGAATATGTCTTGGCTACAAAATTCTGTTTGGCTTGAACCATGAGTCTGACATGGTATGACAACTCTAATATTTTTGTGAAATTCTTTGGATATAGTCTGCCTTTGCCTTCATTAAAAGTGTTGAAGAAAAAATGTATCTGGTTAGTTAGCTGGTTTACCTAAGAGCACATTCTGAGTTCAGGAGCATTGCTTACTTGCTCCAGGATGTGATCTATGAACATTTTTGTGATTCAGAGATTTTAATCCAATTTTTCTGAACTGTATCAGTTTGCTAAATAGGCAATTATTTGCTAAGAAAGGGACATAACTTATTGAGTGCTATTTTCACGTCCTTGTTTCTCAAGGAGTAGATCAAAGGGTTCAAGGCTGGTGCAATTGTAGTATAAAACACTGAAGCTACTTTGCCTTTCTTCAGAGACTCACCAAAACCAGGAATAATGTATACATAAATCATAGTGCAATAATACATGGTAACCACAATAATGTGGGAGGAACAGGTGGAAAATGCTCTCTTTTTCCCTTCCTTGGTCCGGATCTTCAAGATGCTGGAGATGATGAAACCATAGGACACGAGGATGAGCAGAAAATCGAAAATAGCAAAGAATATGTCTGCCACAACTACCATTGCATTGTTGACATTGGTTGAGGAGCAGGAGAGAGGCAATAATACAGGAATTTCACAAAAGAAATGATCAATGACATTGGGACCACAGAATGACAAATTCACAGTCATGATAATTTGTATTGTTACATTGACCTCACTGATAGCCCACACTGCACATGCCATGAAACAACAAACTATCTTACTCATGATAGTGGTGTAGCGGAGGGGCTGGCAGATGGCTGCATATCGATCATAGGCCATGACTGTGAAAAGCAAGAGCTCAGCCACCAAACACCAAGTTAGGAAATATATCTGAGCTATGCAGCCACCATAGGAAATGGTGTTCTTGGTTATTATGTTCTGCAGCAACTTAGGCACCACAGTTAAGGAGGACAGAATATCCAGCAAGGCCAAATTTATTAGAAAAAAGTACATGGGAGTATGGAGGCCTGGATTTAGAATAATCACGGTGATAATGAGTGTGTTACCCATGAACTCCAGTATAAAAATTCCTAAGAAGAAGCTGAAGATAAGAATCTGAACCTGAGGATTTTCTGAAAAATTTTGTAAGATGAACTCTGCCACTGAGGAATGATTATTTGTTGCCATATGAGAATGTTGTCAGATTTCCTTTTGTCGACGGATGCCAACAAAAGCCAATCCACGATAGAGTATTTAGTTTACTAAAAAGGAGAAAAGAAAGATCTGAATTAAAATTAGGTAAAGTAAAAATGATTGGTATTACAATATCAAAATTTGACAAAAACATCTAATTATATTTCGCCAAGATAGTGAAATGTTATTTGGTCACTGTGAAATCTTCTCAATGAATTCATTCTCCCCATAGGGTTAAAAAAAATACTCTTACCCATCCCCAACCACCCACAGAAATCATCATCATCATCATCAATCTTCTTCTTTTTCTTCTTCTTCCTTCAGGAAATTCATGCTGTTTGTCATCTGACATTTTATATCACCTTCAATGCTTTTCTTCAAAGTCCTAAAAAATAGCCCAACCATGAAGTAAACCCGACTAAATTTCCTGGTATGATTGATTTAAATGAGTCTTTGAGAAGATAGTATCAAACTGGGAAAGGACTTATCCAAGCTCAAACAACTTAGCACACAGGGCCTGGCACAAAGTAAGTGCTTAATGACTACATTAAGCTTAAGGACTCATGAGGGGATATTTTAAAAATCATTGACTTATGAGTATTTAAAAAGTAATAAGTGTAGAAGCATTAAATAATAGTTAGAAAACTACATTGAGGTTCTGGAAAAAATCTAGATTTGAAGTTTGCTTCCATATCTAACTAGCTCTGGGAACATTGATGAGTGTCTTACTTTGCCTCTATGTATCTGATTGTCCTCATCTGAAAAGAGGAATAAGTATCAGAGATGCCTACTACTGGAGGCTATTATAGAACTCCTATGAGGAAATGGATGAAAAATGATTCACAAACGTTAAAGTAATATGTAATATCAGTTATTGTTGTTGCTCAAAGGTAACAATTATGAAAATAAATTTGAGACCTTTACAAATGAGGATGATAGAAGAAACTGAGACCAAGAGAGAGGTAAGATAATTGAAAAAGGATTTCCAATGTACTGTTACATTTGGTCTGAATGACAACACTACGATGTAGATAAGACATATTATTATTCTCATTTTGAAGGTAAAGGTAGGCAAGTCACTTGCCTTGCTTATTCTCTATCCTCTTCCCCACACACTCCTCTCCCTGTATATTGAGAAGGTTGGACCTATATGAAAACATAAAATATCAGAAATTCGAAATGATCTGTAAACTCAGTTATGACTCCAAATGAAGAATCTCTGGTTTACTCAAACTCTCACAGCTCTCTTACGGCAGAACTGGGCGTAGATTCTGGGTTTTTAGACTCAGCTTCCCAAATCTTAATTCAGTGCATTCTAAATCTCTTTGCTGAAGGCAGTTTAGTATTACCATGATGATTCACCTTGTTTGTTTTTGCTTTTCCTTCAATAAGACATGCCTACAGTTTGTCTTACCCCTTTGGGATATAAGCTCCTTAATACTAGTGACTTCTTTTGTTTCTATCCGTCTTTGTATTGTGAGCTTGAAGTATAGTGTCAGGCACATTGTAATACCTTTAAAAATGCTTGTAACCTTGACTTGCTGACTTGGCTTCTATACTGTCTGTTATAGGCAAGCACATCAGTTATGGCAGCTCCTCTATACCATCAAGACAGCATAATCACAAATATGTTCATGGTGTCTTTATAAATGAAAGAGTTAGTGCAGAGTATATTTCCTTTTGAAAATCACAACTTTCCTGTCCTGAATATGCTTCTAAAAGTGTAACCATGTCAACTTCTTGCTCACTGACTAGTGAATTCTAGTTCCCTTCCTCTTCCACCTTAACACGCACATCACCCTGTGGCTTCTTAATCCCCATCTCCAAAGTCTGAAAATGTTAGGAGTCAAATGAGAAGGGAGATTAGATACTTGAACAAAGATTTGAAATTGACAACGTGGGTGAGTTTCTAGGACAATGAGTTTTGAAAAGAAAGGAGTCGGTTTCTTTGGTGTTACTTACCATTTGTGATGAAGCAATGCAAAGGGGAGGGAGAGAGCATAAGCCAACAGTATTTGGCATTTTTCTCACTTCTTGTCTCTCACTCCTCATCCTTCCTTTATGGTCTCCATGTCTGAGTCCACCTCTTGATATTTTTCCCACTAAAGATGACTCAATGAGTTACTAAAAACAAGAATTTTAGAAGGGCTCATTCTATACTTCTGGTATTTACTAGATTGAAACAAATTGGATGAGAAACTTCTTGAACAATAGTTGAGGAGGAAGTTAGTCAGTTTTCTATCATAACATCCTAACAAGTATGCAACAGAAAGTTCCTGAAACTCTCAGGTTATTTTTCAGCTAATACAAAAGTAAATTTTGAAAAAATATATCTGCCTCTATAAAGGATAGTTTTATATATCATTCTTTTTAATCCTCATGCAGTGCGACAAAAGATGAACAGGTGTAATTATGTTCACTTTGGAAATGAGAAATCAGGCTGATACAGTTCAACTCACTTGTCTGACGATGGAAATAATTAGTGGCAAAGCTAGATTCTACTGATTCAAATTTCTCATCAGATCAGTTTCTAAATTAATTAAACCTAATCAGATTTAAACAAATATCATTCTAATTAGATCCTTCATTTTCAAGTTTATTTCTCTTTTTACTATGTCAGGCTGTCTTTTTGAAATAAGGTGTTTAAAAACTGGCATGATTGTGTGATTTCAAAGAGGGGAATCCCTTAACTGCAAGTCAGTATTCATTATTACCTTACCTGAACTAGATAAATGTTTTGAAAATATTACTAATACTGTACAAATAAAATACACCTATATAAATATGTTATGTTTTTCTGTTTAATAAATGTAAATGCATTACACATTTATATAATATAAAGTCTATATACATCTACCATATTTTTGTATTATAATTTTATGATATATCCAATCCCATCGCATCATATTCTATTGAATTATAGTGTGCACCTGAATAAAGGAAATTGCCAAGTTTTAAAGGTGGAGGACCTAGAACTTACACTTTGTACCAAAACCACATTTAAAAATTTAATTTTTGATGATTTCAAAATGTTGGGAGTTTAATATAAAGTACTGCCATGAATTCATTTGTGATGAATGAGATAGTGCAGAATGGTAGACAGAAGGCAGGTCTTATTCTCAGGAAGAGGTGGATTTAAATAATACCTCTAACACTTACTGGAAAAGGTCAGGGACATAATGCTTAGCACCCAGGCAACTAAGACAGCAAATTACGGTAGATGACAAATTACATTAGGGAAGTGAATTCTCATACTCTAGGTTCCTTACTGCCATGAAATTATTGTTCTGAACAATAGTACAATTACTTGTATTGGTAGAAGTAGCAGCATCATTAGTAGTTGTAGTAGTAGTAATAGTGATTGTAGTAGTAGTACTGGTAATAGTAGCAACAGCAGGTAATAGCAAATTATGGTAAGAAGAAATGCCTGATAATAAAGAATCCCATAAGCCTGATTCTTCTATTCAATCACAAACTTTAAGGTGAAATTTTAAAAGGAAAAACAGAAATAATACTTTTAATTCTTAACAACAATTATATTTCGCATTTTATTGAAAATTCTCTGTCACTGCCTCTGTCTCTCCTGTCTCTCCCTGTTTACCTCCTTTTTCTCTCCGTCTCTCTCCCTCTCTCTCTCCCTCTCTCTCTCCCCTCTCTCTCTATTTATCTATCTTTCTATCTACTTCTTGATATCTCACTCATCCTTTTGACAATTTACATAGATATAAAGTGATTTATCATAAAATGTAATAAAATATTTAAATTTGAAAAAGGCATTTTCTCCCCTACTCAATAAGTTAATTAGTTTTCATTTCATTTTATAAGGATGCACTATTTCTTATTTGTTTGGAGACTTACCCTTTTCTGCTAGAGGTAATAACTGGAAGATTCTTTTTTTCCTAGAAAACATACCTTGCTCAATAATTTATATATTTATTGGTCTGTAAGTAGGAACTGGACAGGGATCCAATCACACATAGTCCTTTGCCAAAGGGCAGCTAGAGAGAGCCTTGGGAAATGCTGTCATCATAGCCTCTAGAGGTACAATTAAACTATGATTTATCTTGGACTAAGTTGAAGCTATAACATTAATTAATATTTTTCCAATTTATTTCTATAAAAAAATATTTTGTGTTCTCATCAATTCAGGTAGGGAGGACTGCAGGAGAGCTTCAATTTGATTCTTGACAAAAAAAAAATTGCAAGAATTTTACTTACGGTAATTCTCAAGGGAATTGTCCTTTAACTGGTCATCTGCAGTCATCCTAATGAATAAGTGGATTCAGATGGCTCTGGAGGAGAAGTGAGACTGATGACCTGCACAGCCCTCCCTCACTCAAAACATAGTCAAGTGCAAGTCATGTCATCATTTCTCTGATGATGTGGTCTTCTTTGGCAATGAAGGATGAACACAAACAAATGCTGATGACTTATTTTAGCTTATTTTTCTAATCCAATAAATATTTATTAAACACCTGCTATTTACCATGCTCTGTGCTAAGCATTGGGAATATAATTAACAAAAAAGAAAGACAGTCCCTACCCTTCAAAAGCTTACAACTGATGGTAAGAGACAATATAAACAGAGGAATCAAAAGGGTGGGAGAGACACTGAGAGGAAGTGCATCACTTTCTGTGATATTCAAAACCAAGCAGAGCAGCAAGTACAAAGTGGAGTGTGGTAGAAATCCAGTGTGCCTCTACAAAGGAAGGCAATGGGAGGGTTTCATATCTACCTTGAAGTCCTCCAATCAGAGGAGAGGAAGCTGAGCGAAATAGTTTCAATCACATCATATGGTTACATGATGATGAGATTACTAGTGATGCAGTTTTCCTCAAAGGAAGATCTAGTTGCATGAAATTGAAAAACAGGCAGAAGAGTGGGTGCCAAGTGGAATGTAAATGCTGAAACTTCGGTGGTGATGTTAATTGTGTCAATGATTTTTAGCTCAGAGTGTTCGAATTAAATATTGATATCAATTGTTAAAAGCAATATTTTTTTCTATTTCCCTGTGCTTATTCTCTTAATTAATGTATAACTGACATTCGTTATTTTTAAATTATAAACGTTTAGGGATTAAATCCATTCCAGGGCAGTTTGTTTTTAACAGAGAAAAAGAAGTATATTCACCATTTCACATATTTTGCATCTACAAGCTATTTTATATCAAGTTGTTTTTTTTAATAAACAGAAATTGAATGGGAATGGAGAGAGAGAAGGAGGTATTACTTTTGCCTTGCTAGTACCCCTATTCACAGCTGTTATTCTTCGATGGTTCCAACAATCTACACGAAGTCATATCCAAAGACCTGCTATCAATTCTCAAATTTCGAAAGAATGAATACCTGGACAGCACCCTTCCTCATTGACATAATGGTAGAACTCTATCCAAGAGATAATGTTTTTAATGGTTTCACTGTTCCTTTTATTCAACCATCTGGTTACAATTGCCCTATCACCAACAGAGAGGAAGTGAAGTCTGCTCCAAACACAGAATCACAGAACCTTGGAGTTGGATGTGACATCAGAAACCATCTAGTTCCCACCTATATCTGAATAAGAATTCTGTCTACAACTTAGCCAATAAGTGCTCATCTGCTTGATGCTATCTCCATCCACTCTCCCATGTTTTCTATGGGAGAAAAATTGAGGTTGTAAGAAATACCTTAGTAAACAACTGCTTTGAGAAATATACTGCATAACACTGTCCAAATTGCTTCCCTGGCATTCCAAGGGTGAGGTATGTAATGAAGTTATCCACATGCATCATTGAAATCTTGACTTCTATATTGACTTATAAACCTCATCCTCTCCGGAAAGTGATAGGAAAGGTCATCACTAAAATGATGGTTCACTCTCTAAGGCTTAAGAAGAAGTAGTAATTCCCCCTCTACCACTTGAAGCACATAAACCAGAGCACCTGGCTATGGAACTTTCTATCTCTGAGTTTTCATATCTTCATCTATATTGATGTGATTTTACAAGTCTGACTCTAAGGTTTCTTCCAATTCTAATATTCTTGGATTCTATTATAAGCATGTTGGACACTGTACTGCTAAAGACTCAAATGAAAATTAATTACTGAATAATGTTTGAAAAAGTCTCATTTTGTCATTGCATTAAGCTATCTTTTTACACCTGTACTGATTGCTGCAGATTGGTGCATTCACTAACAGCAGTATTTATATTTTGAAGGGTTGTCAAATATAAGAAGGATGATTTTTTTTTCTCCTTGGTACCCAGAGGAAAAAGTGATGAGAGGGCAGCTCTCTAGAGGCATATGTAAGTTAGGTGTAAGGAAATCTTCACAATATGAGTGTCCGGATATACAAGCTTCCTCCATAGATCTCCGTGAAGGTTTTTAACCAGGCATGTAAGCTGATTTACAGGAGATTTATATGCAGGGACAGTATGATATATGATCCATAAGTTTCCATCCACCTCTGAAAATCAAACTACTAAAGATATAGAGTTCATTTCTCCCAAAGAGGTTACACTGGGAAAAAAAAAATATTGAAGAGCCTTTATCAATTTGTGAAGGATACAGTGTAAAAGTCGACTTAAAAAAACTTATTAATATACTGTTTTTAGATTTCAAACATATTTATACACAATTTTATTTATACATTTATTTTATTATTATTTATATATATTTATAGATTATTCCCACTTGATCAAACATCTCATGCAACTAAATAAAATGAATAATACTATGATTTCGTATGAAAATTCATGCAACATTTAACATCTATAGGATTGTCTTTTACGTATACATTTGAATCAGTTCCATAGTTATTTTGACTCTAAAATTTTACAAACAAATTAATTTATTGAGATGAACTTACTATAAATATTTTTCTTGTTAATTGTGTCTCAATCTTAGTTTTATGAGGTTTACTTTTATATATACTTCTAATATTTTATATAATTAAAAATATTCATATTATCTTCTGTAACACTCCCTTCTTTGGTCCTGAAATTTCATCTGTCTATAAATCAGGTAGATAATTTTCTCCATGTTTTTTAATTTGTTTATCGTATGATCTTGAACATTTAGATCATCTACTCATTTGGAGCTTATCTTTGTCTGTGGCGTGAGGTGTTAGTTTATATCTAATTTCTTACATAGGGTTGTCCAATTTTCCCATCAGTGTTGTTGTTGTTGTTCTTAAATATTGAGTATCTCAGCAGCTAAGGTCTTTGTGTTTATTGATTTACAGGAGTCATCTAGGTCTTTCAGCTGATAGCCTGCAGTCAGGAAGAATGTGAGTTCAAATCCAGTCTCAGACACTACAAGTCACATAAAATCTGTGTGCCTCAATTTGCTAGACAAGTTAGTGGCAAATAACTCCAATATATCTTCCAAGAAAACTTCATGGACATTAATGTTAACAGGGCCGTGAAAAGTTAAGAATTAATAGGAATTAGATACATTTAATTCTCTGTGTTACATACATAATCTGTTTCACTGGCTGGTCTTTCCCTTAAAAAAAAAAAACAGTAACAAATTACTTTTTGAACTTCTTATTTATTTCTTTGTTAGACTTATCCAGGGTTGATAGGAATTAATTGAATTTCCTTCATTATGTTCATTTTATTTTTTTTCTC
>CM053769.1:495189979-495206025 GCA_028658325.1 Potorous gilbertii
TCTCCAATATTTATCATTTCGTGTTTTGTAATGTTAGCCAATCTGATAAATGTGATGCGTTTTGATTTGACTTTCTCTAATCAATAGTGATTTGGAGCATTTTATCATATGACTACAGATACCTGTAATTTTTTCCTCTGAAAATTTCCTGTTCATGTTTTTTGACCATTTATCAATTGAGGAATGACTTGTATTCTTATAAATTTGATCCAGTTCCTTCTGTATTTTTAAAATGAAGTTTTTTATCAGAGACATTAGTTGTAAAAATTCTTTCCCAGTTTTCTTCTTCCTTCCTAATCTTGGTTACATCGGATTTGTTTGTGCTAAATTTACTGTAATCAAAATTATTATTTTTGAATTTCGTACTGTTCTCTATCTTGTATTTTGTCATAAATTCCTCCATTCTCCATGTAGCTGACAGATAAACTATTCTTTGCTCCCCCAATTTGCTTGCAGTATCATCCTTTATCTCTAAATTGTGTACTCATTGAACTTCATTTTGATATATGGTGTCAGATATTGATCTATTTTCAGTTTCTGCCATGCTATTTTCCAGTTTTCCCAGCAGTTTTTGTCAAATACTAAGTTCTTTTACCAGAAGCAGGGGTCTTTAGGTTTATCAGTAGATTATTATAGTCATTGATTATTGTGTCATGTGAACTTCATCTATTCAACTGATCTACCCCTCTATTGCTTAGCCAGTACCAAGTAGTTTTATGATAGCTGCTTTATAATACAATTTAAGATCTGATATGCCTAGGTCTCTTTCCACAGCATTTCTTTTCATTAAATCTCTTGATATCCTAGACCTTTTCTCTTCCAAATGAATTTTGATATTATTTCTTCTATATCTATGAAATATTTTTTGGTAGTTTGTTTGGTATGGCACTGAATAATTAAAGTAATTAAGGTAGAATTGTCATTTTTACTATCTTAACGTGGCCTATCCATGAGTACTTGATATTTTTCCAATTATTTATATCTGAATTTCTTTGTGTGAAAGATGTTTTGTAATTGTGTTTGTATCATTCCTGACTTTCACCCTCCATCTAACTAGAAATGCATCTAACTTATCCCTATTACATATAATCCCTATTACATATAATCCCTATTACATATAATCCCTATTACATATAATGCTTGCGGTTTTAGACAGATGCTACATATCACTTTAAGGAAGACTTCATTCATTCTTATGCTCTGTAAAAATTGTAATACAAATGGATGTTGTATTTTGTCAAAAGCTTTTTCTGCATCTATTGAGAGAATCATATGGTTTCTTTCAGTTTTGTTCTTGATAGGTTCAGTTATGCTAATAGTTTTCCTAGTATTGAAATAACCTTGCATTCCTGGCATAAATTCTACCTGAGGAAAGTGTATTATTCTCATGATAAGTTGCATATATATTTTTTGCTAGTACTTTATTTAAACATTTTTGCATTTATATTCATTAGGGAAATTGGTCTATGTTTTTCGTTCTTTGTTTTTTCTCTTCCTTATTTAGGTATAGGTAATTTATTTGTATTACAAAAATAATTTAGTGGGAACCCTTCTTTGCCAGCTTTCTCAAATTATCTATTTAGTGTTAGAATTAATTATTCTTTAAATGTCTGATAGAATTTACTTGTAAATCCTTCTTGTCCCTGGAGATATTCTCCTAGTAAATTCATTGATGACTAGTTCAATTTATTTCTCTGAGATAGGCTTATTTGAGCATTAAAATTCCTTTTCTAGTAATCTGAGAAATTCATTTTTTTGTTAATATAATCCATTCCAGTAAGATCGTAAAATGTATTGTCACCTACTTTCCCAATGCAGTTTCTGATTATTGTTTTAATTTCTTGCTCATTGTTGTTAAAAAAAAAACCTTTGCATTTTTTGATACTAGTAATTTGAGTTTCTTCTTTCTTTTTTAAATCAAATTAGCCAAAAATTTATCTATATTTTTGTTTTCTTCATAAAACTATGTCTTATTTCATTAGCTCAATAGTTTTCTTAATTTCAATTTTATCAATCTCTCCTTTGGTTTTCAATATTTTTAATTGGGTACATAATTGAGGAGTTTTAATTTTTAATTTTTCTAGCTTTTTCATTTTGATGCCCAATTGATTCATCTCCCCTTTCTCTTTTTTATTCTTGTGAGCATTCAGAGATATAAAACTTACTCTACACATTATGTGCCAACAAACAATATCAGGACAAATATATCAGCCACCAATTTGCTGTGTGACTCTGGGAAAAACACTTCTCTCCCTATGAGGGAGAAAAATTTCTATTCTGTCTGACTTATGTGATTGTCAGAAATATCAAATGAGAGAAAGCATTCTGACATACATTCCCTTTTTTGAGGGCAAGCACCCTTGCAATGAAAGTACTCAGTTTCCTTTAATCAACTGAAAAAAGGAGGCAGAGAGATGTTCAGGAGCATGCATTAAACGATATAGTAATACCACAGCTAAGCTTGGAATATTTTTACAGGGTTTGTGTCTCCATATTCAGAAAAATTTCCTCTGTCCCACACTGTCTTCTTTAAAATGTGAAAATACTTTAAAATACTACACTATTGCATCTTTTTTTGTGAAGCTTCTTAAAATTTTTAATTATTATTATTTTTCTGTCTTAACAAAATAATTCTTTGATAATTCAATGGAAATGGTGTAGATTAAATAAATGAATTTAGGTAGTATACAATTTTAATTATGTGAACTTTTCGTCTACACTTGACCAATTAGTATTTCCCCAATATATTTCTATAAAGAATATTTTAGGGATTGAGCCAAGATGGCAGATTAGAAAGACAGACCTGTAGAAGTTCCCTCACATAGCTCGTAAAATACCTGTAAAAATTACTCTAAGCAAATTCTAGAACAGCAGAAACCACAAAACAACAGAGTGAAAAAGATTTCCAGCCCAAGACAGCCTGGAAGGCTGAAAGGAAAGTTATATAACATTGGACATGGAGCACAGCCCAGGAGCGAAAGGACCCAGAACAGACTTCCCAGTACCAGTGGTAACAGCAGTTCCGAGACTCTTCAACCCACAAACTCTGAAAATATCTTCAAAGGTTGGTGAGAAAGTTCCTTAACCCAGGGGAACAAAATATGTTCTGGACCTGGCAGGAGCCATTGCAGCAACAGTGTCCATTTTTGGAGCCCTCTGTCTAAAGTCGCTGGGGGAATTGAGCTGCTGATTTTGATCTCAGTCCTGAGTGGTGGCCCTAGGCTAAGGAGAAGTGTTGGCTTAATGGAGCTGGATGCATTTGTGGAGAGGGAATTCTATTCACAGAATTTCTATATTACCTCTGTGATTTTAGGGTTCCAAAAGAAATCTTTTAACACTCTCTTCCATCTCCAATAGAATGTAAAAGGTCCTATATCTATATTTCCAAGTGCTTTTCAGTTCCATTCTTTTAATTCAAAGTCCATTTTTGGTCATAGGATATATACCCAGTTTTAATGGGAAAAATATTTTTGTTTGTAGGCCTTTGTACTTTGCCTCCTAGAATTTTTCACTCCATGTTTTCCATTTCTTTGAAGTGATTGCTGTGAATCTTATTCAGTCTTGATTGTGATTCTTCAATATTTTTATTGTTTCTGACTGCCTATTCCTTGAGTAACTTACAGAAGCCTATCACTGAACAGGTGTATCTCACTCAAAGTGAGAATGTGATAAGTTACCCTGTAAGAGACAGGGTCTCACATTGCACCCTGTTCTGTCTCCATTCATCCGATGAATATCAGGCCACTGGACCCAGATGGCTAGGTCAAGAAACATAGGTCAGATTTATAAAATAAGGTGGATATTTTTGAGAATCCCAATACTCCCAATGTCATTGTGAGTGAAAAAAATGGTATAAACATCTCCCCCACACACAATTGAAAACTGATCTCTTTTAGTTTTCTTTGTGGAAAAACTATAAACCTCTGAGAGGAATTTGTGATGCACCAACAACTTCCTTGATAAATTTAGCCCAATAAGTCTTCAATTATCTCACTTTGATCTATTTCCTAAGTCCGTTGATTTTGATATCAAATATCTCACAGTGTTTTCAATTTTGTGGTGATTCCTAGAATTATTAATTTTTTCCATTTTAATTTTTAGTGAATTCTGACTAGGTTTTATAGCTCCTCTGTTAAACTATGGGGCTTTGTTTGCAACTTGCTGCTCTTCTTCCCAAGGTCAGTTGGTGAGATAGAAGGTACCTCACTGGGTTTGGAATCAGGAAGCCTGGAGTTCAAATCTGGCCTCAAACACTTACTAGGTCTATGACCTTGAGCACATCACTTAATTTCTGTTTTCTCTCTGTCTCCTGAACTACAAAATGCAGACAATCATAATGTGTATATTTCAGGTTGTTGAGAGAATCAAAGTGCTTAGCACAGTGCCTGGCACATAGTAGCCACTACAAAAATGATTATAGAAATAAGCATTTCCCTTCCATAGATCTCATTTCTTTTATAATTTAAAAAATGTGTCATTACTCTGAAGAACTCCAAATGTTCTGCTGAGCATACTTGTTCCTTTGAGGTTCTGATTGGGGGGAGGTTAAATATTTTTCTCTTCTGTGTTGATGTTTTGATCATTCCTGAAATAATAGAAGTCTTTTTCCCCCTCTTTCATTGTTCAGTTTTGTTGCTTAGGCCTCAGAATTTGAGTTTTAGATCTCCATTACTCAGGAGATGGAGCTAAGCTGAGGACCTATCCTTAGTACTGGTAACCATTCTCAATGACTTTTTTGTTGTTGTTGTTTCTTTTTTTTAAAAAAAAAATATTTATTTAACTTTTCAACTTTCATTTCCACAAAATTTTGGGTTCCAAATTTTCTCCCCATTTCTCCCTGCCCCCAAAATACCAAGCATTCTAATTACCCATATCACCAATCTGCCCTCTCTTCTTTCATCCTTCCCTTCCCTTACCCCATCTTCTCTTTTCTTCTGTAGGGCCAGATAACTTTCTATTCCCCATTACCTATATTTCTATTTCCTAGTTGCAAGAACAATACTCAACTGTTGTTCTTCAAACTTAGAGTTCCAACTTCTCCCCATTCCTCCCTCACCACCCATTCCCTTTGGGAAGGCAGGCACTTCCATGTAGGCCTTGTCTTCAATGCCTTTTCCATTCCGACAGTCATCCAAGACAGTCATCCAAGTTCTCTAGTACAATCAGCCCAAGTTGAAGTCTATTCCTTTGGATGAAGAGAAAAAATAAGGAGGATATTTTTCTTTACTCTACTGTTAAATCAAAGAAAATTTCCTTGTGTTGTAAGAGACCTAACTGAGGCCTTTTCAACTGCAACTGAAGCTGAGTTCATAAGAAAAACTCCAGTGTCTAACCTCATTATTTGACATCAGAAACTACTGGAAATCACATCTTCAAATAAATTATCTCTTAGAATATTTCTTGGCTACAAAATTCTATTCTTCTTAAACCATAGATCTGACAGGGTGTGTCACTTTGAATATTCCTGTGCCATTCGTTGGACACAATCCAACTTTTCCTTCATTAAAATCTTCAAGAAAAAGTGTAATCAGGGAACTTCTTGGTTTACCTAAGAACACAGTCCAAGTTCAGGAGTATTGTCTTCCAGAAGAAATGATATGTAAACTTATCCAGGCAGTGATACATGCACAGTTTTGTTTCAAAGACATTGTTAAGCCCATTTTCTGAACTGTATTAGTTTGTCAAATGGTGATTTATTCCCTATGAAATAGACATAATTTCTTGAGTGCTATTTTCACATCCTTGTTTCTCAGGGAATAGATCAGAGGGTTCAATGCTGGGATCACTGTGGTATAAAACACTGAAGCTATTTTGCCTTTCTTCATAGACTGACCTAAACCAGGAATAATGTATATATAAATTATAGTGCTATAATATAAGATAACCACAATAAGGTGTGAGGAACAAGTGGAAAATGCTCGCTTTTTCCCTTCCTTGGTACGTATCTTCAAGATACTGGAGATGATGAAGCCATAGGATATAAGAATGAGCAGAAAACTGAAAATAGCAAAGAACATGTCTGCCACAACTACCATTGCATTGTTGACATCGACGGAGGTACAAGAGAGAGGCAACAGTAGAGGAATCTCACAAAAGAAATGATCAATGACATTGTGGCCACAGAATGACAAACGTACAGTCATGATAATTTGTATAATTATATTGACCCCACTGAAAGCCCACACCGCAGTTGCTATGAGACAACAAGCTGTCTTGCTCATGATAGTGGTATAGTAGAGGGGCTGGCAGATAGCTGCATACCGATCAAAGGCCATGGCTGTGAAAATCAAGGTCTCAGATCCTAAACACCAAGTTAGGAAAAATAACTGAGCTATGCAGCCACCATAGGAAATTGTGTTCTTGGTTATTAGGTTCTGCAGCATCTTAGGCACCACAGTGCAGGTGGAGAGAACATCCATCAAGGCCAAATTTATAAGAAAAAAGTACATGGGCGTATGGAGGCCTGGATTTAGACTAATCACAGTGACAATGAGTGAGTTACCTGTAAATGCCACTAGAAAAAGTCCTAAGAAGAGGGTGAAGATAAGGATCTGAACCAGAGGATTTTCAGAGAAACTTTGTAAGATGAACTCAGTCACTGTGGAATGATTGTTTGGTGCCATATGAGTAGGTTGTTAGGTTGTCTTTAGTCAGTGTATGCTCGCAAAATCCAACTCACATTAGATCATTTGAATCACTAAGGAGAAGAAAATGCATATCTGAATAAAAATTAGGCAAGTAAAAATGCTTTAATAACCTAAAAATCAAATTTTGACAAAATCATCTAAATGTATTTCATCAGAGATCAAAAATAGAGAAACATTTGGTTAGTGAGATCTCCTCTGATTGAATTTATTCTGCCTACAGAATTAAATAAAACACAGACACACACATCATAATAATCATCTACCTCTTCCTTCAGGGAAGTCATCCTTTTTCATCTGACATTTTTTGCATAGCACCTTCACTGTTTTGTTGGAAGTTCTCCTTATTACCTGAGCCATAAGATGAGCCTACTTCACTTTAATTGTATAATTCAGTTGTCTCAGTCAAGTCTGTTAGGTATGGCCATAACTGAGAATTTTCTGAATTATTAGAGGTCATAAAGAAAACTGGTGTGCAAGATATAGGTAATAGAGTAGCATACCTGGAAAGTGGTGGAATGTAGTATTGTATATGTAATGGAAATGGGACCAGAAGCTGGATGAGAAACATAATATAAGGGTAATTCAAAGAGATTTGGCCAAAGGTTAAGTTATTACTAAATACAGTGCATAAAGTGCTGGACCAAGCATTAGTAATACTCAAGTTCAAATCTCACATCACACAATTATTAGTTATATGACTTGGGTAAGTCACTTAGTCTCTGTCTGCTATTATCATCTTCACTTTCATTTTTACACTCAATTCCTTCATTAATATAGTTCCCTTTCCTCTTCTCAGTACAATATATAAAAATAAAATGCAATTTCAACATAGATGTCACTTAGTGTTCTACTTAGATATTATTCTTTTGTGCTTGTGTATGTGGAACCACTTTCTTTTTAATTTTCTTCTAATCTCACAATAGTTTGACAACTACTTCGAAAGCATTCGTCACTCTTCATCACATCAGTGGCTGAAATTTACATTGTCTCATCAATCTACGTGACAGAAAAGAATCTTTCAAATACAGTTTATAAACATTCATTATGAAGTATTCCAAATGTGATCTAGATAACTCAATTTAACCCGCTCCCACCAAGGATTTTCTTGTGCTGTTTTGTCTCAGGTTAATTTGTTTTCCCCTTTTCCTACTTTTTCTTGATGTTGTACTCGACGCCTGACATGACATTGATTAGGCATAAGATGAATCTGTTTTCTTACCTGAATACTAGACCCCCATTATACACACAATATTCACATTTCAATTCAGTCCTGACATCATGCAGTTACATTTTCAATACAAACTATCTTCTAAGAAATCGTTACTTCAAAGACGGCACCATTTTTAATTTTTCTTATAAACCAAAGCATAGTAGGAATGGACTCCAAATTATACTAAAGAGGCAAATATGATCTAGGAAAAATATGTTAGCTGTATAGTTAATTGTGATTGCACAAAAACCACTGGAAGAAGGGGTAAGGTGATGTGAAAAATCTGCCAGTCTTTCAGGAGATTTCAGTGAAGTTTTTTGTAGTCCTTCAGTGAACTCATATATTAACTGACCAGAGCCTACTCATCCTTCTAAGTCTAAGAAATCCTCCCTTGCCAACACTGACTTATTATTGACTTCTTGAAGGCTTGAAATCACCAATCTTATAATTATGACTACAATACTAAGAGAAGATTTTGCCATTTATCAAATGAACTTTCTAAAATTGTTACCAAATTGTACTGATCATTTGTCGACATATCCACTTCCTTCATAAGATCAGTTTTCATAAGGACCAAGCTATATTAAAGGGCAGAGTAGAGCACAAAACTATAATATAAATCATATTATGGGTTCTGAGTCATGTTCTGTCTGTGGTAAAACTGCTGATATTTAAGGAATTTTCTTTATTAACACAGGAAACTGGTGGGTAAAGAAACTGCCTCTACCAGCAAAGTCTGTTGCCTTTCTTCTCACTTTTAGTCTTTGAAAGCTGCCTAAAACATTGATTTGCTCAGCATCATAGTACCTGTATGTGTCCAAGATAGGGCTTAAATTCAGATCTTCTTAGTTTGAAGTTTAGATTTTTACCATTATACCAAACAGTCTCTCAAAGGTAAAGGAAGTAGAAGTATTCTTCAGAGAAGAATTTCAGAGCTGGAATAAACTTGAGACCTCATTAATTCACTACTTTTATTTGATAAAGAGGGTATTAAACAGTGGCAGAACTTATCCAAGGTAGCACAGAAAGTTGGATTGTGTAGAAATTAAAACAATTAAAATACTCCCTTCCCTATAAGATGAGAAGGTTGGACCTATAAGCAGATATAAGATATCACGACTTATAATCTCTACACCCCATTATAACTCCAAATGTAGAATCCTGACTTACTCAAACTTTCACAACTCCCTTATGACAGAACTGGGGTTAGATTCTAGGTTTCTCTACTCTGTTTCCCAAATCTTAATTTAGTGCATTGTAAATGTCTTTCCTGAATGCAATTTAATATTAACATGATGGTTTCTCTGTTTTGTATTGCTTTTCCCCCAATAAGACATGCCTAGAGTTTATTTCCCCCATTAGAATGTAAGCTCCTTAATAACACAGGCTTCTTTTTTTTCTACTTGTCTTTGTATTGTGAACCTTAAGTGCAGTGTATGGCATAATTTCATCTCTTTAAAAATAAGTTTAACCTTGCATTGATGACTTGTCTTCTATACAATCTGTTACAGGCAAGTACATTAGCAGTGGTAGTTCCTCTATACCATTAAGAAAACACAACCAAAATATGTTGAGGGCCTTTTATAAATGAAGAGGCTGGTACAGACTGTATTCACATTTGAAAATGAAAACTTTCCTGTCCTTAGTATGTTTCCCAAAATGTATCAATGTCTAATCCTTGCTCACTGTCTAGTAAGTTCTAGTTCCCTTTCTCTTCTACCTTAACACACACACATAACCTTCTGTCTTCGTAATCTCTGTCCCCAAAGTTCCAAAATATTAGCAATCAATTGAGAAGAGAGATTAGACACTTGAGGAAAGATATGAAATGGACAAACCTGGTAAGTTTCCAAGACAATCAGTTTTCCAAACAAAAGTCTAGGTTGCTTTGGTGTCACCATTTTAGATAAAGCAATGTAAAGAGGAGTGCATAAGGTGGGGAAGCAGTAATTGGCACTTTTTTTCACTTCTCACTGCTCATCCTGCCTTTATGATCCCCATGTCTCAATCCAACTCTTGCCATTGTCCCCACAAAAGAAGACCCAAGCAATTAGTTGATGCAAGAGTTGTAGCCACAGAAAAGTAGAAGGGACCACTCTATGTTTCTGGTAGCTGCTAGATTGAAGAAAATTGTGTTAGGACCTTCTTCAAAAATAATTTAGGAGAGCAAAGTTAACCAGTTCTCTGTCATAACATCCTTACAAAGATGCAACAGAAAGTTCTTGGAGCTCTCAGGTCATTTCTCTGCAATAAAAAGAAAATTTTGAAGCCATCTATATGCCTGTGTAAAGAATGGTTTTGTTCATCATTCCCTTTCATTCTCACACTGTGCTAGAAAATATGGGACAGATGTAATTATCTTCGCTGTGGGAATGAGAAATCAGGGTTACAGAGCTCAACTAACTTGTTTGGTAATGGAAATAAGAAGTGGCAAAGCTAAATCCTTCTGGTTCTAATTTCTACTCAGATCTATTTCTAATCTTATTAGACCTAATCAGATATAATCAACTGTAATTCTAATTAGATCCTTCTTTTTCTAAGTCCCATTCTCTTTCTACTATATCAGGCTGTCTTTTGGAAATAAGTGGTTTAAACACTGGCATAATTATATGATCCCAAGTAGGGCATTCCATTAACTGAAAGGCAGTAATCAATATTATTTTACCTAAGTTAGATAAATTTTTTGAAAATAATTCTAGTAGCGTACAAATATAATATGTAAAGACATAAATGTGTTAAATTTTTATATATAATATGTAAATATAAATGCATTTCACATTTATATATAATAGAAATGTCTATATATGTCTATCATATTACTGTATTTTATTGTGTTATATAATATCCAATCCTATCCTATCTTATTCTACTGAATTATAATGTGTATTCGAAAAAGGAAATTCCCAAGTTTTAAAGAAGGTGAACCTGGAAGTTACACTTTATACCAAAGCCACATTAAAAATTTCATCTTTGAATATTTCAAAATATTGGTATTTTCGTATATATTATTGCCATTAATTATTATTATTGCCATTAATTCATATATGATGAGAGAGGCAATGCAGAATGGTACACACTTTCAGGAAGCACTGGGTTTAAATCCTACCTCTGACGTATACTTGAATGGGTCAGGTTCTATGTGAGGCAACTAAGAAAGCAAGTTATAGCAGATGAGAAACTGCCTTAATGAAGTTAATTTCCATACTGATTGTTCCCTCCTGCCATGAAATTATTGTTGTGGAAAATCATGCAATTACTAGTATTGGTAGCAGCAGCAGCAGCAGCAGCAGCAGCATCAGCAGCAGCAGCAGTAATAGTAGTAGTAGCAGTACTTGTAGTAATAGTAGTAGTAATAGCAGGAGCAGCCTCAGGAGTAGGAATAGTAGTGGTGGCGGTGATGACGATAACGGTGGGAGTTGTAGTGTTGGTAATGTTGCTAATAATAAATAATGGTTAAAGAAATGCCTGATAATAAAGAATTTTCTGAGTCTGATTCTTTGTTTCAATCACAAACTTTAAGGAGGAATTTTAAGAGGAAAAATAGAAATAACCCTTTTCATTGTTATCAACAGTTTCATCATTTCCTATTTTACTGAAAATTCTCTGTCTCTACCTCTGGCTCTCCAGTCCCTCCCTCCCTTTCTATCTCCAGCTCTGTCTCGGTCTCCGTCTCGGTCTCTCTCTGTCTCTCTCTGTGTCTGTCTCTGTCTCTCTCTGTCTCTCTCAAACACACACACACACACACACACACACACACACACACACACACACACTACTCTTTCTGACAATTCAGATAGATATGAAGAGATTTATCATAAAAATGTAAAGGTATTTAAATTTTAAACAGGCTTTTTCTTCCTTCTTTGCTCTTGAGGTCAGTTTTTTTTTCATCTTATAACAAAGGAAGTGTTAATTCTCATTTGTTAGCAAACTTACCCTTTTCTGCTAGAGGGGAATAACTGAAAGATTCCATTTTTCTATAAAATATTCCTTGTTCTATGGTCTGTGCGTTCATTGATCTATAAGTAGGAACTGGACAGGGATCCAGTTATGCCCTTTTCCAAAGGTAAGCTAGAGAGAGCCCTGGGAAATGTTACTATCTTAGCCCCTAGAGGAACAATTTAATTATGACTTGGACTTCGTTGAAGCCGTGACACTGTAACTCCAGTCAAAAGAAAATGGAAGTGCCAAGTACTTAAATTTATAATGCATTAAAAAACAGATGTGACTTATGTTTGGGGGTGTATTTCTCCACTAGTGAATAAAAGAAATTGACTATAACAATAGGATTTTGGAGACTTAAATAGACAAGCATCTGAGATGTACCAACAGAACCAACATATTTTATCATTACAAGAAATAAAGCAAAAACATAGTAGGATATAATGACAGTAATAAAAACCAGAATCTACAGGTTTTCTAAAAAACCTGATAAATAGGGCGCCAAAAGCTTACAAGTCAGAATTTATAAATTAAGACAAATCTCCATGCTAAAAATGCAAGCCTCAATCCATCTTTGAAAATTCAAGAAATCTGTGATGGAAGTGGAGCATTAGTAGAGACAGAAATGTTTCCTTGAAATTCCTGAATACAATTTCAGTTTATAAGTGCTCAAGGAAAAGATTTTAAAAGGTACTGCCATATCGAATATTGAAAATCTCCAAAGTAATTGAAAAGAAAAAAAGAACTTTGAAAACGTGGAGATTTTAAAAGGTACTGCCATATCGAATATTGAAAATCTCCAAAGTAATTGAAAAGAAAAAAAGAACTTTGAAAACGTGGAGATGAGCCCTAAAAGCCATTAAACCCTTATCACAAAATGGTTATGTGAATGTTTTTTACATCATCCTATCAACTCCTGGAGATGTTCTTAAATTAACTGAATCCTCACAATAGAAGGGTACATTCAAGTAGTCTTATTCAATTACAAAAGACATTCATTGTATCTGCTTGCACCAAGGTCCATAATATATTAAATATGAAAGGAAAATAGCAACATAATACCTTGAACTTTTCTATCTACATTCCACCAAGAAAGATAATAAATGATGACCATTATAATGGTGACAACTTTTGATTATGAAATCCTTATATTTGCTTAGTCATTGTTCAGTGGTGTGCAACTCTTTGTGACCCTCTTTGGGATTTTCTTGGCAAAGATAATGGATTAGTTTGATATTTCCTTCTCCAGTTTGTTTTATATATAAGGGACTGAGTCAAACAGGATTAAGTAATTCATGCAGAGTCACACCGTTATTGAGTGTCTGAGATCAGATTTGAAGTCATGAAGATTCGTGTTCCTGACTCCAAGTTCAGCACACAGTCTCCTAAACCATCTAATACCTTCAGCTTGATATATGTAAAGTGAAATTAAAATGTATCAGCAATATACAGATGACACAATGAGATGGTTACAGTAGAATGCTCTCTTCACCACAATGGTGTCTGAATTTTAATTATACTATAGCCAATGAACATATAGGACACCAAAGTAAGGAGGAAATGTACAATCCCAAATACAGCATCTGCCAAGAGGGTAGTTGCATTATTTACACAGGAGGAAGTACATGAGATCAAGTGTGGGGGCAGGGAATTTTATAGAAGATGAGTAATGGCTTTGGGTTCACAACAGGAAAGTTTTATTATTAGAATAGTACTTATTAAATAAATAAAGGAAAAGATATAGCATGCTCTAAACACCAAGATAATATAGAATATTTTGGGGAATGATGCTTTTCTACATCTGAGAAAAGAAGCAGCACAAATGACGTAGAGTATGTGAGGAAGTAGAGAAGGCCCATATATGCTTGACTGTGTGAAGCCAAATTGTGTGTGTGTGTGTGTGTGTGTGTGTGTGTGTGTGTTACGGTGTCTTTCTTGGAAGTGAAGTTTACTTTCTTTATTTACTGCCCCCCAAAAACATCAAAACAAAAATGTCAGCCACCTACTTGCGAAGTGATCCTGGGCAAATTAAATTTTCTCAAACTTGTTTTTAATTTCTTTGAAGGGAGGAAAATATTTATTCTATCTCTCTCATGGGGTTGTCAGAAGTGTCAAATGAGAGAAATCATTCTGACATGCATTCCCTTTTTTGAGAGCAATTAAACTTGCAATTAAAGTACTTGGTCCCATTTAGTCAGTGGAAAACTGGAGGCAGAAAGATATTCAATAGCATGCATTAAGCCGCATGGCAATTGCGTGGCAAATCTTGAAATCTTTTACAAGGTTTGTGTCTCCAAATTCAGAAAAATTTCTTCTGTCGCCTTTAAGATTTGAAAATGTTTTAAAACACTACGCTTTTGACTTCTTTTTTTCTTTTCTTTTTAAAAAATGTATTTATTTACTTATTTATCTGTTTATTTATTTATTTGAATATAAATTTGTTTATTTAACTTTTTACATTAATTTTCACAAAATTCTGGGTTCCAAATTTTTCTCCATTTGTCCCCTCCCCCCACCCCAATATACCCAGCATTCTAATTTCCCGTATCACCCATCTGCCCTCTCTTCTATCATCCCTCCCTTCTCTTGTCCCCATCTTCTCTTTTGTCCTGTAGGGCCAGATAACTTTCTTTTCCCCATTACCTGTATTTCTTATTTCCTTGTAGCAAGTACAATACACGAAAGTTGTTAATAAAACTTTGAGTTACAACTTCTTCCCATCCCTCCCTCTCCACACATTCCCTTTGGGAAGGCAGGCAATTCAACATAGGCCATATCTGTGTAGTTTTGCAAAAGACTTTCGTAATAGTCGTGTTGTGTAAGACTAACCATATTTCCCTCCATCCTATGATGCCCCCCATTGTTTCTATTCTCTCTTTTGATTCTGTCCCTCCCCAAGAGTGTTGACTTCAAATTGCTCCCTCCTCCCATTGCCCTCCCTTCCATCATTCCCTCCCCCTGCTCATCTCCTTCTCCTCCACTTTCCTGTATTGTAAGATAGGTTTCCATACCAAAATGAGTGTGCATTTTATTCCTTCCTTTAGTCGAATGTGATGAGAGTAAACTTTATTTTTTCGCATCTCTTCTCTTTATCCCTCCACTAAATAGCCTCCTAGTTGCCTCTTCTGAGAGATAATTTACCCCATTCCATTTCACCCTCTCCCTTCCCACTACATTTCTCTCTCACCGTTTACCTTGATTTCTTTTAAGATATGATCCTATCCTATTCAATTCACTCCGTGCTCTCTGTCTCTGTGTGTGTGTGCATATGTGTATGTGTGTGTGCATACGAGGGTACATGTATGTACGTGTGTGCGTGTGCGTGTGTGTGTGTGTGTGTGTGTGTGTGTAATCCCACCAACTACCCAGATACTAAAAAGTTTCAGGAGTTACAAATATTGTCTTTCCATGTAGGAATGTAAAGAGTTCAACTTTGGTGAGTCCATTATAATTTCTCTTTGCTGTTTAATTTTTCATGCTTCTCTATGTGTCTCTTCCTTCTTATACTGATTAATATATATTACAGCAGTGTAATTTATTCCTTTATGTGACCATCTTACAACTACTCATTTGATAAGGATAAAATTGTGTCTGTAATATGCATGTCAGTGGCTCCCACTCGCAGCTCTCTTATTTATACTTTGAGGAACAAAGGTATCAAAATGGGACTCAAGAAAGTGTTCTCTCTCTTCAAAAGATGGTGAGCTGTCTAGATGCTGAAGGTGTGAATGAGGAGACTTCCAAATGCCCTTCCAATTATCCTGGCTTGGTTTTAATGATTGAGGATTACTGATGTTAAAAAGTCTTATAATCCAAAACATACTTCTCAAATTTCAAAAATATTGTTGTTCTTTTTTTTTTAAATATAAATTTATTTATTTAACCTTTTACATTCATTGTTACAAGATTTTGGGTTCCAAAGTTTTCTTCACATTTGTCCCCTCCCCCACCCCAGTACACTGAGCATTCTAATTTCCCCTCTCACCAGCCTGCCCTCTCTTCTATCATCCCTCCCTTCTCTTGTCCCCATCTTGTCTTTTGTCCTGTAGGGTCAGATAACTTTCTATTCCCCATTACCTGTATTTCTTATTTCCTAGTAGCAAGAACAATACTCAAGAGCTGTTCCTAAAAGTTTGAGTTCCAACTTCTCCCCATCCCTCCCTCCCCACCCATTCCCTTTGGGAGGCAGGCAATTCAATATAGGCCATATCTGTGTAGTTTTGCAAGTGACTTCCATAATAGTCATG
>CM053769.1:495206525-495239143 GCA_028658325.1 Potorous gilbertii
GACCCTACAGGGCAAAAGAGAAGATGGGGTAAGGGAAGGGAGGGATGATAGAAGAGAGGGTGGATTGATGATATGGGTAATTAGAATGGCCAGTGTATTGGGGAGGGGGGAGGGGACAAATGGTGAGAAAATTTTGGAAGCCAAAATCTTGTGAAAATGAATGTAAAAAGTTAAATAAATTTATTTTAAAAAATATATACATACCTTTTGATCCAGCAATATCACTTGTAGGACTGTATCCCCAAGAGATCATAGAAATGTGAAAGGGTTCCAGATGTGGAAAAATACTTATAGCAGCTCTCTTTGTGGTGGCCAGAAACTGGAAATCAAGGGATGCCCATCAATTGGGAAATGACTGAATAAATTATGGTATATGAATGTAATGGAATACTATTGTACTATAAGAAATGATGAACAGGAAGACTTCAGAGAGTCCTGTAAACACTTATATGATCTAATGCTGAGCGAAAAGAGTGGAAACAGGAGAACTTTGTGCACAGCAAGGACTACAGTGTGGGAAAGTTTTCTCTGGTAGACTTGGAACTTCTTTGCAATGCAAGGACTTAAGGTGCAATGCCTTCCACATCCAGAGAAAGAAATGGAATTCAATTGCAGAATGTAGCCAATCATTTCTTTTTTTGTGTGGTTTGTTTTTTTTCTTTGTTTGTTTTGTTTTACTTTGGTTTGTTTTATGGTTTCTCTCATTCATTTTAATTCTTCTACACAGAATGAGTATAGTGAAAATTTATTTAATCGGAATGTATGTGCAGAACCCATATAAAATTGTATGTCATCTCAGGGAGAGAGGAAAGAGGGAGGGGAGAAAAATCTAGATTACATAGTAGTGATTATAGAACACTGAAAATAAATAATATTAATAGAAAAATAAAAATCTGAGTTCCAAATTGTCTCCCTCTCTTTCTTCCTTTCCTCCAAGGCAAGAAATTTCATATAATTTTACAAGTGAAATCATGTAAAACATATTTCCATGTTACCCATGTTACAATGAGAACCTATATACATACATAAGAAAATACAGTAAAAGAGTTTACTTCAATTTGTACTCAGAGTTCATCAGTTCTACCTGGAGGTGTATAGTATTTTTCATCACGGATATTTTGGAATTGTTTTATATCAGGGTTGGGGAAACAGTGGTCTTGAGGCCACCTCTATCCGTCTACATCTTCAAGTGTGGCCCTTCTATTGAATCCAAACTTAAGAGAACAAATCCCCATAATAATAGTATTTGTTTTGTAAAACTTAGACTTAATCAAAAGGTTGCATTCAAGGACATAGAAGGCCACATGTGGTCTCAGGGTTTCAAGACTCCACACCCATTTTAGATTGCTATCTTGATCAGAATACCTAAGTCTTTCACATTACTATTTTGTACAATGTTCTTTCAGTTCTTCTCACTTCCCTTTGCATCTGTTCATATAAGTCTTACCAGGTTTTTTCTGAGATCAGCATACCTGTCATTTTTTCAGTAAAACAGCTTTCTTTCACAATCATATACTTGTTCAGTCATTCATTGCCCATTTGATGGGGATTCCTTCAATTTCCTAATTTTTGCCACTATAAAGAGCTGTTATAAATAATTTTGTATATATAAGTACTGTCCCTTTTTCTTTGATATCTTCTTGATATAGACCTAGCAGTGGTATTGCTGTGTCAAAGTGTATGCAGAATTTTTTATTTTGGGGAGGCATAGTTCTAAATTGGTTTCCAGATTTGTTGGACTATTTTACAGCTCCACACACAATGCATTAGTGCCCCAGTTTTTCCACAGTACCACCAGAATTTATTTTTCCTTTTGGTCATATTAGCTTATCTTATTGGTGTGAGGTGATTTTTCAGAATATTTTTACTATGTATTTCTCTAATTAGTAGGGTTTTATAGCATTTTTAAATATGATGTCAATAGTACTGATTTCTTTTTTCTGGAAGTTGGTTCTTCATATCATTTGATGACCTATTGATTAGGGAATGATTTGTTTTCAATATATCAGAGAAACTTACTATACCTTTTCCCCGCTTTTCTGTTGTCGTTCTAATTTTTGCTACATTAGTTTTATTTGGGCAAAATCTTATTTAATAAAAACTATCTATTATACTTCCCATGATCATCTCTACTTCTTTTTTGGTCATAAACTCTTCCCTTATCCATATGTCTGACAGGTACATTTTCCCATGCTCTCTAGTACTATTACTTTGTAATATAGTCTGAAATCTGATACTACTCCTAATTTTTCTTAAAATCTTTTGTCTGGATAACTTCTCTTCATCCACTGCACTGTGCATTTTATTACTTTTATCCGTGTATATATTTTCTGTTTAATCAAATGTAAACTCTTCCTTTGAGGACAGGGATTTTTTTGACCTTAGAAGTAGCATAGTGATTAACAACTACCATTAAATTAGAAATAAAGAAAAGGAACACCTGTGGGAAAGTAAACACCTTAGTGCATTGTAGGTGGAGTTATGAATTGGTTCAGCTGTTATGGAATGTAATTTGGAGCTAGGCCTCCAAAATCACTAAACTGCATATGTTTTGACCCAATCAGACCACTATTAATCATATCATTCAAAAAGATAAGAAAAGAGGAAAAGATCTTACATGTATAAACCTATTTATAGCAGTGCTTTTGGTGATGCTAAGAAACTGGGAACTAAGGTAGTAAACATAAAACTGGAAAATGACTGAACAAATTACAGCAGATGAATATAATGAAATACCCTGGTACCAAAAAATAATGATAAAAGGCATGGTTTAAAAGAAACTGTAAAAAAAGTCTTGAATGAAGTGATGCAGAATGAGTAGAACAATTTCTAGAACCACGTTGTAAAAAGAAACAACTGTGAAAAGTTAAGAAACTCTCATAAATTCAATGACCAGCCTTGATTTTACAAGACTGATGATGAAGAATGCTGTCTACAGCCCAACAAAGAGTCAGCAAACTAACTGCACACATGAGTGAGACACACAATTTTGGATATGAAAAATGAAGGAATTTTTATTGCTTAGCTCTGAAAATCTGTTCAATGATTTTTTTTTTTTATAGAGTGGGAAGGGAAGAAGAAAGTAATAATTAACTGAAAAAATAATAAAAATTAATAATTGAATGCCTTATTAGTGATCTTAAATGGTAATTGGGCAAACAACTTCAAAGTGTAAGTTTCTGAAATGATCCATATTCATCTGATTATGCTTCTTTTACAATATAGATATTCTACTCACGCTAGATTTTCCAAATATTATCATTTAATGCAAGGAGAATATCTAAGTTGGGTCCAATCTAGTACATAATTTACCAAAAGACTGGATAAGAAACATCAAATGAATAATTATAAGATAATATATGACTTGTGGTTAATAATTTACCAAAAGATCAATCAAGAAACAATAATTAAATAGGAAAGTCTTAAATTGAGATATATTAGGAAAGTAATTAGAAAGAAAAAAGTCAAGTAATGAAATTATTCTCAACCACTCCATATATATTGGTAGAGGAATTCTTTAGAAAGTAAATTAATAATTTAAGGTAAGTGAACATTTACTTTCTGTGCAACCTTCCTTGTATCCTGGAAAGTTTTATTCTTCAAGGATCTCTAAATTTTCCTCCAAGAAACTGTGTTTCCCTCCTTCTGGTCTTTTCCTCTTCCACACCTTTGGCATAGCCTATGAACTACCCTGTGATTACTATTTTGCCCCATATGCACTTGAATGTCATTGATTCATTTCATCTCTGTAGGTGGGTCCATTGATGATCCTCTATTGAACTTAGTTTTCATTATAATCCTCACTGTCCACTGAAGCTCTACTTTGTTGCTGCTGACATTTCTGATTTGAAGGATAAGATCTTTAACAACCCCATTGTTCCCTAGCCTCATGGGGACACACTAAGAATGCAATTGAAACACAAAATCCCTGCCCAGTCAACTCTTACCATTCTCAACAGAAAGTACCCAAACCTTACTTCAGTATGTGAGTGACTAAATTCTATTCATCTTTTCTCTTCTTTGGGATTCAGGAAATATGCCCCTTACTTCCCCTCTTATGTCTCTCTAAGGCTGGGGAATTAAATTTTAGAGATCATTCAATCAATTATCATTTATTCAATACCTATTGCATTCCAGACACTGTAATAGGAACAGAGCATGCAAATGTCAAATCAAAAGAGTCCTTTCCCCTGAGGCCCAGAAAGAGGAAGAAATTTATTTAAAGTCCTGGAGTCAGATAGTGGATAAACAAGGGTTAGACCATGCACCTTTTATTCACTGTACTTCCTGTTACCTTGCAATTCTTCTCTAGACCACAGCTGATAAAGAAGGAATATCAGTCTAGTGATGTTTATAAACAACTACTTTAGGATTCAGGAACGTATAGCAGTGAGCATTGTACTAAGAAGCCTTGCTTCTAGCTCCTTCTCTGCAACAATTTTCTCCATGGCTTTAATCAATTCATTTTTACTTGCTGTGTCTCTGTCTCCATATCTCTAAAATGTGGAGACTCTAGATGATTACTAATAATTCTTCTTGTTCTATGAGTAACTTTAGGAACTTTTTCCCTGGAGACATGACCCAGAATTAAATATATACCTCAACAGTAGTCATAACACCATCACCATCAGCTAATTGCTCCTTCAGGGTCCTTCCCACAGAAACTTGATTAAGAGAATCTCTTGTGGCCAATGTGAATCTATTCCCTTCAGATGCTGTTATTTTCTTAAAAGCTTGTTCATTGTTTACTTTCTCCAAAATTGTCCTGTAGGTGTTCAGAGATCTTAGTATTATTATACATTTGCATGTCATTGTCCTGAATGGCCTAAAATGATCCCCTTTCCCAATTTTTTTCTGAATGCAAGGTTCTAGGTTAATATCTAGGAGACTTGAAGAGAACTGCCTCCATTTGAAAGTATTCATGGAAGACTGTCATGTGAGCAACAACCTTGTGGCTATTGGGTTTTATAGGACTTAGTCAATAAGAACAAAGATGTTGGTAAAAGGTTGCCATGAGGTAGCCTTAAAGTAGTAGAGAAAGCAACAGATTGTCTTCTAATCCTGCTTCTGCTGCCTAAATATCCATGTTACCTTGGAGTGGTCACTGAGCCTCAATTTCCTCACATGCAAAAATATGGTGTTGGAATAGATCTCGTAAGTCACTTCCATCATTAAATATATAATGCTAAAACCTGAACTATAGTTTTCTATCTCCTAAATGTGTTACCTGAAATAAGATGACCTATATAATAATTTTAACTTCAATGTTTATTGCTTTATATTAGTTTTAAAATTAGTTGTCTCTCTTTCCCCTCTCCTCCCATGGATGGCTAATGAATTATCACCTTAATTATATTCTTAATGATTCTTGCTAATTAGATTATTTTGTTTTAGACCTATGATTTTATGAGTGTAAGAAAATGCTAATACCCTATCAATGAAGACAGATACTGAGAGGGTTAAGTGACTTGACCATAATCACAGTATCATATGTAAGTGGGATAGGAATTAAGCACAGGTCTATCTGAAAATAAGGCTAGTACTTTCTTACTTAGCTCACCAGTTTTAGTCTTAAGCATCTTCATTTGCTTTACTGTGTATAGAAATAAATGTATACATATGTACATACATACATAAATTGCGTGTATATATATACATATACATGTGTGTGTATATATATATACATGTATAACCACAGACATCTAGTAGTCTAGTTGTGTGATTCTCTGGCAAGTCCTTTACCTCCTCTATCCCTCATTCCTTATTTTTAAAATTCCTTATTTGTAAAATTGTTTCTCCTTATTTGGAAAAATGAGGGAATTGGATTAGAAGATTTCTAAGAGCATTTCCAACTACATTCTATGATTCTATTTGTTTGATTCTGTAATCAAGCCATCTACCAATTCAAAAAACAAATTTTGAAATATCTGCTTTGTGCCAAATACTCTAAATCTTTGTAATTAGGCTAATCTAGATGGCTCAGAAATGGAGGTGTCAGGAACAGACGACATTGCCTGGGTGATTGGATATAAATCCTCTTCAGCTCCTGAATCTACTTCCATTCCAACATTTTATCTGTAGATATTTATCATCCTGTTTTAACTATGAGATATATAATCATAACTGAAAGCCTATTAAATATCCATAGCTCTCATTATAAATGAATCTTTGGGAAAATTACATTAAAATATCTTTCAGAGAGAAACAATTAAGGGGAATTGGAGGTATTTTGAGATGTGACTTACACACAGTCTGTCTGGTTTCTTGTGTAAGAATTTCAAAGGGAACTGATTATGATGAAATTCAGTTAACAAAATGTTAAAAGAAACAGGTTTACTCATAGGCCTCAGTTTAAGAGCCCTAGTCCTAGATGACAGAATTCCTTCTAGAAGGAGATATGCACCTAATATTCCTGAGGTTGAAGTCTGGAAAGACTGAGAAACAGACAAGAATTTGTATGGCTCTACCACATAGGCACTGGAACTGCTTTGCAAGTGTTTCCAACTATGTGGACCATGGCCCAGTCCAGGCAATGCTAACAAGAGGTGTGTAATACAGGGACAAGGGAAGGGAATCTTTTTCCACCTAGTCTCTTCATCATCTGTTCTGTCTGGAGAAATATTGGTGTGCATAATTTATGAACTGGAAAGAAAGAGTGAAGTCACCTCATCCACTGTTCACCCATCCTTACTTTGTCCTTCTAGGCTCAGGGCCTCTCTACTATGGATGAGAATGCTCATTGATTTAACATTGAAATGTTGATAATCACTTGACCTAGCCACTACTCTCTTTGATTATTGGAATAGCTTGCTGGTTGGCCCCTGTGTAAAGTCTCCCCACTTTACTCGATGTGAAATTAATCAACATAAAGTGGAATAACCCTAGAAATAAATTCTACTTGTATCCATATCACCTCTAGAGTCGAATACAAAATTCTCTCTTTGGCATTCAAAGCTCTTCCCAATCAGACCCTCTCCTGTGTTTTCAGTCTTACTACACGTCATTCCTCATCAGCCCCAATTCCCATGTACTCTGTAATCCAGTGAAAAAGGCTTTACTGTTTCTGACACAGCTCCCAATATCCAGACTTTAAGTATTTTTGCAGCAGTTCCCTATGTTTTGAACACTCTCCCTTCTCATCTCCCTGTTTTCAAGGGGAAGAAAGCATGCAAAAAACTATATGAAAACAAGATATAGTCTGCTTAAAGAAGATGGGATTTTAGCTGGGAATTGATGGAATCCAAGAAAGAAAGGAGGTGGCAATGAGGAGAGAGAGCATTTTAGGCCTCAAGGACAGCCAAGGAGGGAGATTTTTTTGAGAGGAGCTACATGGTGGTCAGCGTCATTGAATTACAGAGTAAGTGGGAGTTTTGAAAGAGTAAAGTCTGTAAGAAGACTGGTATGTTAAAAGGGTGTATATTGTGAAGGACTTTGAGTGCCAGTATATGTTATATTTGATTCTTGTTGGTATAGGGAAACATAGAAGCTTATTGAATGAGGTGGAAGGTAACATGGTCATTTAGGATGATTAATTTGACATTTGAGTGAAAGGGAAAATGCATGCAGATAGCTGAAGTAAGGAGCTCAACAGCAGGATATAGAGATAGTCTAGGCATGAAATCATGAGAGTCTGAAAGAGGGTGGTCACAGTTTCAAAGGACAGAAGGAGGTCTCTAGAAAAAAGTTATGAAAGTAAACTTAGTAGGACCAGGAAACATATTGAAAATAGCTGAATGAGAGAATGAAAAGACAATGATGATACCTAGAATCCAAGTCCGCGTTACTGGAAGGAAGGGAGTGACTTTAATAGCAATGAGAAAGTTCAGAAGGGAAAGGGTTTGCAGGGCAAATAGAGAGTTCAGTTTTTGACATGATGATTTTAAGCTACCTGTGGGGCATTCTGATTGAAATGTCTAATAGGCAGTTGGAGATGCAAGACTGGAGGTGAAGAGGAAGGTGTTGCTAATGTTTTGTTGTATGAATTAACAGATGGCTCCTATTCATGGCTAGTCACTGTCTCTGTGTTCAGCTGTCTCAGATCACTGACTTTCCTATGCTGGCATGAAACCTAAACTGCAAATGAATTGAAATTGTTTGGCAGAAGATCCAGACGAGGTCTTTCCAGTGGTTGTCAGGACCTACTTCTTCTTTTTTTAATATTGTATGGGTCCACAAGCCATTGCCTGCCTGTCACAGTTTTTAGCTCAGCACAGGATTATCTGGTCTTCTGAGTTTCTTAGGGCTCAAGGATCTACAGTTGGATCTCACTGGCCTAATAGTGAAAAATCAATAGTAGAAATTAGAAGGGTTTTTTTCCTTTTAAATTGGGGGAGGTGACATTAGACATCATTAAAATGCTTGTTAATTGAAAAGGAAACTAAAATAAATAAATCACAAAGAAATCACATATACGTCCTTGGCATCCCCCATGCCTCACAACTACTGAACTATGTAAATCAATGACTAGTTTCTGCACTGTTATTGCATTCCTTCATTTACATCCAGGGTGAATAATAAGTCTGATTTTTGGTTAAAATCAGGCAATAAAATAATTCTTTTTCTTCCTTTCTCAGGCTTTGTTTGCTGCCTACAAATGCCGAGCACCCCTATCAGGGACAAATCAAGGATACAACAATCACTAGTGGTCTTCTAGCTAATCTGGACTAATCAATCCTCCAACACTTTGAACTTATCAATTCCCCAAACCCATGGCTTTTAATAACCAGACACGGGTCACTGAATTCATCCTACAGGGCTTTTCTAAAAACCCTTACCTTGAAGTCCTCTTCTTTTTTCTTTTCTTGTTCTTCTATGCCCTGGCTCTGGTTGGCAACTCACTCATCATTGTTTCAGTTTGGGTCACTTCAGATCTTCATACACCCATGTATTTTTTCCTGATCAACTTGGCCATGTTGGATATCATCTGCACAACTACCGTGGTTCCCAAGTTGTTGGAGAACCTGGTGGAGGACAGGAAAGCCATCTCCTTTTTTGGGTGCATGACCCAGGTCTACATTTTCTCTTGGGCTTTAGGTTCTGAGCTCCTTCTTTTCACAGCTATGGCTTATGATAGGTATGCAGCTATTTGCCGACCCCTGCATTACAGCACTCTGATGAATAAGAAGATCTGTGGAATTTTGGTGATTGGACTGTGGATTATGGGTGGTTTGGATTCTGGAATGCACACAGTGATGCTATTACAATTGTCTTTCTGTGGTCCTAATGTCATTGATCACTTTTTCTGCGAAATCCCCCCAATGCTACCCCTATCTTGTTCCTCAACAAAGGTGAACAAGTTTCTGACACTTGTGACCGACCTCCTCTTGGGTGGTACCAACTTCTTTCTGACCATAATGTCCTATGGCTTTATCATTGTCAACATCTTGAAAATCCGGTCTGAAGAGGGGAAGAAGAGGGCATTTTCTACCTGTTCCTCCCACCTCATGGTGGTCACCATGTACTATTTTGCTGTATTTTGTGCTTACATAAGTCCAAGTGCTAGCTATTCTCCTGAAAAAGGGAAGGCCATGGCTGTGCTGTATACCACCCTGAGTCCTGCTGTAAATCCACTCATCTATACTCTGAGGAACAAAGATGTCAAAGCAGCCCTCAGAAAACTCTATGTGAGATGCTTCTCATTTTAAGGAGCTTTGAAATGTCAATGCATCTCAGATTCTAGGTCCTTTCTCTTCCAGCGAGTCTTAACCAGGGATACATGAACTTCAGAAAGTTTTCTTGATAACTGTATTTCAATGTAATAATGGTGGCCAGATAGAGTGTTGGACCTGGAGGCAGGAAGATCTGCCTTCAAATCCAGTGACAGGCATTTCATAGGGTGAGTAAATCATTAATTTCTATCTGTCTTAGTTTCCTCATCTGTACAATGAGAACTATAAGAGCACTTACATCTCAGGGTTATTGTAAAGACAAATTGAGATACTATTTGTAAAGTACTCTGCAAACAGTAAAGAGTTATATAAATGGCAGTAAAGAGTTATATAAATGGCATAATTCTTACTCCTTTTGTAATCTTACGTATTTTATTTAAAACAATGGTTTTGAGAATGGGTCCACAGGCTTTACCAGAATACCAAAGAGTTATGTAATAAAAAAAAAATTAAAAACTCCTCCTCGAATAGTCATAAATAAAAGGAAAATGAAAATCACTACAAACATAAACTTTGTCATCACTAATAATGAAAATTTAGGTATAACAGCATGTATTTTATGCTGCTATTTCATTTCGTTTGATTAACCTTTAGTCTGAAATATCAGTGACTCGTAACCCACTCTGTAGATTCTTGGAATGGGATGGGACTATAATATTTTGCCTAATCCACCTCCAACTTCAGGCACAACAAAGTCAAAAATCAACAGCAATCGTGATTCTTTTTGTCTTTTAAATATGTAATTTATTTATTTTTCAGTTCTTAACAGTCACTTCCACAAGAATTTGAAATCAAAATTTTCTCCCTGTCTCTCCCCACCACCCACCCTGGGACAGCATGCATCTCATTCATCCCTTCCTCCAGTCTGTCCTCCTTTCTATCACCCACCTTTTTTCCTTCTCCCTTCCCCCCATTTTCCTGTAGGGCAAAATAGATTTCTATACTCCATTGCATGTATAGCTTAATTTACGTTTGCATGTTGAAACAAGAATTGTATGCTGTCATGGGGAGGGAGGGGGGTGGGGGGGAAGGTGTGTGGGGATAAAATCTTAATTTTAAGGAAGTGATTGTAGAACATTTATAAATAAATAAAATAAAAATAAAAAAATAAGATACATTATTAAAGCTAGGGGTTCCATATTCTCCCCTTCCCTCCCTACCAACCCTCCTTGAGAAAACAAACAATTCGATATAGGTCACACATATGTAACAATGCAAAGCACTTCCATAATAGTTATGTTGCAAAAGAATAAGCACATTTCCTTTTATTCTATCCTGCCCTCAATTCATTCCATTTTCTCACTTGGCCAGTCCTCCCAAAATAGTGTTTACTTCTGATTATCACTTTCCCCAATTTACTGTGTCTTTTACTATCTTCCTTCTCATTTAGCCATTCCCCTTGCCTTCTTGTAGGGTAAAATAGATTTCAATCTCCATTTGAGTGTGTTATTCCTCCTTAAGTTAAATCCCATGAGAGTAAGGTTCAATTATTTCCTTTCATCTCTCCCCTCTTTCTTCCCTCTTTTATGTGAGATGATTTGCTACATTCTATTTCTCCCTTTCTCTTAGTCCTAGTATATTCCATTCAACAGAAAATTTTATTTTTTTAGGCATTTTTCCTTCATATTCAGCTCACCCTGTGCCCTGTATGTATGTATGTATGTATGTATGTGTGTATATATGTCTATATACACACATACATATGTACACATATATATGCATGAACATATACATACATAAGTGTATATAATATACACATGCATAACTATACACACCATAACTATACACACCTACATATATGTGTGTGTATATGCACACAAGCATATATTTATATACATATTCCCTGTAAATACCCCAATAGTGATGAAAGTCTCATGAGTTACAAATAACATCTTTCCACAGTTTTGCTCGGTAGGTGATTCTTGATTTTAATCCTATCTCCCTTGTCCTCTGGAATATCATATTTCAAGCCCTTCAAACCCTTAATGTAGAGGTGGTTAAATCCTGTACTATCCTGATTGTATTTCCACAATACTTGAATTGTTTCTTTCTGGATGCTTGCAAAATTTTCTCCTTGGCCTGAGAAATCTGTATTTTGGCTACAATATTCTGAGGAGTTTTCCTTTGGGGATCTCTTTTAGGACGTGATCAGTGAATTCTTTCCATTTCTTTTTTACCCTCTGGTTCTGGATTATCAGGGCAGTTTTCCTTGATAATTTCTTGGAAGGTGATATCTAGGCTCTTTTTTTCATCATGGTCTTCAGGTAGACCAATAATTTTTGAATGATCTCTCCTGGATCTATTCTCCAGGTCACTTGTTTTTCCAATAAGATATTTCACATTGTCTTCTATTTTTTCATTCTTTTGACTTTGTTTTATAATTTCTTGGTTTCATATAAAGTCATTAGCTTCCATCTGCTCCATTCTAATTTTCAAAGAACTACTTTCTTCCGTGAGCTTTTGAATCTTCTTTTCCATGTGGCCAATTCTGGTTTTTAAAGAATTCTTCTCCTTATTGACTTTTTGTAGCTCTTTTGCCATGCGGATTAGTTTATTTTTAAAGGTGTCATTTTGTTCAGCATTTCTTTAGGTCTCATTTAGCAAGCTGTTGACTCACTTTCATGATTTTCTTGCATTGCTCACATTTCTCTTCCCAATTTTTCCTCCACCTCTCTTCCTTGATTTTCAAAATCGCTTTTAAGCTCCTCCATGGCCTGAGACCATTGTGTGCTTTTTTTGGAGGTTTTGGATGCAGAAGCATTGATTTTTTTTTTTTTGATATCTTCCTCTGATGGTATGCTTTGTTCTTTCTCATCTGAAAAGTTGGAAGAAAGTACCTTTCACCAAAAAGGTAACCTTGTATACTATACTCTCATGTTTTCCCTGTTTTGGGTATTTTCCCAGCCAGTTACTTGACTTTTGAGTCCTTTGTCAAGTGGAGGCTATACTACCCTTGACTTCACTGGTTTTGCGAAGCTGTTCTGAGATATCTCTAGTAATCTGCAAGTTCTCAAACTCTCCAAGGTGGCACAATCAAGAGAGAGGACTTCACTCCTCTCCTCCTCTGCACTCAGGTCTTTTAGTAACCACAAGCATGCTTTTCTGCCCTCTACTTACACACACACACACACACACACACACACACACACACGTACATATACATATATACACACACATACGTCATGTACATATACGTACCCCCCCCCACACACACACACATTTATGTATATGTATGTATACATACATACCCAGGGAGTAGGATTCCCTCTCCACAGCCACCACCAGTTCCACAATACCAGTGCTCCTCCTCACCCTAGAACCACCACTCAGGACTGAGACCCAAGTCAGCTGCTCTATTCCCCAGGATATTTTGGTTGAGTGATGCAAAAGCAGCAGCTGCTCCCCTGGGGTCAGGTCTGGGGCCAGATCAAATTCCCCTCTCACCCAGGTGAAAGAACTTTGTTGATGATCTTTGAAATTGTCTTTGGCATTTGTTGGTTGAGAAATCTGGGAACCGCATCTGCTACCCATGATATCACCCTCTGAAGCCTGCTCCAGTCCTATCTGTTCCACATGGTCCAAGCTAAGCTGTGCTCTGCCCCGAGCCTGGGGTGGCAGACCTTTCCTGACAGCTTTCCTGGCTGTTTTGGGCTGGAAATCTCTTTCACTTTGTCGTTTTGTGGCTTCTGCTGTTCCAAAAATATTTAGAGTCAATTTTTACAGGTATTTTATGGGTTATGGGGATACAGCTAGAGCGGGTCTGTCCTTCTACTCTTCCCTCTTGGCTTTACCACACTATAGAGTTTTCAAAGGTAAAAATGACTCAGGGAATCTAGAAGATCACTATAATTAATAACACCTCAGCGTCTGTGATTCCTTCAAAGCTCAATTTCTTTTCACTTATTTGGCTTCTTTTTTCTCAACACTTGCATGTTTTCCCTCCTAGCCTTGGGGACTGACATTGAGTAGGTATCTTACACGATAGGTCAGTGTTCTGGGGCACATGGTGTTAATTAGCATTGCTGAGGGATGCTTCAAACTCTCTGGGTATGAACAGGTAGCAAAGAGAAGCAATGCCTGGTCTGAGCAGTTGAGAAGGTGGTTGCTCTCAGTCAGAGGTCTGATAGTCCATGTGAAACAGAGGACTTACCAGCTTTTTCTTATTTTCTTAAGTCTCCAAAAGCAAAGAGTAGAGGGAACAGAGTATTTGAAATGAAGAACAGGTTGGAATTTATCCACTGTGCTCATCCATGAATCTAGGCTTTGTTCAGAGAATGAATTATAGAGAATTATAGATCTAGAGTTGGGAGGGACCTCAAAGGTCAACCAGTTCCACCTCCTCTCTTTGTAGATGAGGAAACTCAGTCCCAGAGTAATTGGCCCAGGTCATCCAGGTAGTGAGTGACGAAGGCAATATTAGAGCATAAGTCCCTTGAGTGCTTCCCTTTTCAACACACAACATCTCAGGTTAGCTTTGTGCGAGAGAGTGGATGGCATAGGGAGGTCTGTGTCCTGAGTATTCTTTTTCAGATCAACTAGGAAGAATTTGTTAAGTGCCTGCTACGTATATACATACATACATACATACATATACATATATATATACACACATACACATACACACATTTACATTTCATAGTATAATAAAAAAGACAATTGCATGTGAAACTTCACATTTTCAAAATTCAAATGTATATGAAATAATTTCATATGTATTTCTATTTATCAATTGCTTTTCTGGATGAAGATAGCATCTTTCTTCATATATCCTTTAAAGTTAAGTTGGTCTTTATAGTAGTCAAAATAACATTCATTCAAAGTCATTCTTAAGGCAATATTGCTTTTTGTGTCTACCCATGAACAATGAATATTTCTCCAAATATTTGTAGGTAAAGGTGAACCTTTTAAATCATGACAGTTCCCTATTGTTTGCATGATGTGGTAAAAGTCAATTTACTATTCTATCCTTCAGTTTCCTAATGAATAAAATAAGATAATCTCAGGTTCCTTGTATAAATCAAATAATACACAGGCACACACACATATCCATATATGTGTATATTTGCAATATTTTTTTCTCCTCTCAAAACATTATATACACATATAAGTGTATATGTATGTGCAAATAGGTATGCAATGTTTATTATTGAAATGGGATAATATTGCTAAGTGAACCTATATAAATAGCACTTTATTTGGAAGGAAGGGAGAAAAATTTTAAGGGTAAAGTATTTGCCTTCCAGATCAAAACTAACACTACATATATGTATGTGTGTATGTGGATGTATAGTATTTATGTGTATATATGTATATATGAATGAATATATGTATAATATGCATACATATATTCATATATTTGTGTGTGTATGAGTGTGTGCATGTGCGTGTGCGTGTGCGTGTGCGTGTGCGTGTGTGTGTGTGTGTGTGTGTGTGTGTGTGTGTGTGTGTGTAGTTCAACCATTTAGTCATACTGACTGTACTTGATCCCATGGACTTAGTCCATGGTGTTTTCCTGTCAAAGATACTGGAGATTTTTGTCATTTCCTTCTCCAGTGTGTCTCCTTTTTACAAAAGAGAAAACTGAAGCATATCGGAGTAAAGTGAGTTGCCCGTTGTGATGCAGCTAGTAAGTATTTGAGGACAGATTTGAATTCAGATCATCCTGACTCCAAGCTCCAAACCTAATGTACTAGCTCTCTCTGTCTGTTTGATGCATAAATATGTGTGTGTGTATGTGTGTGTGTGTGTGTGTGTAAATGTGCATATGTGTATCTATTTATCTATACACATTTTCTCCTCTTCTCACAAAAAAAAATTACATTGCACAATTTGGTAAAACAATATTATCCCATTTCAATAACAAAATTTGAGCCTTGCACAACTCTATGAAGCAGAAAATATATTGCTAGGTCTGGACCACCAGGCTTTTGCCTAATGTAGCAGAAAATAGAGAGTTCTTATGTCTCTGTTGCATAAAATGACTTGCCCTTTTGGAATTCTAGGGATGGCATCAATGTCATATCAAACATGCCTTCTCTTCCTTTGGTGTATAGAGTATGGGATTTAGAATTAGAAGTGACCAAGTTAAAACCCTGCTTCAGCCATTTATTTGATATATGACTTGGAGCAATTCATCTATCCCCTTTTTAACCTACTTTCTTATCCAAAAAATGAGAGTACCTTACAGGGTTGTTGTGAAGATAATATGAGATAATATCAATAATGTTCTTTGAAAACCTTCATATTTATGACTAGAAACTTTGTGGAGTTACAAGGCATGTTTCTAATCCCTTTAATTATTAGTCCTTCATCATCATCATCATCATCCTCCTCAGTAGCAGCAGCAACAACAATGTCAGGAACAACAAAAACAACAACATAAGGGAAGCGGAGGAACTTCTTATTCTTTTTCTCCTTTTATTTGAAATTTAGGATTGCCTTAAAGATAAGTCTGCTTTTCTGGTTTTAGAGGAATTGGTCATAAAGAACAGGGATCAGGCCTTTTCCGTATCATTCTTTTCTCTAGATTCCCACATGCCAAGAACTGGAAGTTCATGCTCTCGATGTCTGTTCCCTTTCCTGGAACCTTAATCTTCCTGTCGCTATATCTAGAGCTAAAAGAGATCTCAGAGAAGTATCAATAACGTGGTTCCAAAGAAGCTTTCACATTGCTTTTCTTTACACAGCACTAAGTGCTAGAGCCCCAGAGACAAAATAAAATAGTTCCTGCCCACAAGAATATTACATTCTAAATGAGCGGAGCCAAGATAGCTGAGTAGAAAGATGAACATACACTAGCTCTTCCCCACAGCCCATAAAATCACTGTAAAGAAAGACTCTCAACAATTTTAGGAAAGCAGAAGCCAAAGAACAACAGAGTGGAGGAGATTTCCAGCCAAGGGTGACCTGAAAGGCCAAAGGGAAATATCTGTTGCACTACATACACAGAGGAGCTCAGTCCACAATTGGCCATGTAGCATGGCACCAGGAAGAGGACTTAAGCAGTCCTCAGGGGCAGAATCCCCAGCAGCAGTAGTTGAAGTCTGCAGATCCCTGAACCTGCAGGTTCAAAAAGTCAGTGAGAAGTTTTTTCAGATGGCCAAGAAGGGAGTAGGATCTTCCCATAGCTCCAGTCTCAGGCAACAGCAGCAGAGGATGCATTGGGCAGCAGCAACTCCCATAAGAGCCCACATCTAGTGTTGGATCATAAAACTCTAGAGGCACTGAGCAGTTGATCTTTATCTCAACCCTGTATGGCAGCCTTGCTCCCATCTAATGTTCCTAGAGGTAATTAGCAGCTGATCTTTCTCTCACACAGAATGGCAACCGTGCCTCTGCCTAAAGTTCCTGGGGGTATTGAGCAGCTTATCTGGATCTCAGCCTCCAGTTCTAGCTTGGGGGAACTGGAGGCCAGATGGTTATGGACAGAAAGGTGGACACAAAATTTTCTGGGCACAAAAGTGTACAGTGAGGAAGAACTGAGATGTTACAGATCCCCAGAGTATACCATACTCTTGAGAAAGGATCCAAAAGACAAATAACTTGTTGGAAAAATGCCCAGAAAAGGGTAAAAAATAACACTATAGTAGGTTACTTTCTTGGTGAACAGATATCTTCTTCCATTCTTTTGGATGAGGAAGAATAATACTTAATATCAAGCGAAGATATAAAATTCAAGGCTTTTGTATGCTAAACATCCAAAATAAATATTCAATGGTCTCAGGTCATGGAAGAGTTCAAAAAGGATTTTGAAAATCAAGTAAGGGAGGTGGAGGAAAAATTGGAAAGAGAAACAAGAGAGAGGCAAGAAAGTCATGAAAAGCAAATCAACAATTTGCTAAAGGAGACTCTAAAAAACGCTGAAGAAAATTACACCTTTAAAAATAGCCTAACTCAATTGGCAAAAGAAGTTCAAAAAGCCAATAAGAAGAATGTTTTTATTTTTTTTAAATTTATTTATTTAACTTTTCAACATTCATTTCCATAAAATTTTGAGTTCCAAATTTTTCTCCCCATTTCTCCCCTCCCACCACCCCAAAACGCTGAGCATTCTAATTTCCCCTGTTACCAATCTAGCCTGTCTTCTAAAATGCCCTCCCTTTCCTTATCCCCATCTTCTCTTTTGTCCTGTAGGGCCAGATAACTTTCTGTACCTCATTATCTGTATATCTATTTTCTAGTTGCAAGAAAATTATTCAACAGTTGTTCATAAAATTTTGAGTTCCAACTTCTCCCCATCCCTTCTTCCCCACCCATTCCCTTTAGGAAGTCAGGCAATACAATATAGTCAGGCATTACAATATCTGTGTAGTTTTGCAAATGACTTCTATAATAGTCATGTTGTATAGGACTAACTATAATTTCCTCCATCTTATCCTGCCCTCCATTGCTTCTATTCTCTCTTTTGATCCTGTTCCTTCTCAAGAGTGTTGACTTCAAATTGCTCCCTCCTCCTCTGCCCTCCCTTCCATCATCTCCCCCACCCTGCTGATCCCCTTCTCCCCACTTACCTGTATTATAAGATAAGTTTTCATACCAAAATAAGTGTGCATTTTATTCCTTCCTTTAGTCGAATGTGATGAGAGTAAACTTCATGTTTTTTTCTATCATCTCCCTTCTTTCTCCCTCCACTAAATCGTCTTTTATTTGCCTCTTTTATGAGAGATAACGTGCCCCATTCCATTTTTCCCTTTCTCTTCCTAATACATTTCTCTCACCGCTTAATTTCATTCTTTTAAGATAGGATCCAATCCTATTCAATTCACTCTGTGATCTCTGTCTCTCTGTCTCTTTTTGTCTCTCTGTTTCTCTCTCTCTCTCTCTCTGTATGTGTGTGTGTGTGTGTGTGTGTGTGTGTGTGTGTGTGTAACTCCACCAAATGCACAGATACTGAAAAAACTTACAAGAGTTATAAATATTGTCTTTCCAGGTAGGAATGTAAACAGTTCAACTTTATTAAGTCCCTTATGATTTCTCTTTGTTATGTACCCTTTCATGCTTCTCTTGATTCTTGTGTTTGAAGGTCAAATTTTCTTTTGAGCTCTGGTCTTTTCATCAAGAATGCTTGAAAGTCCTCTATTTCATTGAAAGACCATTTGTTCCCCTGAAGTATTATACATAGTTTTGCTGGGTGGGTGATTCTTGGATTTAGTATTAGTTCCTTTGACTTCTGGAATATCATAGTCCACTCCCCTTGATCTGTTAATGTAGAGGCTGCTAGATCTTGTGTTATCCTGATGGTATTTCTACAGTATTGGAATTGTTTCTTTCTAGCTTCTTGCAATGTTTTCTCCTTGATGTGGGAATTCTGAAAATTGACCACAATGTTCCGAGGAGTTTCTCTTTTTGGATCTCTTTCAGGTGGTGATTGGTGGATTCCTTGAATACTTATTTTGCCCTCTGGCTCTAGAATATCAGGGCAGTTTTCCTTGATAATTTCTTGAAAGAGGATGTCTAGGCTCTTTTTTTTGATCATGGCTTTCAGGTAGTCCCATAATTTTTAAATTGTCTCTCTTGGATCTGTTTTCTAGGTCAGTTGTTTTTCCAATGAGATATTTTACATTATGTTCCATTTTGTCATTCTTTTGGTTTTGTTTTGTGATTTCTTGTTTTATCATAAAGTCATTAGCCTCCATCTGTTCCATTTTAGTATATAAAAAACTGTTTTCTTCAGTGAGCTTTTGAATCTCCTTTTCCATTTGGTTAATTCTGCTTTTTAAAGCATTCTTTTCCACATTGTCTTTTTGAACCTCTTTTGCCAATTGAGTTAGCCTATTTTTCAAGGTGTTATTTTCTTCAGCTTTTTTGGGGGGTCTCTTTTGCCAAGGTGTTCACCCGCTTTTCATGCTTTTCTTGCATCTCTCTCATTTCTCTTCCCAGTTTTTCCTTCACCTCTCTCATTTGGTTTTCAAAATCCTTTTTGAGCCTGAGCCCATTGAATATTTATTTTGGATGTTTGGGACACAGAAACCTTGACTTTTATGTTTTTCCCTGATGGTAGGCATCTTTCTTAGTCAACTGAAAGAATGGGAGAAGATATCTGTTCGCCAAGAAAGTAACCTTCTATAGTCTTATGTTTTTCCCTTTTTTGGGCATTTTTCCAACCAGTTACTTGACTTTTGGGTCCTTTGTCAAGAGTAGGGTATACTTTGATGACCTGTAAGATCTCAGTTCCTCCAAGGTGGCACAATCAATTGTGTGCTGGTCTGGCAGCAGGAAAGGATTTTGTGCCCAGAATCTTACCACTGCTTCCTCTCCACAGGCACCTGACCTCCACTTCCACCAAGCTAGCACTGGGGGTGTGGGATTCAGTCAAGTTGCGGGGTCAGGGCCTCCATTCAGTGTGAGACAAAGACCAGTTGCCTCAGAGCATCTACACAGGGCTGAGGTAAGACTCAGCTCTTCACTGACCCCAGCGGTTTTTATGATTCAGTTATGGTCTCATGCTGCTATCGGGGTTCTCCTGAGATCTCCTGCCACCTGCCTGATGTGAAGGCCCCTCTCCCTTCCTGGCCAACTGAATAAACCCTGTCACTCACCTTTGGTGCCTGTGGGTTGAGGAATCTGCGGACCCTCTGCTGCTGGGACTGGGGATTCCGTGACTGGAGATTCTTCCATGGAGGGCTGCAACTGATGTTTCTGGTGGGTCTTTCAGGTCACCCTGGGCTGGAAATCTCATCTACTCTGTTGTTATCCACTTCTGCTGCTCCAAAATTTGTTTAGAGTTCCTCTCTACAGGTGTTTTATGGGCTGTGTGGGAGCAGTCTCAGTATGTGTGTCCCAAGAATGCTTTTAAAAGCAGATTTAGCCAAATGCAAAAGGTGGTTCAAAAGTTCACTGAAGAAAATAGTTCTTTAGATGTCAGAATGGAACAGATGGAGCCTAAGGACTTTATGAGAAACCAAGAAATAGCAAAATAAAACTAAAAGAATGAAAAAATATGGAAGATAAAGTGAAATGTCTCATTGGAAAAACAACTGACCTGGAAAATAGATCCAGGAGAGACAATTTAAAAATTATGAGACCACCTGATAGCTATGATCAAAAAACAAGTCTAGACATCATCTTTCATGATATTTTTAAGTAAAACTGCCCTGATATTCTAGAACCAGAGGGAAAATAAGTATTCAAGGAATCCACCGATCACTACCTTAAAGAGATCCAATAAGAGAAACTCCTAGCAAAACTGTAGTCAAATTTCAGAGTTACCTCGTCAAGGGAAAAAAATATTGCAAGCATTTAGAAAGAAAAAAAATTGAATATTGTGGAAATACAATCAGGATAACACAAGATTTAGCAGCCTGTACATTAAGGGATCAAAGGACTTGGAATATGATATTCCAGAAGTTAAAGCAACTAGGACTAAACCCAAGAATCACCTACCCAGCAAAACTGAGTATAATACTTCAGGGGAAAAATGGTCTTTCAATTTAATAGAGGACTTTCAAGCATTCTTGGTGAAAAGACGAGTTGAAAAGAAAATTTGACTTTCAAACACAAGTGTCAGGAGAAGCATGGAAAGTTAAACAGGAAAGAGAAATAATAAAGAACTTACTAAAGTTGAACTGTTTGCATTTCTACATGGAAAGACAATATTTTTATCTCTTGAAACGTTTTTCAGTATCTGCGTAGTTGGAGGCATTATACACACACACAAACACAGACACTCACACACACTCTCGAGTGAGAGAGAGAGAGAGAGAGAGAGAGAGGGAGAGAGAGAGAGAGAGAGAGAGAGAGAGAGAGAGAGAGAAAGAGAGAGAGAGAGAGCGCCCAGGGTGAGGTGAATAGGAAGGAGTCATATCTAAAAAATGAAATTAAATGGTGAGAGAGGGATATAGTGGGAGGAGAAAGGGAGAAATGGAATGGGGCAAACTATCTCTCATAAACGAGGCAGGAAAAAGACTTTTCCATTAGGGAAAAGGGGAGAGGTGAGAGTGGAAACGTGAAGCTTACCCTTATCACATTTGACTCAAGGAAGGAATATAATGCACACTCATTTTGGTATGAAAACTTGTCTTAAAATACAGCAAAGTGGGGAGAAGGGGATAAGCAGGGTGGGGGGATGACGGAAGGGAGGCCAATGGGAGGAGGGGGCAATTAGAAAACACTCGAGCAGGGATATAATCAAAAGAGAGAATAGAGGAAATGGGGGGCAGGATAGGGTGGATGGAAATATAGTTATCCTTACACAAGATGAGCATTATGAAATTCGTTTGCAAAACTACACATATATGGCCTACATTGAATTGCTTGCCTTCCCAATGGGAATGAATTGGGAGGGAAGGAGGAGGAAAAGTTGAAGCTCAAAATTTTAGGAACAACTGTTGAGTATTGTTCTTGCATACAACTAGTAAGGAAGAAATACAAGTAATGAGAAATACAAGTATAGAAATTTATGTTGCCCTACAGGACAAAAGAGAAGATGGGAATTAAGGGAATGGAGGGATGTAAGAAGGGAAGGCAGATTCTTGGGAGGGGTAATTAGAAAGCTTGGCACTTTGCGGTAGGGAGAGGGGAGCGATAGGGAGAATATTTGAAACTCAAAATTTTGTGGAAATAAGTGTTGAAAACAAAATAATTACATTTATAAAAGAATATTATATTCTATTGGGGTGAAAAGATGAACATAAACAAGTAGTTTTGAGAAGGAGGCACTAGCAGCAGTCAGTCTGGGAAGGATTTCTATAGAAAGTGGTGCTTAAGATGAAGGAAATGAGATTCTGGGAGGTACAGGTAAGGAGGATGTGACAACCTAGTAAAAGGGTCAGCCAAGACTTCCAGTAAACTGTGTAATTCTTCCATGGAAAACTCCATGAAAGCTTACAAGAATCACACAGTATCAGGAAGTGTTGAAGAGGTTGCACCCTATATTAGCAGAGGGAAGAAATACCTACATTGATGAGTTCATGAAATCAAAAATAGTCCCTTATGTTATATACAGATTTTAAACTTTCTGATTCAAATAATCCAAATAAGGATGTCTTGCTACTTAAAGTTGGTAAAATAAATTTTTTTTTCAATAAGGAAAATTTCATAGTGTTTATAGGATGTAAGTGGACTCTGTGTTTCTTTGTCAGCCCTAGGTCACTAAATCATTTAGTATTTATTAAGTATCTACTATGTGCCAAATACTGTGCTAAGTGCTTGAATTCAAAATTATTGGAGACAGTCTCCAGCCTCGTGTACTAAATGTCTAATTAACTTAGTGTATGAAAAGTTGGCACACACGACTTTATTGGTTTCTCAAATTCTCTAAAGTACAACCTTTTTGGACACATTGGATGTTCTACATTCAACATTATCTGAAGACAAATTTCTGAGTGAGCCATATTCAAATCTAATTCCCAGCTGCTAGCCCTAGGACCTTGGCAGGAGACTTTTTCCAATCTTTCTTCTCCCCTTGATAGTGACTTCTTCAGAGATTACCTTCTATTTACACTGTAAATATTGGGTATGTATAATTTTTTGTATGTTATCTCTTTAATTAGAATGCGAGTTCCATAAGGCAGGGATTGTGTTTTTGCCTTTTTGTGTAGTCGCTTACAAAATTCGTGTAACCCATTTACATATCAAGAATAAATGCTCATTCACTGACATGTCAGTGCTTAGAAAGACAAAGTACTAAGTAAATTCTATAGAGGCAGAGAATGATTCCTGGTTAGAATAGATAAGAATTCATTGATCAGAAACCATGTGATCCAGAACTGGAAAGATGGGTCACACTAAAAAAGGAAGAGATAAAGTAGTGTACATAATTAGACTTGGAGGAAAGTGTGAAGAAAGACAATGAGGTGGGAAAAATTTGGGTTGTGATTGTAATAAAGACAGATAATTAGCCTAGTTTGCCTGGGAAATAGTTTGAAAAAGAAGCACAATAACCGGAGCAAATATATGTTTCCATATTCTGAGTCAAGATTATTTGCCATCTCCACATAGATTCACTGAAGGCAGTGGCTGAAATGATCTCCAAAGTCCTTTTTAGTTTTAGGGATCTACAATCAGGCCTCACATTTTGCTTCTAGAAATGGGAAAATCTAGCTTGATTTTCTTGTTTTCCTAAGTTGCTGGGCTAGGGATGACCTATGAAGATTTCTGGAGTCTCTGTAGGCAAAGCTTGGAAGATGTTCCATTCTGTAATATGATTGTGTTAGGGAGCAGTAATGGCACTGATGGATTCCAAAAGAGAATGGTAGTAACAGTCCATGTGGACATGGCAGGTACAGCCATATTGGTTCAGTAAGACTTCTGAGAGGCTTGAAACTTTCAAAACTCGTGGTAAAATTGACCTAATTGCTTCCTTGGAGCATTTTGAAATAATGAGTCTCTCAAGTGACCTATGCCATCTAGTGCATGAAATGTGTTAAATAGAAAAAAAAATCTTCTTAATCATTAAACACCTTATAAAGGCTCTGCTTAAGGTATGTCTCTATATCCCATGTCCTTTCAAAGCTCTATTTTAAAAAGGACTCAACATTGGCCTTATAGGCCATTTTTTCCCTCTCTCCAAGTATTTCCTATTCTTGTGGGAAAGTCTATCATCATAAAGGTATAAGAAACAAACATTGTTGCAAGAAGATTAATTTGCAACGAATGCAAGCATAAATGATGCAAATGTTTGGTCATTCCTTTTAATCAGAGTTATTATGCTTAAAATGCTGTCAATTTGATGGTGTGAAAATCTGGGAAAAGACCTTTATTTTATTCACTAGTAAGCCAGTCCCATGTAAAAAATTACAAAAACAAAAGAAAAGATGGATATCTGAGGGTGCATTTGTTCCTGGCTTTCTTTTTTCTACTTATAACTGATCACTTGTTCATCTGATGCAGACTTGATAATGATGCTTATTGAAAGAACTGGAGATGTTTTGCCTGGAGAAGAGAAGATGAACGGGGCTGGTACATGATGCTGTAGCTGTCTCCAAATATGTGAAGGGCTGCTATGTGAAAGGGTGATTAAATTTTTTTTTGGTTACTGAGAGCAGAATTATGAGTATGAAATGAAAGTTGTAGGAGAATATTTAGGTTTGAAAGAGTGGGAAATAATTTTATTCAATTATTATTTGAAATAATAAAATACTCAGTAGGTTTCCCAAGGAAATAGTGGAAGGCCCCTGTCACTAAGCAGAGGTCTTTAAATAAAAGACAAATGACAAACTGGAAATTGTGTTATAGAAAAGTTTTTTTTTTCATATGTATGTTGGATCATATAGTCACTGACATCTCTTCCAACTCTGAAAATTTATAATTCTGATAAAGTGATTAGAGGAAAATACCCTAGAGACCATGTGGCCTAAAGCTTTCATTTGATGAATGGGGATATTGAGATCCATAGAGCCAGGAGGTGATCTCAGATCTGATTTCTTAAACGCCACTTTTCTTTTGAATACATAATTTTGCCTTTATTCCAGGGAAATGTACTCTATTGTATCAGTGCTTTGGAATTCAAGACTTTTACTTTTAAACATTGTCATTCAGTAAAGCATGAAAATAAGTGGTTAATGAAATGTCAAATTACTAAGAATAGAGTTAATGAAAATAAATTCTATAAAAAGGGTTTGAAGATCCTTGAAAGAGGGAAGTTCAGAAAATAAGTAATTAATGAAAATTTATTAACCTATTTTGGATAAGGAAGAGGATCTGCAAGAAAACTTTCTATTTCTGAGCCAAATCGCAATCTCAATTTTCATTGCAACAATGAAGGCAATTTAAGGAGGGATGGCTGGCAGAATTTTATTCATGGTCTTTATGGTATCATAGTCTTATAAATAAATTTGTGTTCTGGGGCAATTACCATTTTGATTTCTACATTGTAAGTATTGGAGTTGCTGCCATGCTCCACTGGGAAAAGGAATTTCTTTATTTGTGATTCCATATTCCAATGAAATCATAGATCTAGCCGTGAAAAACAAACTTGCAATGAGGAAATTTTACTGTCAAAGCAATTTGTTATAGTCTGAGAGCACTTTCAGGGACATTATTATAAATGACTTATTCTACAATATAGGCAACATGAGAAAGAGAAAGACCTGAAACTGGTTTTTCCTCACCCCAAGGTCAACTCTTTAGGTACTAACCCACTCAGGGAGTTACCTTTACCAATGTAAACATATGCTCAGTCCTCAAATATTATCTATCTACCTATCAGCTCTCTTCTTACCTTCCTTCCTCTCTCCTTCCTTCCCTCCCTCCCTGACTCCATTTCCTCTTCCCTCCATTCCTTTCTCCCTCCTTCTCTTCCTTCATTTCTTTCTTTGTTCCTTCCTTCAGTCCTTCCTCCATTTGTTTCTTCCTTTCTTCCTCCATTACTTCCTTTCCTTCCTTCCCGCTCTCTCTCTTTTCCCTCTCTCCTCGCTCTCTCACTGTACTTCTCTTACTATTGGAGAGGGTCAGGATTAGTTAATAATTAACTATTCTGTTGAATATTTGAAAGGCAAGGGCAAAACAGATAGAGTGGGCATTTTAGAAGCTAAGGCAATACAACAGAGGCAAGCTGGAATAGGCATGACCTGAGTGAGTTTCTGCCAAACTATGTAAGAAAACATTTCACAGTAAACACAGAAAATCTTGTGCTTTGAAGTGTTGAAAATAAAGTCATCAAGAATGGCTGGATTTAAAGTATTTTCAAAGTATTGATGATACTCTTACTCACTTTCCTTTGGTCAATGAAAGAAAATATCTTTTTTAATAGTGATTTTTAATTCTTCAAGAAACTGTTAGAACCAAGTGATCCTGACATCCATTTCATCTCCAGCTGAACTATAAAAGAAGAAAATCTCTGAACTATAGGAGTCTTTAATGTAACAGTGACAGAGTCATGAATAATCAGACTTTTGTGACAGAATTCATCCTAAAGGGACTCACTGATATCCCTCAGTTCCAGTTTCTATGTTTTGTCCTTTTCCTCTTCCTCTACATAGTAGCTCTTATTGGAAATTCTCTCATTGGGGCTGCTATCAGCCTGAATTCTGGGCTTCACACTCAAATGTACTTCTTCCTGGTCAACCTGGCTTTGTTAGATGTCATCTGCACATGCACTGCTGTGACCAAGTTGCTACAGATTCTAGGGGGAGAAGACAATACCATTTCTTTTAGGGGGTGTATGATTCAATTGTATTTTCTGACTTGGTCTGTGGCTGCTGAGCTCTTGCTCTTCACTGCCATGGCTTACGATCGGTATGTAGCAATCTGTCAGCCATTGCATTACAGCAAAATGATGAGTAGAGAAGTTTGTGTCTCCTTGGCTGTGGCTGTGTGGGGGATCAGTGCATTTGGTGCCACAACAAACACCAGTCTCTTGTTGAGGCTGTCATTCTGTGGTCCCAATGTGATTGATCATTTTCTCTGTGAGATCCCTGCTCTATTACCACTCTCTTGCTCATCCACGTATTTGAATGATGTAATGACAATCGTGGCTGACATATTCTTTGCTGTTCTGAATTTTCTACTCACCATGCTGTCTTATGGCTTCGTCATCCTCAGCATCATGGCAATCCAGACCACAGAGGGCAAAAAGAGAGCTTTTTCCACTTGCTCCTCTCACCTCATCATAGTGACCATGTACTACGCCTCCGTAATCTACGTCTACTTAAGCCCAGGCTCCAGCTACTCTCCTGATAAGGGCAAAATCATGGCTGCGCTTTACTCTACAGTGACTCCCACCTTGAACCCTCTTGTCTACACTCTGAGGAATAAGGATGTCAAAAGGGCTCTCAGAAAACTATTTATCTTTCTCAAAAGGAAATTATGATTCACTCCTCTAAATTCTCAAGAATACTAGTCCACACACATACACACACACACACACACACACACACACACACACACACACACACGTATATATATATATATATATATATTTAAATGTCAGCTATCTTTATCTTTATTTTATTTAGATGCATTTAACACAGCATTATGTTAGACCATATCCAGTACTAGGTAAATAGATAAACTTTCTCTATTCTAGCTCATACGTCTATGACACTTTTGAAAATGCCAAAGCACATTTTTTATTTCCTAAAACTGTTAGATAATTAGTATGACTATTGTTGTTATCATTGTATAGATGAGGACATCGAGTCTCAGAGAGGTCACGATTTTCCCAAGGTCATATAGCCTTAATCACTGAAGGGGAATTGCCTCAGTCAAACTGAGACCCGTTAAAGACCTAGCTTAAACAGGCCAAGGTTTCCTATTGCACCCTGGGCCCTCTCCAGTCATCCTGATCTATATCTGACCACTGGACTCAGGAGACTCTTGAAGAGAGAGTGAGGTTGGTGACTTTGCAGAGCTGCCTCACTTAAATCCAATTCACTAGCATGTCTTGGCATTGCCTCTCTAACATCATCATCCTCTTCGAGAGTGAAGGACAAACAACAGCAATAATTACCAAAGAAGCTAAGACTCAATCTCAGCTTTCTTGGTTCACCTTTTCCCAAAATAAATCATAGATCCAGAATACTGTGAAAATATGGGGTGGAATTAAGAATGGAAACAATAATGGTATTCTCTTCCTTTTATCTTTAATGATCTGAATCATTGTGTGATTTGGCATTAAAATCTTTTCATCTCCCTTGTGTGGAATGACTAATGCTATGGAAAAATGTTCAAGCCAGAAAAACAGAGAGCATGCTTAAACCTGTGCTTAACCTATGCTTAAATTCCTGGTCTTTATTTGATGAGAACACATTCATTTGTACCAAGATTCATTTAAATTCCATTCAGGGGCAGCTAGGTGGTCCGGCATGAACCCTTGGAGTCAGGAGGACATGAGATAAAATTCGATCTCAGACACTTGACACATTTACTAGCTATGTGACCTTCGAGCAAGTCACTTAACCCCAATTGCCTTGCCTTCCCTCCTCCAAAAGAAAAGAAAAAAGTCCATTCAACCAAAATTCATTAAATGCTTTCCCATCTCTACCTCCCAGCATTCTCAGTTTCCTCTCGCTCCTACTCAAATTTCACTTTCTAATGGAAACATTTTCTCATCCCTCTTAATTCCAGTACTTCCCCACCTCCCCTTTATTGATTAGTTCCCCTTTATGTTTTCATCTATCATCTATCTATCAATCAATCAATCTATCTATCTATCTAATTAGCATCTATTTATCTTCCTATTTATCTATCATCTATCTATCTTCTATTTATTATCTATCATCTAGCTATCTATCATCTATCTTGTTACTATGTAGTTTGTATGTTGCCTCCCCCATTAGACCTTTACATCTCAAAAGCAAGGCCTATTTTTACCTCTAATTGTGTCTCTAATACTTTGCCCAGTGTCTGGCATATTACAGGCATCTAATAAATAAATGCTCCTCAACATGTCAGGCATTATGATGGATTCTTAGAATACAAAGGCAAGTCTTGTTGAGGGTATAAAAATTAAAACACAATGTGAACGTTTTAATTGTGCTGACAAGGTGAGATACTTAAGGGGAAAAAACAGGTGTTTTCCTTCTATAACAGGGATTCATCTGGTCACAATCCTGCTTTTAATTTCACCTATGTTTTGTACATATTGACCTAACTGTAAATCACTAACTCTGCTAACCCAAGACCTTTTCAACACATAACTGTTAGGGAGGTAATCTTGGATTGCTTAATGTGTTTTTAAAAATACTTTCAATTTTATTAGAAAATACGAAAATATTCTAAGGTGTATGCATTGTAATCATTTAAATGATAATTTTCTTGTCCCTTCATACATAAGTCAGATTTTCCTCACTCCCATTTATATGTGAACCTATAATGCTATATAGTCAATCAGACGTTCAAAATACTGGTCTCTTGGGTTCTGTGTGCCTCCAAAGATAAGTAAATGTTCCTGTTCTTGCCATGTTTCTTATTTTTTCTTCAATTTATGCTATTTATATCGTTCAGCTACTAAAATAAGCATTGGGAATATCCTGATTGATTCTTTCCAAAATTTTATTAATTCATCCATGATTTATTTTCCAGTATCTTTCGAAGTAGGAAAACTTATTTCCCCAAATTCCCGGTCCCTCTACTACATTCTACCTTTTAAACTTTTGAAGAAAATCATATTAAAACATGAGTGACATCCAAGAAATCAAGGTCTTATAACACTAGATCTGTGACTTTTAGAACTCAACTCTTCTTCCATTTAATGTTATCCATAATCATTTTACTCTTGGTTACCATGGGACAGCTATATAAAATTGTAATGCTCAGATCACTAAATATATCATCAATGATAGTTTTTCTGACAGCAAAATAATTGTTTTATTTTCAAATATCATTGTACCAAAAAAATGTATGAATGGGTTTTATTCTGTGGTTAAAAAATTTTCCACTTTACATTATTTACTTCAGCAAGGTCTAAAGTCCCAGCATAAACTGTCATTGAATTAGTGAAATTTTTATGTAAAAAGGAACGTACAACCTTTGGCTAGGAAGCAGTGGTAATAACAGGTTTTTTTGCCTATCTGTCCATACTTCTAATAAAATTTTTCATTCCTGAGACCATTACTGACTTACTTTTCTCTTATTTCCCATATATGTAGCACAGTTATTTGCACATAGTAAATATAACATTGGGTTTCAGTCTAAATCATACTTAACATGTTAACAAATCATCAAAAAATAGTACATAGTGAAGTCAGTACACATGCATACACACATACATATATAATACATACCCATGCTCACATGTGTGTGTACATGTGTAGTGTGTGTTTGTGTGTGTGTGAAAGAAAGAGAGATATATATATATACGTATATATATATATATACGTATATATATATATACACACACACATTATATATGTGTGTGTATGTGTATTTATGTTTGTTTCTTTGTGTGTGTGTGCTTGGTCTTTAGATGATACTACCCATCTACCCTGATTAAAGTTGTATAATGACAAAAAGTTCCAATTTATATGCAGCATAGCATACAGGGACTGTTTTTGACAACATACATACACACAGTATTTTATAGGAGTATATGCTAATACATGTATACACCTCTAACTATATATGTATATAGTATTACTTACACTTGTCCTGGTAGTCCCTTACCTCCCTGTCATGAAGTACCTTTCAATGTGTCTTCTCCAGGACAATCGCAGGTATTCAGGAGAATCTTTAATACATTCTTTCTGTCTTGTCAAATATAGTTTTGTTATTAGCAAATCTACACTGGATTTTTCTGTTCACTAGCCCTCTTGATCATTTGGGAACCTAGAGCTGGAATGAGATTCTTAAGTTCATAGAATCATAGACTTAGAATTGCAAGGGACATTAGAGGCCATTGAGTTCAACCCCTTCATTTCACAAATGACATATTGAAGCAAAAGGAGGTTAAATGATTTTGCCCAAGGTCTTTGTGGACCAACCTATTGCTTTCTCAGATTTTTTTCCCCAAAATCCCTTGGTAAAAGGGAATGATAGTCAAGGGATAGACAAGGACTCCTGATGGAGATGTAGAGGCATGGATTGAGAAGTCACAATATTTTCTGTGTTGAAGTTAATTTATTTATATTAAAGAGTTGTAAATCAAGTCAGATTGCATGGATCATTATTAAAAAAAAATTAAGGCTGGGGATAGGATTAGGGACTGGACCTGTGATTTCACTGACGTAGAAAATTTCCAGAAGAAACTCCTGCTATTAACGTAGGTCAGTACCTTCCCTAGAAATTATAATCTGAGAGAATGGCTTAACGGACTTGGAGGGTAAGATATTTGCCCAGAATCACATAGCTAATGTGTATCAAAAGCGCGACTTCAGCACAAATCCTTTAGACTCTCAGACTGGTTCTTTCTCTATTAGGGCAACCAAGCGGTCCAGTGCTGGTCCTGGACTCAAAGAGATGTGAATTAAAATCTGATCTCAGACACTTACTGGCTGTGTGACCTTGGGTAAATTACTTAATCCTGTTTACCTCGGTTTCCACAGCTGTAAAATAACCTGAAGAATGAAATGGCAAATCACTACAGTACCTTTGCCAAGAGAACCCCAAAATGAGGTCATGAAGAATAAAAAACTGAAATAACTCAGCAACAACTTAATTACATCAAAAATTAATTTTAAAAGATTATATATATATATATATATATATATACATACATATAACTATTTTGTTGACACTTTTCAATGTGTATATATTTATATTTTTAGAAGTTTAGTCTGCCTTCAAGGTGCTTCTATTGATTTGGACAAGATATTAAGTAATATAATTAGTCAAGAATTCTTTTCAAATTCTAACATGTTCTACCATGTAGAGTTTTCAATGTTATATACAAATAACAATCACTTTGGTGTCATTGGGGAAAACAGTGGAAATTACGGAATTACGGCGTTACATAATTTCAGAATTGAAAAGGGATTCAAAGGACAAATTAATCTAACCTCTTCATTTTCAAGATGAAGAAACTTCAGTCAAGAGAAATTAGGCATTTTATGAAGGTCATACAGATAGAATGTCGCAACGTTGGAATTTGAACCAAGGTCTAAATAAAAGATAAAACCTTATCTTTCTTTTATAGAAAACCATGCTGCCCTTACACCTGGAATTCCAGGAAAAATTTAGCTGCCACATCTCAAGGACATACCTGATGGTTACTGGCATATAGCAGAAAAAGCACTAAACTAGGAGAGAAAAGGACTGGGTTCAAATCCCAGTTAAGTGGCACATAGTAAGGTCATTGTAATAACGATTTCTTGAAAGATTTTGCCACAAACTACTTACATTTGGAGCAAATTGCTTCAAATTCCTGGAATCATGCAATTATTACATTATCAAGTTATGTTTGGAAACGTCTTTAGAAACTATCTATTCGGGGGCGGAGCCAAGATGGCAGAGTAGAAAGACTCACCTATGCTAGGTCCGAACCCACAGCCCATAGATTTCCTGTAAAAAGAACTCGTGACAAATTCTGGAACAGTGGAAGCCGCGCAGCAACACAGTGAAGGAGATTTCCGTTGC
>CM053769.1:495239643-495275922 GCA_028658325.1 Potorous gilbertii
AGTGCTTGGGGTCTGAGATTCAAATGCTGCTCCCCAGCCTCCGAGCTTTTGGCAGCAGGCCTGACTGCTCTTCAATGGAAGTTTATCTGCTGGTTCTCAGGTGGGGGCAGCACCACCTCTCAGCCTCAGTTCCCTCAGGGGGTTTATGCAGAGATCTCTTGCAATGGAGGCGCCGTGGAGCTTCTGCCCACCCCGGGAGTTTCCGCCTCTGCCGCGGCTGCCAGGGTCCGAGTCCCGGAGATACCCCGCTCCCCTCTCAGCCCATCTCTCTCACTGACCTGTGCGTCTGTGGGTGGAGGGACCTTCGCAGCTGCCGGAGATTCAGGTCCCTGACGCCTGCTTGGGTCTGCTGGCTCCTCTCAGTGCTGCGTGGCCGTGGTGGAGGAAGGGGAGGACTCTGCATGACATGGCTCCGCTCCCGTCCGGAGTACCTTTGTGGTCGGTTTTTCAGGGCTCTCTGCAACGGAAATCTCCTTCACTGTGATTCTGCGCAGCTTCCACTGTTCCAGAATTTGTCAGGAGTTCTTTTTAGAGGGAATCCATGGGCTGTGGGTTTGGAGCTACCAAATGTGAGTCTTTCTACTCCGCCATCTTGGCTCTGCCCCTTACCAACAGGTTTTGATAATTGCTTCTTTATACTACAGTATGAGATCTAGTACAGCTAAACCACCTTCTCTAACATTACTTTTCCTTAGTTTCCTTCAAGTTATGGACCTTTTGTTCTTCCAGATGAATTTTGATATTATTTTTTCTAACTCTACAAAATAATTTTTTGATAGTTTGACTGGTATGGCACGGAATAAGTAAAGTAATTTAGGTAAAACTGTCATTGTTATTATATTGGCTCAGCCCACCCACAAGCAACTGATGTTTTTCCACTTACTTAGATCTGAATTTATTTGAGCGAAAAGTGTTTGGTACTTGTGTTTATACACTCTCTAGGTTTGTTTTGATAGGTAGATCACCAAATATTTTATAGTTTTAACCCTAGCTTTAAATGGGATTTGTCTTTCTATCTTTTGTTGTTGGCTTTGTTAGTAATATATAGAAATACAGAAGATTTGTGTGGGTTTCTTTTGTAACCTGCAACTTAGCCAAAGTTGTTCATTATTTCAAGTAGGTTTTTACTTGATTTTCTGGAATTCTCTAAGTATATCATCACATCATTTCTAAAGAGTAGTAACTTGGTTGCTTCTTTGCCTATTCTAATTCCTTCGATTTCTTTTTCTTCTTTTGTTTGTATAGCTAATATTTCTAGTATCATATTGAAAAATAATCGTGATAATGGGCATACTTGTTTCACCCTGATCTTACCGGAAATGCACCTAGCTTAACCCCATTGCGTAAAATTTTTGCTGAGGCTTTAGGTAGATACTGCTTATTATTTTATGGAAAGTTCCATTTATTCCTATATTCTCCACCGTTTTCAATAGAAATGGGTTTTGTATTTCCTCAAAAGCTTTTTAGTCATCAAATGAGATAATCATGTGGTTTCTGTTAGTTTTGCTATTGATATAATCTCTGTTTTTCTTTTCCTGTTTTAGGTATCAAAAGCACTTTTGTATCATAAAAAGAATTTGGGAGAATTAGTTTTTCCTCAAGTTTTCCAAGTAGTCTATATAGTATTGGAATGAATTTTTCCTTAATTGTTTGATAGAATACACTTGTGAATCCATCTGGCCCTCGATATTTTTTCCTAGGGTGTTCATTGATAGCTTGTCGAATTTTTTTCCTGAGATGGGATTATTTCAGTATTCAACATATTCTTCTGTTAGTCTGGGCAATTTGTATCTTTTAAAAAAAATCATTCATCTCATTTAGGTTGTTGAACTTATGGGCATATATTTGGACAAAGTAATTTTTTATTATTGTTTTAATTTCTTCATTCTAGGTGACTTCACCCTTTTCTTTTTTGATATCAGTAATTTGGTTTTCTTTTTTTTAATCAAATTGATGAAAGGTTTATCAATTTCATTGTTTTTTCATAAAACCAATTCATTTCTAATTTGGTATTTTATTATGAATTTTAAATTTGTTCTTTTTTGAGTTTTTTCTGTTGTATGCCCAATTCATTGCTCTCTTCTTTCTCTATTTTATTCATGCAGGCACTCAAAGATATAAAACTTCTCCTAAGAACTCCTTTTTCAATATCTCATAAAATTTGGAAGGTTGTCTCATTATTGTCAATATCTTGCATGAAGTTGTTGATTGTTTCTACAATTTGTTGTTTAACCCACTCCTTCTTTAGGATTAGATTATTTAGTTTCCAATTAGTTTTTCTTTTATGTTTCCATGGTCTTTAATTACATAGAAGTTTTGTTTCATTATGGTCTGACAAGGAAGCATTGACTATCTCTGCCTTGTTTATGTGTCATATGCTGCTGAGAAAAAGATGGATTCATTTCTTTCCTCGTTCAGTCTCTCCATATATCTATCATATCTACCTTATTCAGATCGCTATTAGCCTCTTTGTGGTTGGATTTATCAAGTTCGGAGGAGGCGGGGTTGAGGTCCCCCACTTGTATAGTTTTACTGTCTATTTCTTCCTGTAACTCCCTTAACTTCTCCCCTAAGTATTCGTATGCTATACCACTTGGAGCGTATATGCTTATTAAAGAAATAGTTCATTCTCTAGTGCCTTTCAGTAGGATGTAGTTTCCTTCCTTACCTCTTTTGATTAAACGTATTTCTGCTTCTGCTTTGTCTGAGATTAAGATTGCTACCATTGCTTTTTTTTTTACATCAACTGAAATACAACAAATTCTACTCGAACCTTTTACCTTTACCCCATGTATATCTCCACATTTCAAATGTGTTTCTTATAAACAACATGTTGTTGAACTATGGTTTTTTAATCCATTCTGCTATCCATCTCAGTTTTATGGGAGAGTTCATCCCATTCACATTCACAGTTACGATTAATATTTGGGTCTTTCCCTCCATTTCCTTTCCCTTTTTTTATGCTTTTAGTTCTCCTTTCTCCCTTCCCCTTCCCAATAGAGTTCTAATTATTGACCACCACCTCCCTCAGTCTTCCCTCACTTCCTTCAGCTCCCCTCCCTTTTAATCCACTTTCCCTTACTACTTCTTTCCTCCTTTTTGGCCTCCCCTCCCTTTTCATTCCCCCTTTGCTTCCTACTGCCTATAGAGATAATTGTATTTTTATACTTAACTGAGTTTGTTGTACTTGCTTTGAAATCCAATGAGAGTACCTCTCAAACCATTCTCATCTCCCTCCTTTCTTTCCCTCTACTCTAATATGTTTTTATGTCTCTTCTTGTGAAGGAATTTATTTTTTTTCTGCCTCCTCCTTTACAGATATCTCATCACAATCCCTTCTCACTCTTAAATCACATTTGTTTTTATTACATCATTTAATTTATACTCACTTCTATCTATTTATATCCCTTTCACATATCATAATAAATATACAATACACAAGATTAACAAGTATCATCTTCTCTTATTGGGATGTAAACAGCTCGGTCTTATCGTGTGAAAGGTTTTTGTTTTTTTCCCACTGTTTAACTTTTCATTCCTCGTTTTAATTCTTTTATGCAATATACATTTAGTAGGAATGTATGTGTACCACCTATATAAGACTCTACTACATCTCAGAGAGTGCATTGGGAGGGAGTTGGGATAATGGGGAGGGAGTGGATTAAATGCTAAGATACATGGAAATGATTGTCAAATATTGAAAACAAGGAAAATAGTTCAATTTTTGAAATGATGACTTTATCACAGACACTAGTTGCAAAAATTATTTTCCAGTTTTATGCTCCCCTCCCAATTCTGGTTATCCTGGATTTGGTTGTGCAACAACTATTTCATTTAATACAATCAAAATTATCCATTTTGTACTTCATAATGTTTTCTGTCTCTTGTTTAGTCAAAATTGTTTCCATTCTCCATAAATTTGATAAATACACTATTCATTGCTCCACTAATTGGTTACAATATCAACCTTTTTACCTAGATGATGCACCCATTTAGACTTTATTCCTATATACGGTGTCAGGCATTGCTCTATGCCCAGTTACAGCCACACTTTTATCCAGTTTTCCCAGCAAGTTTTGTCAAACAGGACGTTCTTATCTGTGAAGTTGGCTCCTTGAGTTTATCATACAGTAGATTGCTATATTCATTGACTACCGTGCGTAGATTTTGTTCAGGTAGACTCCAAAATATTCTATAGGGTCTACCCCAACTTTCAGTGGGATTCCCCCTTTCTATCTCTTGCTGTTGGGCTTTATTAGTAATATATAGAAATGCAGAAGATTTGTGTATGTCTATTTTGTAATCCGCAACTTTGCCAAAATGGTTTAGTATTACAAGTGGTTTTTTACTTGATTTTCTTGTATTCTCTAAGAACATCATCATATCATCTGCCAAGAGTGATAACTTTGTTTCTTCTTTGCCTATTCTAATTCCTTCAACTTCTTTTTCTTCTTTTATTGCAACAGCTAGTATTTTTAGTACCATACTGAATAATAGTGGTTATAATGGACATCTTTGTTTCACCCTTGATCTTATTGGAAATGCATCTAACTTATCCCCATTGCATATAATGCTTGCTGAAGGTTTTAGGGAGACACTGTTGATTATTTTATGGACTATTCCATTTATTCCTATGCTCTTTAGGGTTTTCTATAGGAATGGGTGTTGTATTTTATCAAAAGTTTTTGCTACATCTATCGAGATCATCATGTGTATTCTGTTCATTTTGTTGTTGATATAATCAATACTGTTAATAGTTTTCTGTCAGGGGTCCGAGGGTCGGCATAGGCCGCCTGAGCGGATAGGAGCCGCCCTAGGGGTCGGTACCCGCCCAGGGAGAACTGCCACGTTGGCAGAGACCAGTCTGCCTAGCGAGGTGGCTTCTCCTGATTGGGTGCTGGGAGGACTCCAATAGGATGTCGGCTTCGCCCTCGGGGCGGACCTGTGTGGCTACCCGGAACTCACTCCCTTTATAAGACAACGCCCTTCGCTGCTCGGGGGGAATCCTCCATACCAGCTGTAATAAAGTACCTGTACTCCTAAGACTTGCCTGATTACTGCCTACTCCGCTCCCCCGGAGTAGGTCCGGAGACGTCCGAAGCCATGCCCACGGAGGTGTAGACTCACCCGAAGGTCGCGGGCTCAGCCCCGCCCGCGACAGTTTTCCTTATGTTGAACCAACCCTGTATGCCTGGTATAAATCCTACCAAATTGTAATGTGTTATTCTCGTGATAATTTCCTGTATTCTTTTTGCTGAAATATTATTTTAAATTTTTGCATTTATATTCGTTAGAGAAATTGGCCTATAAGTTTCTTTCCTGTTTTGACTTTTACTATTTTAGATATTAAACAATATTTGTATCATGGAAGAATTGGGGAGCACTCCTTCTTCCCCAATTTTCCCAAATACTCTATAAAATATTGGAATGAACTGTTCTTTAAATGTTTGACAGAATTCACTTCTAAATACATCTGGCCTTGATTTTTTTTTCCCTAGGGAGTTCATTGATGTCTTGTTCAATTTCTTTTTCTGAGGTATGGTTATACAAGTATTCAACTTCTTCTGTTAATCTATGCAATTTATTTTTTTAAAATAATCATTCATCTCATTTAGATTGTTGAATTTTGGATCATACACTTGGGAGAAGTAATTGCTAATTATTGCTGTAATTTCTCCCTCATTGGAGGTGAGATCACCCCTTCCACTTTTGATATTAATAATTTGCTTTTCTTCTTTTATTTAAATCAAATTGACCAAAATTGTATCCATTTTATTGTTTTTTTTCATAAAATCAACTTTTAGTTTCTTTTATTAGTTCAATAGTTTTCTTAATTTCCATTTTATTAATCTCTCTTTTGTTTTTCAGTATTTCGAATTTGGTATTTACTTGAAAATTTTAAATTTGTACTTTTTCTAGCTTTTTCAGTTCGATGCCAGATTCATTGATCTTCCCTTTCTCTATTTTATTCATGTAGGTTTTCAAAGATGTAAAGCTTCCCCTAAGAACTTCTTTTGCAGTATCCCATAACGTTTGATAGGTTGTCTTATTATTGTCATTCTCTTGAATGAACTTGCTGATTGTTTCTATGATTTGTTGTTTGACCCACTTATTCTTTTGAATTATATTCTTTGATATCCAAATAATTTTTAACCTATCTTTCTATGGCCTTTGATTACATGTAATTTTTATTGCATTATGATCTGAGATGGATATACTCATTATCTCTGAATGTCTGCACTGTATTGTGAGGGTATTATGCCCTAGTACATGGTTAATTTTTGGATATGTGCCATGTACCACTGAGAAAAAAAGTGTATTCCCATCCCCGTTGAATTTTCTCCAGAGATCAATTGCATCTACCATATCAAAAGTTCTATTCACCTCTTTAATTTCTTTCTTGTTTATTATGAGGTTAGATTTATCAAGTTTTGCGAGGGGAAATTTGAGATCCCCTGCTAGTATACTTTTGCTATCTATTTCTTCCTCCAACTACCTTAACTTTTTCTCTAAGAATTTCGATGCTATACCACTTGGAGCACATATGTTTAGAAATGACATTTCTCCGTTGTCTATGGTACCGTTTAGTAGGATATGATTTCCTTCCTTATCTGTTTTGAGTTGATTTCTGATTTTAGTTCATCTGAGATTAGGATTCCTACCCCGCTTTTTTTTTTGTTTTGTTTTGTTTTGTTTTTACAAAGCAGAGTACGTCATGTTCCAACCTTTTACCTTTGCCCTGTGTATATACCCCTATTTCACATATGTTTCTTGTAAACAACATATTATGATTATTAATCTATTCTGCTATCTGTCTCAGTTTTATAGGAGATTTCATCCCATTCACATTCACAGTTATGATTACTGTCTCTGTCTCTCCCTCAATCCTCTTTTCCTTCATTTATGCTTTGAGGTTTCCCTTCTCCCTTCCCCTCCACAATAGTTTTGATTTTTGACCACTAACTCTCACAGTCTTGCATTCCTTCTTTATGCCACTCTCCCTTTTACTCCCTTTTACCCTTAATACTTCTTTTCTCCCTTTTAGCCTCCACTCCCTTTACATTCCCCTTTCTCCTCCTACTGCCTATGTGGCTAGTTAGATTTATTCACTTAAGTAAGTTTGTTGTTCCCTCCTTGATCCAAATCAGATGAGAGCGAATATCAAACGATTCTCATCTCCCTCCTGTCATTCCCTCTATTTTAATATGATTTTGTACCTCTTCCTGTGATGAAATTTACCATTTTGTGCCTCTTTCTTTTCATATCTCCTGTTAGAATCCCTTTGCACCTTTAAATCACATTTTTACACTAACATGAACTACTTTATACCTGCTCCCTCTATCTGTTTGTACCCCTTTTACACTTGATAATAAATATACGATTCTCAAGATTATTAGTTATCATCTTCCCTTATAGGGATGTAAACAGCTTGTTGATATTGAGTAACTAGTTCTTCTTTTTCCCTGATTACATTTTGATGACTCTTTTGAGACTTGTGAGTGAAGATTGGTTTTGTATTGAGTGCTGTCCTTTTTATCAGGAAGGTCTGGAAATATCTGATTTCATTTAAAGTCCATCTCCTTGCTTGAAATATTATGCTCAACTTTGCTGGAGAATTGATCCCTGGTTGGAGACCAAGCTCATTTGCCTTATGGAATATTATATTCCAGTTCCTTTGATCTTTTAATGTAGAAGGTGCAAGGTCTTGTGTGACATTGATTATAACTTTTCAACATTTGGATGGTTTCTTTCTGACTGGTTGTAGTATTTTCTCCTTAACTTGATAGTTCTAGAATTTGGCAGTGATATATGTTGGTGCTTTTAGTTTGAAATCCTTTTTGGGAGACAAATGGTGGATTATTTCAATGACTATTTAATCCTCTGGATCTAGGACTTCTGGGCAATTTTCCTTGATGATTCCTTGGAAGATAATGTCCAGGCTTGTTTTTTTCAACATGGCTTACTTGTATACCAATATTTATTATATTGTCCTCTCCTGGATCTCTTTTCCATGTCAGCTGCTTCTCCAATTAGATATTTTACATTTTCTTCTATCTTTTCATTCTTTAGATCCTGTTTGAATGGTTGTTGATGTCTCATAGATTCATTGCTTCTATTGCCCAATTCTACTTGTCAAATTATTTACTCCACTTAACTTTTCCCTCTTCTTTTCCCTCTGTCCAATTAGTTCTTTTAAGAAGTTTTTTTTCCTAGTTAGTTTTTGTACCTCCTTTTCCATTTGCTCACTTTTGCCAGTTAGATTTTTGCTTCTTTTTCATTTGTCCATGTTTTCTTTTTAAGGAGTGTTTCCTTCAGTGAATTCTTCTTACATATTTTTAAAATCGTGGGCCAGTTTTTCTTCTATTTCTCCAATTTGGCTTTTAAAATCTTTCCTCAGCTCTTCCAAGAGTGCTATTTGTGTTTTTGACAAGTTCATATTCCCCTGTGAAGTTTCAGATAGGAGTACAGTCTCAATGCTGACCTCTTTGGCCTTTGTGTTTTGGTCCTTGTCCCCATAGAAAGATGTTATGGTCTTTTCTTTTCTACTTTCCTTCTTACTCATGATGATGACAATCACCCATTTCTTGGTTTTGAAAGTAGATCTCTGCTTCAAGTTCAAAAGGGGCTCTGTCCCACAGTTGTTGTGCCTTGAGGTTGAGGCTTTGTGTGTTGTGGCCTCTGGTTCTTTCAGTTATAAGCTAAAGTTCTGCAGATTACCTGCTGCTGAGCTTTCTGGGGTGAGAAAGTAGAGGTCTGGTGAAATCTTTCTAGATTTCCCTAGAGTTACCCTAGAGATGGTTGCTTTAAAGGTAGGGACTTGGGGGATGGTCTGGTGATAACAAGTCTCCTCTGATGAGCTAGATCATAAGCAAACTCAGTGTTTGGTGATCCTGTCTGTGCTAGTGTATTCCAGATTCCCCTGGGGTGCTTCGGCATACCTGGGGTCCAGGTGTTCACGGTTGTGGGCTCCACCTCCCTAAGGCTCATGATGTCCTCCTGTTTTGCTTACACGGGTTCTCTGGGACAGTTCTGGTCTTGCACTGGTCCACTTCAGCCATAGCAAGAGGGACCCCCCCTTAGAGATTTTCCCAGCCTCACATGCCAAGGGAGTGTTTGTTCCTTCTGCTGAACCCACTGTTTCAGATTTTTCTGCGGAAATATTTTATGGGTCTTTCAAAGTGAACAAGGGGAGAAGGAGAGAGCATTTACGTATCACTCCACTATATTGGCTCCTGGAAGTTCAAGTAGTTGACTTATAGACATTTAATCTGGGCAATCATAGTCTCAGGACCTGCTGGTGCAGATTCTTGGGGCTCCTTGACTTGCACTTGCTCACCTCCACTGGACTGCTATCTGGGGCTCATATGCGTGAGATTTCACAGTGAGGCTGCAGTCTCGGACTGCCCAGGGCATCCTGCTTGGCCCTGCCACAGAGAGGAAGTGCTGGTACTGCATGTGCACTGTGTGCTCCTTCACCCCCACAGAACGGATATTTTCTGTTGACCTTCCAGTCTCTCCTGGGCTGTGTATCTACCACATTCTGTCTCCTATTGGAAGCTGCCTCTCCAAAATCTGAGAGTATTCTCCATTTAGAGAGAACGAGTTTTTCTAAGAGCTTATGTAATTTGTTGCTGTAACTCTGCCATCTTAGCTCTGCCCCTTGAATGTTTCTTTAGGCTTCATTAAGAGACATAAAATATCTAGAGTAAAGGAAATTACAATCCTATTGAATTCTGAGTATCTAACATACAGTAATTATTTCAGAGTGTCACCATATTACAACAATATGAACAAGTTGAAATACATAGAGAAAAGGGAAACTGGGAACCAAGATGGCAGAAGAAAAATACCAACACACTCAGGCTCTTCCTACACAGCCCATAAAGTACCTATAAAGAAAGACTCTTGGGGCCAAGCACAGATCACCAAGTAGAAAAAGGCACATATCCTATCTCTTCCACCACATCCCATAAAATATCTGTAAAGAAAGACTCTCGACAAATTCTAGAGCAGTAGAATTCACAGAACAACAGAGCGGAGGAGATTTCCAGCCCAGGGTGTCCTGAAAGGTAGACAGGAAACGTCTGCTGCACCAGATGCGGGAACTGAGCCTAGCATAGACTTGGCTGTGCTGTGTGGCTCTGGGAGGAGGATACGAGCAGACCTTGGTGACAAAATTCCCAGACCCAGAAGCAGTGCTTCATAGATCCCTCAACCCACCGGCGCCAAAAGGTCAGTGAATGGGCTTTTCCCTCTGGCAGAGAAGAGAGAAGGGCCTTCCAAAACTTCTGGCCTCAGGCTGTGACCCACAGAGCTCCCATTGGGTGGCCTGCAGCAGCTCCCACAGCAGCCCCTAGAGCAGCCCACATCCATTCTTGGATCTTAAAACTCCTGGGGACACTGAGCAGCTGATTGTTACCACATCCCTGTGTAGAAACCCTGCTCCCACTTAATACTCCTAATACTAATTCTATTCTAATATCTATATCTATTCTATATCTAATCCTTATTCGAAATTCTAATCCTAATCCTAATTCAATAATACTAGGGAAGGTAGGAAATTCTGTTACTAGAGGCAGTTTTTTTATCTACCAGTTTCTTATGTTAATAAAGAAAATCCCTTAAAATCAGCAGTTTTGTCACAGACAGACCATGACTCAGAGCCTATATTATCATTTGTATTATAATCTTCTCCTACTTCTGTGCGCCACTGTGTCCTTTAATATAACTTGTTCCATATGTAAATTGATCTTATGAAGGAAGTATCTATGTGGATGAATAATAAGTTGATTTTGGTAACGATTTTAGAAAGTTCATTTGATAAATGTCAAAATCCTCTCTCAATAATCGTAAGATTGGGGCTTTCAAGCCTTCAAGAAGTCAATAATGAGTCAGTGTTGGAAAGTGAGGATTTCTTAGACTCAGAAAGATGAGTAGACTCTGGCCATTTAATATATGAGTTCACTGAAGGACTAGAAAAACTCCACTGAAAGCTCCCTAAAGGCTGGCAATTTTTTCACATGACCTTATCCCTTCTCCCAGTGGTTTTTGTCCAATCACTATTACCTATATAGCCAATATATTTTCTCCTAGATCATATTTGCCTCACTGGTATGATTCTGAGTCCATTCCTAAAATTCTTTGGTTTACAGGACAAATTAAAATTGGTGCATTCTTTGAACTAAGGATTTCTTAGAAGACAGTTTGTACTGAAAATGTAACTGAATGATGTCAGGACTGGTAATTGAAATGTGAACATTTCATGCATATCTAGTATTCAGGTAAGACAATAGCTTCATCTTATGTCTAACCAATATCATGTCAGGCATCGAGTACATCATCAAGAAAAAGTTGGAAAAGGGGAAAACAAATTAACCTGAGATAAAACAGCACAAGAAAATATTTGGGGGGAGTTAAATTGAGTTACCTAGATCACATTTGGGATATTTCATAATGAATGATTATAAACTATATTTTAAAGATTCCTTTCCATTATGCAGACTGATTAGAGACAAAGTACATTTCTGCCACTCCAACGGACCATTGGGATGAAGAGGGATGAATGCTTTAGAAGTAGCTGTGCAACTATGGTGAGATTAGAAGAAAATTAAAATGAGAGCTGGTTCCATATACACAAGCACAAAAGAACAATATCTAAGTAGAACACTAAGTGAATTTTGTGTTGAAATGGCATTTTATGTATTGTACTGAGAAGAGGAAAGGGAACTATATTAAAGAAGAAACTGAGTGTGTAAATGAAAATGAAGATCATAATAGCAGACAGAGACTAAGTGACTTACACAACTCATAGAACTAATAAGTGTGTGCTGTGAGATTTGAACTTGGGTATTACTAATTCTTGGTTCAGCACTTTATCCACTGTATTTCCTAATGATTTAACCCTGGGCCAAATCTCTTTGAATTACCCTCATTCTACGTTTCTGATCCAGGTTCTGGTCCCGTTTCCATTACAGATACAGCACTACTTTCCACAACTTTCCAGGCATGCTACTCCATTACCTATATCTTGCTCATCAGTTTTTTTACGACCTCTAATAGTTCAGAATATTCTCAGTTATGGTCATACCTAACACCCCAGACTGAGAAAACTAAAATATACAATTAAACTTAAGTGAGCTCGTCTTATGATTCAGATAGTAAATAGAACTTCCAGCAAAACAGTGAAGGTGCGGTGTATAAAATATCAGATGAAAAAGCATGGCTCCCTGAAGGAGGAGAAAGATGTTGATTATGATGTGTGTGTCTGTGTTTCATTTAATTCTGTAAAGAGAATGAATTGAATGAAAGGAGATCTTACTAACCAAATGTTTCTCTATTTTTATTTCTGGTGAAATACATTTAGATGACTTTGTCAAAATTTGATTTTGGATTATTAAAGCATTTTTATTTGCCTAATTTTTATTCAGATATTCATTTTCTTCTCTTCAGTGATTCAAATAATCTAAAGTGAGGTGGATTTTTTGAGCATACACTGACAAAAGAAAACCTGAAAGCCTACTCATATGGCACCAAACAACCATTCCACAGTGACTGAATTCATCTTAAAAAGTTTCTCTGAAAATTCTCAGATTCATATCCTTATCTTCAAACTCTTCTTAGAATTTTTGTCGTGGCATTTACAGGAAACTCACTCATTATCACTGTGATTGGTCTAAATCCAGGCCTCCATACTACTATGTACTTTTTCTTTATAAATTTGGCCTTCCTGAATGCTCTCTCCACCTGCACTATGGTGCCTAACATGCTGCAGAACCTAATAACCAAGAACACCATTTCCAATGGTGGCTGCATAGCTCAGTTATTTTTCCTAACTTGGTGTTTGGGATCTGAGACCTTGATTTTCACAGCCATGGCCTTTGATCAGTATGCAGCCATCTGCCAGCCCCTCTACTATACCACTATCATGAGCAAGACAGCTTGTTTTCTCATAGCAACTGCGGTGTGGGCTTTCAGTGGGGTCAATATAATTATACAAATTATCATGACTGTACGTTTGTCATTCTGTGGCCATACTGTCATTGATCATTTCTTTTGTGAGATTCCTCTATTATTGTCTCCCTCTTGTACCTACGTCGATGCCAACAATGCAATGGTAGTCATGGCAGACATGTTCTTTGCTATTTTCAGTTTTCTGCTCATTCTTGTATCCTATGGCTTCATCATCTCCAGTATCTTGAAGATCCGTACCACGGAAGGGAAAAAGTGAGCATTTTCCACTTGTTCCTCACACCTTATTGTGGTTATCTTATATTATAGCACTATAATTTATATATACATTATTCCTGGTTTAGGTCAGTCTATGAAGAAAGACAAAGTAGCTTCAATGTTTTATACCACAGTGATCCCAGCATTGAACCTTCTGATCTATTCCCTGAGAAACAAGGATGTGAAAATAGAACTCAAGAAATTATGTCCATTTCATAGGAAATAATTGACCATTTGACAAATTAATACAGTTCAGAAAATGGGCTTAACAATATCTTTGAAACAAAACTCTGCATGTATCACAGCCTGGATAAGTTTACATATCATTTCTTCTGGAAGACAATACTCCTCAACTTAGACTGTGTTCTTAGGTGAACCAACAAGCTCCCTGATTACACTTTTTCTTGAAGACTTTAATGAAAGAAAAGTTGGATTGTGTCTAATGAATGGCACAGGAATATCCAAAGTGACACACCCTGTCAGATCTATGGTTTAAGAAGAATAGAATTTTGTAGCCAAGAAATATTCTAAGAGATAATTCATTTGAAGATGTGATTGTCAGTAGTTTCTGATGTCAAATAATGAGGTGAGACACTGGAGTTTTTGTTATGAACTCATAAGCCTCAGTTGCAGTTGAAACGGCCTCAATTAGGTCTCTTACAACACAAGGAGATTTTCTTTGATTTAACAGTGGAGTAAAGAAAAACATCCTCCTTATTCTTTCTCTTCATCCAAAGTAATAGACTTCAAATCGGGCTGATTGTACTAGAGAACTTAGGTGACTGTGGGAATGGAAAAGGCATAGAAGATATAGCCTACATGGAAGTGCCTGCCTTCCCAAAGGGAATGGGTGGTGAGGGAGGAATGGGGAGAAGTTGGAACTCTAAGTTTTAAGAACAACAGTTGAGTATATTTCTTGCAACTAGGAAATAGAAATATAGGTAATGGGGTATGGAGAGTTATCTTATGCTACAGGACAAAAAAAAAGATGGGGCAAGGGAAGGCAGGAATGTTAGAGGAGAGGGCAGTTTGGTGATCAGGGCAATTAGAATGTTTGGTGTTTTAGGGGGAGGGGAGAAACGGGGAGAAATTTTGGAACCCAAAATTTTGTGGAAATGAAAGTTGAAAACTTAAATAAATATTTTTTTTTAAAAAAAGAAACAACAACAACAAAAAGGCATTGAGAATGACGACCAGTATGAAGGATAGGTCCTCAGCTTAGCTCCATCTCCTGAATAATGGAGATACAGAACTCAAATTCTGAAGCCTAAGCAACAAAACTGAACAATGAAAGAAGGGGAAAAAGACTTCAATTATTCCAGGAATGATCAAAACATCAACACAGAAGAGAAAAATATTCAACCTCCCCCCAATCAGAACCTCAAAGAAACAAGTATGCCCAGCGGAACAATTCGAGTTCTTCAGAGTAATGACACATTTTTTAAATTATAAAATAAATGAGATCTATGAAAGGGAAAGAAATAAGCATTTGTATAGTGGCTACTATGTGCCAGGCACTGTGCTGAGCACTTTGATTCTCTCAACAACCTGAAATATACACCATATGATTGTCCACATTTTGTAGTTCAGGAGACAGAGAGAAAACAGAAATTAAGTGACGTGCTCAGGGTCATAGACCTAGTAAGTGTTTGACCTCTTTCCCCAAATAAAAACCTTCCTAGATATGTTATTGCCGGTATTTAGAGCTTCCAGAAAAAAGAAAAACATTGTACCCAACCAGAAAGGTTGTTAAGATGTTATTGTTATTTTTGTATTTCATTCTCAAAGAGGACCATGACATCAACATGATGATTTAACTTCCAGTTGAATTTCACTTGAGTGAGGAAGGGCCGTGAAAATTTGGTAAACCTCACTTTCTTCTCCTCAGTCATCTGGGTACAGTGGCCTGATATTCATCAGATGAATGGAGACGGAACAGGGTGCAATGTGAGACCCTGTCTCTTACAGGGTAACTTATCACATTCTCACTTTGAGTGAGATACACCCATTCAATGATAGGTTTCTGTAAGTTACTCAAGAGATAGCCAGACAGAAACAATTAAAATATTGAAGAATCACAATCAAGACTGAATAAGATTCACAGCAATCACTTCAAAGAAATGGAAAACATGGAGTGAAAGATTCTAAGAGGCAAAATACAAAGGCCTATAAACAAAAATATTTTTCCCATTAAAACTGGGTATATATCCTATGACCAAAAATAGGCTTTGAATTAAAACAACGGAAACAAAAAGGCACTTGGAAATATAGATATAGGACCATTTTCATTCTATTGGAGATGGAAGAGAATGTTAAAAGATTTCTTTTGGAACCCTATAATCACAGAGGTAACAGAGAAAGTCTGTGAGTAGAATTCCCTCTCCACAAATGCATCCAGCTCCATTAAGCCAACACTCCTCCTTAGCCTAGGGCCACCACTCAGGACTGAGATCAAAATCAGCAGCTCAATTCCCCAGCGACTTTAGACAGAGGGCTCCAAAAATGGACACTGTTGCGGCAGTGGCTGCTGCCAGGTCCAGGACATATTTTGTTCCCCTGGGTTAAGGAACTTTCTCACTAACCTTTGAAGATATTTTCAGAGTTTGTGGGTTGAAGAGTCTTGGAACTGCTGCTACCAGCTACCACTGGTACTGGGAAGTATGTTCTGGGTCCTTTCCCTGCTGGGCTGTACTCCATGTCCAATGTTATATAACTTTCCTTTCCGCCTTCCAGGCTGTCTTGGGCTGGAAATCTTTTTCACTGTGTTGTTTTGTGGCTTCTACTGTTCTAGAATTTGCTTAGAGTAATTTTTACAGGTATTTTATGAGCTATGTGAGGGAGCTTCTACAGGTCCGTCTTTCTATTCTGCCATCTTGGCTCAATCCCTAAAATATTCTTTATAGAAATATATTGGGGAAATACTAATTGGTCAAGTGTAGACGAAAAGTTCACATAATTAAAATGGTATACTACCCAAATTCATTTATTTAATCTACGTCATTTCCATTGAATTACCAGAAAATTATTTTGTTAAGACAAAAATGATAATAATTAAAAATTTTAAGAAGCTTCACACAAAAAGATGCAATAGTGTAGTATTTTAAAGTATTTTCACATTTTAAAGAAGACAGTGTGGGACAGGGGAAATTTTTCTGAATATGAAGACACAAACCCTGTAAAAATATTCCAAGCTTAGCTGTGGAATTACTATATAGCTTAATGCATGCTACTGAACATCTCTCTGCCTCCTTTTTTCAGCTGATTAAAGGAAACTGAGTACTTTCATTGCAAGGGTGCTTACCCTCAAAAAAGGGAATGTATAACAAAATGCTTTCTCTCATTTCTGACAATCCAATAAGACAGACAGAATAGAAATTTTTCTTCTTCATAGGGAGAGAAGTGATTTGCCCACAGTCACACAGCAAATAGGTGGCTGACATATTTGTCCTGATATTGTTTGTAGGCATATAATGTGTAGAGCAAGTTTTATGCCTCTGAATGCTCACAAGAATAAAAAAGAGAAAGGGGAGATGAATGAATTGGGCATGAAAATGAAAAAGCTAGAAAAATTAAAAATTAAAACTCCTCAATTATGTACCCAATTAAAAATATTGAAAACCAAAGGAGAGATTGATAAAATTGAAATTAAGAAAATTATTGAGCTAATGAACTAAGATGTAGTTTTATGAAGAAAACAATAAAATAGATAAACTTTTGGCTAATTTGATTTAAAAAGGAAAGAAGAAACTCGAATTACTAGTATCAAAAAATGCGGAGGTGTTTTTTTAAAACAATGAGGAAGAAATTAAAACAATAATCTGAAACTGTATAGGGAAAGTAGGTGACAATACATTAGACGATCTTACTGAAATGGATTATATTTACAAAAAAAAGAATTAGTCAGATTACTAGAAAAGGAATTTCAATGCTTAAATAAACCTATCTCAGAGAAATAAATTGAACTAGTCATCAATGAATTCACTAGGAGAACATCTCCAAGGACAAGAAGGATTTACAAGCAAATTCTATCTGACGTTTAAAGAATAATTAATTCTAACACTAAATAGATAATTTCAGAAAACTGGCAAAGAAAGTTTCCCGCTAAATTATTTTTGTAACACAAATACATTACTGATACCTAAATAAGGAAGAGAAAAAACAGAGAATGAAAAACAAAGACCAATTTCCCTAATGAATATAAATGCAAAAATGTTTAAATAAAGTATTAGCAAAAAATATATATGCAACTTATCATGAGAATAATACACTTTCCTCAGGTAGAATTTATGCCAGGAATGCAAGGTTATTTCAATACTATGAAAACTATTAGCATAACTGAACCTATCAAGAACAAAACTGAAAGAAACCATATGATTCTCTCAATAGATGCAGAAAAAGCTTTTGACAAAATACAACACCCATTTGTATTACAATTTCTACAGAGCATAAAAATAAATGAAGCCTTCCTTAAAATGATATGTAGCATCTACCTAAAACCATCAGCAATCATTGTATGTAATAGGGATATGTTAGATGCATTTTTGTTAGATGGAGGGTGAAAGCCAGGAATGATATAAACACAATTACAAAACATCTTTCACACAAAGAAATTCAGATATAAATAATTGGAAAAATATCAAGTACTCATGAATAGGCCAAGTTAATATAGTAGAAATGACAATTCTACCTTAATTACTTTAATTATTCAGTGCCATACCAAACAAACTACCAAAAAATATTCCATAGGTAAAGAAGAAATAACATCAAAAATCATTTGGAGGAAAAAAGGTCTAGGATATCAAGAGATTTAATGAAAAGAAATGCTGTGGAAAGTGACCTAGGCATACCAGATCTTAAATTGCATTATAAAGCAGCTATCATAAAACTACTTAGTACTGGCTAAGCAATAGAGGGGTAGATCAGTTGAACAGATGAGATTCGCATGACACAATAGTCAATGAGTATAATGTACTGATAAACCTAAAGACCCCTGCTTCTGCTAAAAGAACTTGGTATTTGACAAAAACTGCTGGGAAAACTGGAAAATAACATGGCAGAAACTGGAAATAGATCAATATCTGACACCATATATCAAAATGAAGTTCAATGAGTACACAATTTAGACATAAAGGATGATACTGCAAGGAAATTGGGGGAGCAAAGAATAGTTTATCTGTCAGCTATATGGAGAATGGAGGAATTTATGACAAAATACAAGATAAAGAACAGTACGAAATTCAAAAATAATAATTTTGATTACAGTAAATTTAGCACAAACAGATCCGATGTAACCAAGATTAGGAAGGAAGAAGAAAACTGGGAAAGAATTTTTACAACTAATGTCTCTGATAAAAAACTTCATTTTAAAAATACAGAAAGAACTGGATCAAATTTATAAGAATACAAGTCATTCCTCAATTGATAAATGGTCAAAAAACATGAACAGGAAATTTTCAGAAGAAAAAATTACAGGTATCTGTAGTCATATGATAAAATGCTCCAAATCACTATTGATTAGAGAAAGTCAAATCAAAACGCATCACATTTATCAGATTGGCTAACATTACAAAACACGAAATGATAAATATTGGAGATGTGGCAAAACTGAAACACTAATTCATTGCTGGTGGAGTTATGAAGTGATCCAATAATTCTGAAGAGAGATGTGTAAATATGCCCAAAGGGTGATAAAAACATGTATACCCTTTGACCACTTCTAGGCCTGTATTCCAAAGAGATCATAAAAATGGGAAATTGACCCACATGTACAAATATATTGATAGCAGCTCTTTTTGTGGTGAGCAAGAACTGGAAATTGAGGGGATTCTCATCAATTGGGGAATGATTGGACACGTTGCGGTATATGAACGTAATACAATACTATTGTGCTATAAGAAATGATGAATAGGTGGACTTCAGAAAAACTTGGAAAAATTTGTATCAATGAAGGTTTAGTGAAGTTAGAAGAACCAGGAGAACACTCTACACAGTAAGAGTCACAGTATGCAATCACTGACTGATAAACTTAACTCCCCTCAGCAATGCAAGGACTTAATTCCAAGGAGTCATGATGGAAGATGCCATTGACATCCAGTGATAGAACTAAGAGTCAGAATGTACAGGAAAGCAGATTATTTTATTTTTCTGCTTCATTTTGCTTTGTTTTATTTTTCTTTATCATGGTTCCTTCCATTCATTCTGCTTCTTCTACACAACAGGACTAATGTGAAATTATATTTAAGAGGCATATTTATATACACACTATATTAGATTCCATGCTACCTTGAGAAGGCAGAGGGCAGTAGAGCAGAGAAAATTTAAAACCTATGAAAGTGAATGTTGTAAATTTAAAAGTTAGTAAATTAACTTAAAAAAAGCCATATCTCCTAGGAACCTAAACAACTTGGCTCTGTCTTAAAATCCACTCTCGTTGCTTACTATCATAACAAAAGGGCAAAGAAGAATCATGCAAAAAAGAAATTAAAATTAAAAAAACCTCTTTTTCCAAAAAACAATTTATTGATGGGTCACAAAATGCCCTGGGATTTACAGTTTTTCACAAAGCAAACTAAGTGGAGATGAGCCCTCAATTGTGAATGGCAGTAGAGACATTTTTTTCATTCAGAGTGACAGTGTGAGTTGTGGGACTCTCAAAAAGGTAGGCATTCCTTTATAAATCGCTCTATTGTTTCTTGAGCTGGGTTACACTAGGATAAACTGAATTTCATAGCAAAAAAAGAAAGATTTGGATATCATTTTTCAATCAATAATTAAGAAAAATATCTAGAAATAAAAGAATAGGATGGAGAATTGAAAATAGAATACACTGATGACCTCTTAAAAGTAACCCCAAAATAAAACTCTTACATATGTTATTGCCGGTATCCAGAGATTCTAGAAATAAAAAGAAAAAATGACAAACAATCAGAAAGAAAGAATTTCAATATTGAAGAACCACAATCAAGATCGAATAAAGTTGGTAGTTATTACTTGAAAGAAATGAACATGGAGTGAACTATTCTATGAGGCAAAATACAAAAGTCTACATCCAAGAATATTTTCTTTGAATGAATAGATTTTCAAATATTCTTTAAAAAATAGAATTGTAAAGGAACTTTGAAATATAGATATAAAATTGTTTATCTTGTAATGTTGGTGGAAGAGAACGTTAAAAGGTTCCTCTTGGAACCCTACTATCACAGAGGTTATAGAGGAAATGAAATGAGACAAAGACTGATACATGGTTTTGGTTTAAAGATGTAAGAATAAAAGAGAAAAGAGGCAGCTGGAGAACATATATTATGGGGAAATGGTACAAAAATGAGAACTTTTAAAGACATAATCGGATTTTTTTAAGTAAACATATGTACAAACAAGATGCAGGGAGTTAATTGAATGTACCGTGAATTAGACTTTAATCTAAACTGGTCAAAATAACCGAACACACACAGAGTTTGCTCTATAAACATACATAAAGGATGAGGGATACAGAAAAGAAAAAGGAAGAGGACACAAAAAAGAAAAAGAAAAAGAAGTTAGAAAGGGTATTAAGGAAGCTATTTGTTTTAAATATAACAAACCTTAACCTTGTAGAGGGGATAGTAAGGAAAAGGTTAAAAATGGAGAAAGGGTAATAACTTAAAAGAAACAGGATTGTATAGAGTATAGAGAAGGAAAAGCATAATAGAATAAAATGGAGTGCAGTAAACATTTAATTATCATAGCAATTAGTGGACTTGGCATGACTTTATGAAATAAAAGAGGGTTGAAGAATTAATTAGAGAGGAAATTTTTAAAAAATTCCTTTTCCAATAAACACACTTCAAACCAAGGGACTTTTATAGTTGAAATAAAGAGTGAGAATAAATTCTGTTATGACTCAGATGAACACAGAAAAGCAGGGGTGTCCAATATAACTTCAGGAAAGACATCAGAAAAAATATAGTTTATGAAAAGTTAAACAAGTAAACTGCATTTTGTTGAAAGGTAAAGTGAATTTATTTTAAAACTTAATGTATATTCATCGAATAACATATTTCTAAATTCTTAATGAAAATCTAAATGCATTATAAAGGAGATAAAAAATAAAATGAATATAATGAAGGAAATTCAATTAATTCCTATCAACCCTGGATAAGTCTAACAAAGAAATAAATAAGAAGTTCAAAAAGTAATTTGTTACTGTTTTTTTAAGGAAAAGACCAGCCAGTGAAACAGATTATGTATGTAACACAGAGAATTAAATGTATCTAATTCCTCATTAATTCTTGACTCTTCACGGCCCTGTTAACATTAATGTCTATGAGGTTTTCTTGGAAGATATATTGGAATTATTTGCCACTAACTTGTCTAGCAAATTGAGGCACACAGATTTTATGTGACTTGTAGTGTCTGAGACTGGATTTGAACTCACATTCTACCTGACTGCACCTATAACCTGAAAGACCTAGATGACTCCTGTAAATCAATAAACACAAAGACCTTAGCTGCTGAGATACTCAATATTTAAGAACAACAACAACACTGATGGCAAAATTGGACAGCACTATGTAAGAAATTAGAGATAAACTAACACCTCACTCCACAGACAAAGATAAACTCAAAATGAGTAGATGATCTAAATGTTCAAGATCATACGATAAACAAATTAAAAAACATGGAGAAAATTATCTACCTGATTTATAGACAGATGAAATTTCAGGACCAAAAAGGGAGTGTTACAGAAGATAATATGAATATTTTTAATTATATAAAATATTAGAAGTATATATAAAAGTAAACCTCATAAAACTAAGATTGAGACACAATTAACAAGAAAAACATTTACAGTAAGTTCATCTCTATAAATTAATTTGTTTGTAAAACTTTAGAGTCAAAATATCTATGGAACTGATTCAAATTTATACGTAAAAGACAATCCTATAGATGTTAAATATTGCATAAATTTTCACACAAAGTCATAATATTATTCATTTTATTTAGTTGCGTGAGATGTTTGATCAAGTGGGAATAATCTATAAATATATATAAAAAATAACAAAATTAATATATAAATAAAATTGTGTATAAATATTTTTGAAATCTAAATACAGCATATTAATAAGTTTTTTTATGTCGACTCGTACACTGTAGTCCTTCACAAATTGATAAAGGCTCTTCAATATTTTTTTTTTCCAGTGCAACCTCTTTGGGAGAAATGAACTCTATATCTTTAGTAGTTTGAATTTCAGAGGTGGATGGAAACTTATAAATCATGTATCATACTGTGCCTGCATATAAATCTCCTGTAAATCATCTTACATGCCTGGTTAAAAACCTTCACAGAGATCTATGGAGGAAGCTTGTATATCCGGACATTCATATTGTGAAGATTTCCTTATACCTAACTTAAATATGCCTCGAGAGAGCTGCCATCTCATCACTTTTTCCTCTGGGTACCAAGTAAAAAAAAATCATCCCTCTTATATTTGACAACCCTTCAAAATATAAATACTGCTGTTAGTGAATGCACCAATCTGCAGCAATCAGTACAGGTGTAAAAAGATAGCTTAATGCAATGACAAAATGAGACTTTTTCAAACATTATTCAGTAATTAATTTTCATTTGAGTCTTTAGCAGTACAGTGTCCAACATGCTTATAATAGAATCCAGGAATATTAGAATGGGAGGAAACCTTAGAGTCTGGCTAGTAAAATCATATCAATATAGATGAAGATATGGAAACTCAGAGAGAGAAATTCCACAGCCAGGTGCTATGGTTTATGTGCTTCATGTGGTAGAGGAGGAATTACTACTTCCTCTTAAGCCTTAGAGAGTGAACCATCATTTTAGTGATGACCTTTCCTATCATTTTTCGGAAAAGATGAGGTTTACAAGTTAATATAGAAGTCAAGATTTCAATGATGCATGTGGATAACTTCATTACATGCCTCACCCTTGGAATGCCAGGAAAGCAATTTGGACAGTGTTATGCAGTATATTTCACAAAGGAGTTGTTTGTTAAGCTATTTCTTACAACCTCAATTTTTCTCCCATGGGAAATATGGGAGAGTGGATGGAGATAGCATCAAGCAGATGAGCACTTATTGGCTATGTTGTAGAGGGAATTCTTATTCAGATATAGGTGGGAACTAGATGGTTTCTGATGTCCCATCCAAATCCAAGGTTCTGTGATTCTGTGTTTGGAGCTGACTTCAATTCCTCTCTGTTGGTGATAGGGCAATTATAACCAGATAGTCAAATAAAAGGAAAAGTGGAACCATTAAAAACATTATCTCTTGGGGAGAGTTCTACCATTATGTCAATGAGAAAGGGTGCCGTCCAGGTGTTCATTCTTTCGAAATTTGAGAATTCATAGCAGGTCTTTGGATATGACTTCGTGTAGATTGTGGGAACCATGGAAGAGTAACAGCTGTGACTAGGGGTACTAGCATGGCAAAAGTAATACCTCTTTCTCTCTCCATTCCCATTCAATTTCTGTTAATTAAAAAAAAACAACTTAATAAAAAATACCTTGTAGATGCAAAATATGTGAAATGGTGAGTATATATACTTTTTCTCTGTTAAAAACAAACTCCCCTGGAATGGATTTAATTCCTAAATGTTTATAATTTAAAAATAACGAATGTCAGTTAAATATTAATTAAGAGAATAAACACAGGCAAATAGAAACAAAATTATTGCTTTTAACACTTGATATCAATATTTAATTCGAACATTTTGAGCTAAAAATCATTGACACAATGAACAACACCACCGAAGTTTCAGTATTTACATTCCACTTGGCACCCACTCTTCTGCCTGTTTTTCAATTTCATGCAACTAGATCTTCCTTTGAGGAAAACTGCATCACTAGTAATCTCATCATCATGTAACCATATGATGAGATTGAAACTACTTCACTCAACTTGCTCTCCTCTGATTGGAGGACTTTAAGGTAGATAGGAAACCCTCCCATTGCCTTCCTTTGTAGAGGCACACTGGATTTCTAGCATACTCCACTTTGTACTTGCTGCTCTGTCTGGTTTTGAATATCACAGAAAGTGATGCACTTCCTCTCAGTGTCCCTCCCTCCCTTTTGATTCCTCTGTTTATATTGTCTCTTACCATCAGTTGTAAGCTTTTGAAGGGTAGGGACAGTCTTTCTTTTTTGTTAATTATATCCCCAATGCTTAGCACAGGGCAGAGTACATAGTAGGTATTTAATAAATATTTATTGGATTAGAAAAATAAGCTTAAAGAACTCATTAGCATTTGTTTTTGTTCATCCTTCATTGCCAAAGAAGACCACACCATCAGAGAAATGATGACATGACTTGCACTTGACTATGTTTTGAGTGAGGGAGGGCTGTGCAGGTCATCAGTCTCACTTCTCCTCCAGAGCCATCTTAATCCAGTTATTCATCAGGGTGACTGGACATGACCAGTTAAAGGACAATTCCCTTGAGAATTACCGTAAGTAAAATTCTTGCAATTTTTTTGTCAAGAATCAAATTGAAGCTCTCCTGCAGTCCTCCCTGCCTGAACTGATGAATATATAAAATGTTCTTTATAGAAATAAATTGGAAAAATATTAATTAATGTCCTAGCTTCAACTTATTCCAAGATAAATCATAGTTTAATTGTACCTCTAGAGGCTATGATGACAGCTTTTCCCAAGGCTCTCTCTAGCTGCCCTTTGGCGAAGGACTATGTGTGATTGGATCCCTGTCCAATTCTTACTTACAGTCCAATAAATACACAAATTGTTGAGCAAGGAATGTTTTCTAGGAAAAAAAGAATCTTCCAGTTATTACCTCTAGCAGAAAAGTGTAAGTCTCCAAACAAATAAGAAATAGTGCATCCTTCTTATAAAATGAAATGAAAACTAATTAACTTCTTGAGTAGGGGGGGGAGATGCCTGTTTCAAATTTAAATATTTTATTATATTTTTATGATAAATCACTTTATATCTATGTAAATTGTCAAAAGGATGAGTGAGAGATTAAGAGGTAGCTAGAAAGATAGATAAATAGAGAGAGAGAGAGGGGGGAGAGAGAGAGAGAGAGAGAGGGAGGGAGGGAGGGAGGGAGAGAGATGGAGAAAAAAGGAGGGAAACAGGGAGAGTCAGGAGAGACAGAGGCAGTGACAGAGAATTTTCAATAAAATAGGAAATATGATTGTTGTTAAGAATTAAAAGTATTATTTCTGTTTTTCCTTTTAAAATTTCACCTTAAAGATTGTGATTGAATAAAAGAATCAGGCTTATGGGATTCTTTATTATCAGGCATTTCTTCTTACCATAATTTGCTATTACCTGCTGCTGCTACCATTACCAGTACTACTACTACAAATCACTATTACTACTACTACTACTACTACTACTACTAGTGGTACTAGTACTACTGATGCTGCTGCTTCTACCAATACAAGTAATTGTACTATTGTTCAGAACAATAATTTCATGGCAGTAAGGAACCTAGAGTATGAGAATTCACTTCCCTAATGTAATTTGTCACCTACTGTAATTTGCTGTCTTAGTTGCCTGGGTGCTAAGCATTATATCCCTGATCTATTCAAGTAAGTGTTACAAGTATTATTTAAATCCAGCTCTTCCTGAGAATAAGACCTGCCTTCTGTCTACCATTCTGCACTATCTCATTCATCACAAATGAATTCATGACAGTACTATATATTAAACACCCAACATTTTGAAATCATCAAAAACAAAATTTTTGAAATATGGTTTTGGTATAAAGTGTAAGTTCTAGGTCCTCCACCTTTAAAACTTGGCAATTTCCTTTATTCAGGTGCACATTATAATTCAATAGAATATGATGCGATGGGATTGGATATATTATAAAATTATAATACAAAAATATGGTAGATGTATATAGACTTTATATTATATAAATGTGTAATGCATTTACATTTATTAAACAGAAAAACATAGCATATTTATATCCATGTATTTTATTTGTACAGTATTAGTAATATTTTCAAAAAATTAATCTGGTTCAGGTAAGGTAATAATGAATACTGTCTTGCAGTTAAGGGATTCCCCTCTTTGAAATCACACAATCATGCCAGTTTTTAAACAACTTATTTCAAAAAGACAGCCTGACATAGTAAAAAGAGAAATAAACTTGAAAATGAAGGATCTAATTAGAATGATATTTGTTTAAATCTGATTAGGTTTAATTAGATTAGAAACTGATCTGATGAGAAATTTGAATCAGTAGAATCTAGCTTTGCCACTAATTATTTCCATCGTCAGACAAGTGAGTTGAACTGTATCAGCCTGATTTCTCATTTCCAAAGTGAACATAATTACACCTGATCATCTTTTGTAGCACTGCGTGAGGATTAAAAGGAAGGCTATATAAAACTATCCTTTATAGAGGCAGATATATTTTTTCAAAATTTACTTTTGTATTAGCTGAAAAATAACCTGAGAGTTTCAGGAACTTTCTGTTGCATACTTGTTAGGATGTTACGATAGAAAACTGACTAACTTCTTCAACAATTGTTGTTCAAGAAGTTTCTCATCCAATTTGTTTCAATCTAGTAAGTACCAGAAGTATAGGATGAGCCCTTCTACAATTCTTGCTTTTAGTAACTCGTTGGGTCATCTTTGGTGGGAAAAATGTCAAGAAGTGGACTCAGACATGGGGACCATAAAGGAAGGATGAGGAGTAAGAGACAAAAAGTGAGAAAAATGCCAAATACTGCTGGCTTATGCTCTCTCCCTCCCCTTTGCATTGCTTCATCACAAATGGTAAGTAACACCAAAGAAACTTACTCATTTCTTTTCAAAACTCATTGTCCTAGAAACTCACCCGCGTTGTCAATTTCAAATCTTTGTTCAAGTATCTAATCTCCCTTCTCAATTGACTCCTAACATTTTCAGACTTTGGAGACGGGGATTAAGAAGTCACAGGGTGATGTGTGTGTTACGGCGGAAGAGGAAGGGAACTAGAACTCACTAGTCAGTGAGCAAGAAGTTAACATGGTTACACTTTTAGAAGCATATTCAGGACAGGAAAGTTGCGCTTTTCAAAAGGAAATATAGTCTGTACTAACTTTTTCATTTATAAACACACCATGAACATATTTGTGATTGTGCTGTGTTGATGGTGTAGAGGAGCTGCCATAACAGATGTGCTTGCTTGCCTCTAACAGACACTATAGAAACCACGTCAAGAAGTCAAGGTTACAAGCATTTTCAAAAGTATTACAATATGCTTGACACTATACTTCAAACTCACAATACAAAGACCAGTAGAAACAAAAGAAGTCACTACTATTAAGGAGCTTATATCCCAATGGGGTAAGACAAATTCTAGGCATGCCTTATTGAAGGAAAAGAACAATAAAACAAGGTAAATTATGATGTTAATACTAAACGGCCTTCAGCAAAGAGATTTAGAATGCACTGAATCAAGATTTGGGAAACTGAGTCTAAAAACCCAGAATCTACGCCCAGTTCTGCCGTAAGAGAGCTGTGAGAGCTTGAGTAAATCAGGGATTCTTAATTTGGAGTCATAACTGAGTTTATAGATTATTTCTAAGTTCTGATATTTTATATCTTCATATAGGTCCAACCTTCTCAATTTACAGGGAGGGGAGTGTGTGGGGAAGAGGATAGAGAATAAGCAATGCAAGTGACTTGCCTACATTTACCTTCAAAATGAGAATAATAATATGTCTTATCTATATCGTAGTGTTGTCATTCAGACCAAATGAATCAGTACATTTGAAATCCTTTTTCAAAAATCTTGCCTCTCTCTTGGCCTCAGTTTCTTCTATCATCCTCATTTGTAAAGGTCTAAAATTTATTTTCATAATTGTTACCTTTGAGTAACAAAAATAACTGATATTACATATTACTTTAACGTTTGTGAATCATTTTTCATCCATTTCCTCATAGGAGTTCTATAATAGCCTCCAATAGTAGGGATCTCTGATACTTATTCCTTTTTTCACATGAGGACAATCAGATACATAGAGGCAAAGTAAGACACTCATCAATGTTCACAGAGATACTTAAATATGGAAGCAAACTTCAAATCTAGATTTTTTCCAGAACATCAATCTAGTTTTCTAGCTATTATTTTATGGTTCTGCCTTTATTACTTTTTTAATACTCATAAGTCAATGATTTTGAAAATATCCCCTCATGAGTCCTTAAGGTTAATGTGGTCATTAAGCACTTTCTTTGTGCCAGGCCCTGTGTGCTAAGTTGTTGACCTTGGATAAGTCCTTCTCCAGTTTGATACCATCTTTGCAAAGACTCATTTAAATCAATCATACCAGGAAACTTAGTCGGGTTTACTTCATGGTTGGACTATTTTGGAGAGCTTTGAACAAAAGCATTGAAGGTGATATAAAATGTCAGATGACAAACAGCATGAATTTCCGAAGGATGAAGAAGAAAAAGAAAAAGACGGATGATGATGATGATGATTTCTGTGGGTGGTTGGGAATGGGTAAGAGTGCTTTTTTTAACCCTATGGGGAGAATGAATTAACAGTGACCAAATAACATTTCACTGTTTGGGTGAAATACAATTAGATGTTTTTGTCAAATTTTGATATTGTAATAACAAATCATTTTTACTTTACCTAATTTTTATTCAGATCTTTCTTTTCTTCTCTTTAGTAAACGAAATACTCTATAGTGGATTGGATTTTGTTGGCATCCGTGGACAAAAGGAAATCTGACAACATTCTCATATGGCAACAAATAATCATTCCTCAGTGGCAGAGTTCATCTTACAAAAATTTTCTGAAAATCCTCAGGTTCAGATTCTTATCTTCAGCTTCTTTTTAGGACTTTTTATACTGGCTTTCATGGGTAACACACTCATTATCACCGTGATTATTCTAAATCCAGGCCTCCATACGCCCATGTACTTTTTCCTAATAAATTTGGCCTTGCTGGATATTCTGTCCTCCTTAACTGTGGTGCCTAAGTTGCTGCAAAACCTAATAACCAAGAATACCATTTCCTATGGTGGCTGCATAGCTCAGATATATTTCCTCTCCTGGTGTTTGATAGCTGAGCTCTTGCTTTTCACAGTCATGGCCTATGATCGGTATGCAGCCATCTGCCAGCCTCTCCACTATACCACTATCATGAGTAAGATAGTTTGTTGTTTCATGGCATGTGCAGTGTGGGCTATCAGTGAAATCAATGTAACAATACAAATTATCATGACTGTGCATTTGTCATTCTGTGGTCCTAATGTCATTGATCATTTCTTTTGTGAAATTCCTGTATTATTGCCTCTCTCCTGCTCCTCAACTGATGTCAACAATGCAATGGTAGTTGTGGCAGACATAGTCTTTGCTATTTTCAATTTTCTGCTCATCCTGGTGTCCTATGGTTTCATCATCTCCAGCATCTTGAAGATCCGGACCAAGGAAGGGAAAAAGAGAGCATTTTCCACTTGTTCCTCCCACATTATTGTGGTTACCATGTATTATTGCACTATAATTTATGTATACATTATTCCTGGTTTTGGTGAGTCTCTGAAGAAAGGCAAAGTAGCTTCAGTGTTTTACACTATAGTGACGCCAGCCTTGAACCCTTTGATCTACTCCTTGAGGAACAAGGACGTGAAAATAGCACTCAATAAGTTATGTTCCATTCTTAGGAAATAATTGGCTATTTAGCAAATTGATATAGTTCAGAAAAATTGGATTAACATCTCTGAATCACAAAAATGTTCATAGATCACATCCTGGAGCAAGTAAGCAATGCTCCTGAAATTAGAATGTGCCCTTAGGTAAACCAGCTAACTAACCAGATACATTTTTTTCTCCAACATTTTCAATGATGGCAAAGGCAGAATATGTCCAAAGAATTTCACAGAAATATTAGAGTTGTCATAACATGTCACACTCATGGGTCAAGCCGAAAAGAATTTTGTAGCCAATACATATTCTAAAGAAATAATTCATGTATAAACTTTGACCCAGCAATACTGGAGGGCAGATTGGTGGAAGGGTTAACAAGAATATTAGGTGTTTTGGAGTGGGGGTAAGGAGAGATGGGAAGAAAATTTGGAAATCAAAATTTTGTGGAAATGAAGGTTGAAAACTTAAACAAAAAATGTAAAAAATATTTAAAAAACAAAATTATCTGTTGTTAAAAAAATTATTTCTAGCATGCAACTGTAAATTAATCTGTATGTGCAATAGAATATAGAAATGTATTTTGCCATACAGGAAAATAGAGATAAAAGGGAATGGAAGAAGAATGGGCAATAGAAGGGAGGACATACTGGAGGAAGGGATGGCTAGGGTGCATGCTGTCATGAGGTAGGTGGTGGAGAGAGATGGGGAGAAAAATTTGAATTCACATTCTTGTGGAAGTGAATGTTAACAAATGAAAAATAAATTAATTTTATATCAAAAATACTATGCACTTACAGAAGAAAAGAACTAGATTAATTCCCAAGTGAAAATTCCAATCTAATTTTCTTTTGCTTGCACAATATGAGTAAGATGGAAATGTTTTGCAATTTCACTTGTATAATTGATATATTGTTTTACTTCTCAGTGTGTGGGGACAGGGCTTTGGGGAAGAATAGAACTTGGAAATTGAATTTCTAAAATTGAAAGTAAATAATGTTTTAGAATAATATATGTGAATTTCATTGAGTTCGAACATTTATGAGTGCATTAATAAATTAAATTTTGAAACAATAAGATCCTCTCTTTGAATTAAAAAAAACCACTTTTTAATACAATGAGTCCAACTCTTAAAATTGAGAAAACCAAAAGAAATTGCCTCGTCAGGCATCTGAAAGGAGAGCAAAGAACAATATCACTAAAATTCTACTCCAATAAGCATCAAAATCATCAAGATTACTCTCACAACAATAGCAGGTCCTTGAATATATCTCACTAAGCTAATTTGATCTTCAGATAAATCAGTGATGCAGACAACTTTGTCCAGTAAAATATAAAAGAAGATATATTTTTAATTGAAAGGGATTTTGATTATTTCTTCTATTTCTATTTACTCTGTAACCAAGTTATACTTTTCATTGTGTTTTTGCTTTGAGTTTGAGGGTGGATTATGAATGAGTCCATTTCCCTCACAAAATACTCAGATTTTTGGATGAGACTCCATCTTTTTTCTTTTGCTTTGACTTACTAGGATGAAATACAATATGGATACATTTGGAGAATTGAACAAGAATATTAAAAACAAATTGCACAAGTAAGACTGTGATTCATGCCTAAAGAATATTTAATCTGTAGGTGGGAAAATGGAGATATTAGAGGATTGATTCAACTCATGAAAACAGGAGGTCATGAGAACCAAAATCATGAATGCTTCTTAGGTTTCATTTAGAGAGATACAATATCCAGAGTAAAGGAAATTATAATTGTATTGAACTCTAAGTATATGGCATATTATACTTTTTTTCTGATTATCACAATATTGGAACAATATTAACAACCTGAAATTCCTACAGAAAAAGGAAACAAGGATAATAAGTGGATTAAAATAAGTTACCATGATTGTCAATTGAATGACCCAGGGGTTTTTCCACCTAAAAAGCATATATTTGGGATCAAAATGTCTTTATATATTTGAACTGCACTCGAAACTACAGAACAACACTTTACCCTATGAGAAAACCAAGGTGGAAGTTACAGGGATAGAGGTTTCAGATCAAATTGTAAAACAAAAAAAATATTCCTCTTCTTGAATTTCAAAAAAAGGTCTAGTACATATGCACTCAGATAAATAAAAACAATGCTTCGCATGAATTAAAAATTTTTCCAAACTCACTGTATTCCCTTCATTGTTTTTCTCAGGTAACTTTCTCAAATCTAGTTCTTGACTGGAAATGCAATGCAACTCTCTTTTGCAATTACATGTCTATCCATTTTCCTTCGACCAACTTTCACTTTACATTCTTTTATTTTTTGTCCTTCCAAGTTTAGCAAGGAAGAACAATTTCAATGTAATTTGGAATAGAAGACGTCTTTCCATTACAGGGAGAAGGAGGAGATAAAATTACTCTCTAATTCATCCACTACAGATCTTTCTTTTCCTACCATTTAACTGGGGCTATAAATCTTTTTCCTTGATAAAGTGACAGAGGTTGCAGTAGTAGCTGTTCAGGGATACTTCATCTTGTTTTGCTGTTACACACCTCTTTGGCTATCTGGTGAAGCTTATACATTCCTTTTCAAAAGGGTTTTAAGAGAACAAAAAATACAAAGAATGACAAAGGAAATTATGTTTAAATCCACTTATCAAAATATTTTAATTCAAAATTAGTTTTTGGAATCATAGCCGTGAATGTGAAAGGGATAAAGTCTCTCACAAAATGAAGACAGAAAGTATATTACATTAAAAACCATAATCCAACAATATGTTGTCTACAAGAAACACATTTGAAATGGGGGAATACACATATGGTAAGAGTAAAAGGTAGAAGAAGAATATATTGTGTTTCAATTGATGCAGAAAACAACAGGGGCAGCAATTGTCATCTCAGACAAAGCAAAAGCAGAAATAGCTCTAATCAAAAGAGATAAGGACAGAAACTATATCCTGCTAAATGGCACCATAGGTCATGAATCAACATCATTAGTAAACATATATACTCCAAGTGGTATAGCATCGAAATTCATAGAGGAGAAGTTAAGGGAGTTATAAGAAGAAATAGACAGTGAAACTATACTAGTGGGGGACCTCAAATTCTCCCTCTCTGAACTTGATAACTCTAACTTCAAAATAAACAAGAAAGAAGTTAAGGAGGTGAATAAAACTCTGGACAAGGTAGATATAATAGAAGTCTGGGGAAAAGTGAATGGGCATGGAAAGGAATATACATTTCTCTAAGCAATACATGGCACATTTACAAAAACTGCCCATTTGCTAGGACATAAAAACCTCACAATCCAGAGCAGAAAGGCAGATAAAGTCAATGCATCTTTCTAAAATCATAATGCAATAAAAATTATATGTAATAAAAAGATATGGAAACATAAACCATAAATTAATTGAAAACTAAAGAATGTAATAATAAGGAATGAGTGAGTTAAACATCAAATCATAGAAACAAGAAACACTTTCATTAAAGAGAAAGACAATAATGAGACAACATAGTAAATCTTATGGGATGGTGCAAAAGCAGTTCAAGTTTTATGTCATTGTATGTCTGCAGCAATAAAATAGAGAAAGAGGAGATCAATGAATTTGGTATGCAGCTGAAAATCCTAGGGAAAGGACAAATTTAAAATCCTCAAGTAAATATCAAATTAGAAATACTGAAAACCAAAGGAGAGATTAAGAAATTTGAAAATAAGAAAATTATTGAACTAATAAATAAAACTAAGGGAGGATTTTCTGGAAAAACCAATAAAATTGATAAACCTTCTATCAATGTGATTAAAAAAACAAAGAACAAAACCAAATTACCAAGGTCAAAAATAAAAACGGTAAACTAATTTTCAATGAAGAGGAAATTGAAACAATAATTAGAAATTACTTTGCTCAACTGTATGCCCATAAATTCAAAAATTTAAAAGGGATGGAAGTTAAAAAATATAAATGGCCAGATTAACAAAAGAGGATGTTGAACACTTAAATAAACCCATCTCAGAAAAAGAAATTGAACAAGGCATCAAAGTACTCTCTGGGAAAAAATCTCCAGGGACAGGTGAATTTAAAAGTGAACTCTACCAAACATTTAAAGAATAGTTAATTTTAATACTATATAGACTATTTGGCTAACGTGAAGAAGGAGTCCTAATAAATTCTTTTCGTGATAGAAGTATGGTTTTGATACCTAAAACAAGATCAGCCAAAACACAGAAAGAAATTTATAGACCAATTTCTTTAATGAATACAGATGCAAAAATATTAAATAAGATATTAGGAAGAATACAGAAATTTATCAGAAAAATAATACATTATGGTCAGGTAGGATTTATACCAAGTATGCAGATCTGGTTCATCATTAGAAAAACTATTAACATTATTGACCATATCAGCAACAAAATTAACAGAAAACACAACATTATCTCAACAGATGCAGAAAAAGTGTTTGACCAAATCCAACACCAATTCCTATTGAAAACACTGGAGAGCATAAGGATAAATTGAACTTTCCATAAAATAATAAGCAGTATCTACCTAAAACCATCAGCAAGTTTTATATGCGATGGGAATAAGGTAGATGCATTTCAAATAAGATCAGTGTTAAAACAATGATGTCCATTATCACAACTATAATGCAATATGGTATTATAACTGTAGCTGTATAAATAAGAGATGAAAAAGAAGTTGAAGGAATTAGAACAGGCAAAAAAGGAACTAAGTTATCACCCTTTGAAGATGATATGATGATATACTTAGACAATCCCAGAGAATCAATTAAAAAAACCACTTTGGCAAAGTTGCAAGTTACATAATAAGCCCACATAAATCTTCTACATTTCTATATATTACCAACAACATCCTATAGAAAGAGGTACAAAGACAAATCCCATTTAAAGCTAGGGTAGACACTATCTACCCTATCCAGGAGTCTACCTGCCAAAACAAACACAGGGACTGTATGAACACAATCACAAAACACTTTTCACACAAATGAAGTCAGATCTAAGTAAGTGGAAAAATATCTGTTGCTCATGGGTAGGCTGCCTCAATATAATAACAATGACAATGCTACCTAAATCAATTTACTTATTCAGAGCCATACCAATCCAACCACCAGATAATTATTTGCTAGAACAAGAAAAACTGATATCAAAAGTTATCAGGAAGAACAAAAGAATATCAAGGGATCTAATGAAAAGAAGTGCTAGGAATGGTGATCTAGCCCTACGATATCGCAAATTATACTACAAAGAAGCAATCATCAAAACCACTTGGTAGTGGCTAAAAAAGAGAGGGATAGACCAGTGAAGTATTTTAGATATTCAAAACACAATAGTCAATGAATACAGCAATCTACTGTTTGATAAACCCAAAGACCTCAGCTTCTAGGATAAGAACTCAGTGTTTGCCAAAAATCACTGGGAAAGCTGGATAACAGTATGATGAAAACTGGGCATCAATACCGAACACAAGAATAAAGTCCTAATGGATACATGATCTAGGTATAAAGATTGATACTATAAACAAATTAGGGGAGAAAGGAATAGAATATATGTAAGATTAATGGAGAATTGGGGGGCGGAACCAAGATGGCGGAGTAGAAGGACACACCTATGCTAGCTCCGAACCCACAGCACAGGAATTCCTCTAAAAAGAACTCCTGACAAATTCTGGAAAAGTGGAAGCCACGCAACAACAGAGTGAAGGAGATTTCTGTTCCAGAGAGCCCTGAAAAACTGATCCCAAAGGTCCATCGCACACTGGACGGGAGCGGAGCCCTCCCCTGCCCTGGCCACGTGGCTCTGAGAGGAGCGAGCAGAGCCAAGTAGGCTTCAGGGGCAGAATCTCCAGTGGCCGCGAAGGTCCCTCCACCCACAGACTCACAGGTCAGTGAGAGAGACGGGCTGAGAGAAGAGCGGGGTGTCTCTGGGACTCAGGCCCCCTCGGGAGGTAGCAGCAGAGGCAGCAGCAGAGACAGTGGCAGACCAGTGACAGAGGCAGCAGGCGGCCAGAGGCTCCCAGAGCAGGCAGGAGCTCGGCAGCAGCTCCGTTACAAATAGTCTCAGCATAAACCCCCTGTGGGAACTGAGCCTGGGAGGTAGCCCTGCCCCTACCTGAGAACCTGATTTAATCTTACCCTGAATAGCAGCCAGGACTGCCCCCAAAAGCCCTGAGGCTGGGGAGCAGCATTTGAATCTCAGACCCCAATCACTAGCTGGGCAGACCTAGGCCAAGGTTGGAGAGGACTCTCAGAAGTCAAGTAACTGTCTGGGAAAATGCCCAGAAAAGAGAAAAAAAAAATAAGACCATAGAGGGTTCTTTTCTTGAAAAGATGATTCTGCCATTCCTCCGTGATGAGGAAGAGAACTGCTTGCCATCAGGTAAAGACATAGGAGTCAAAGCCTCTGTATCCCAAACATCTGAAATAGATATCCCAT
>CM053769.1:495276022-495296304 GCA_028658325.1 Potorous gilbertii
AATGAGAGAGATGCAAGAAAACCATGGAAAACGTGTCATTACCTTAATAAAGGAGGCCCAAAAAAATGCTGAAGAAAATAAAATCTTGAAAAATAGACGAACTCAATTGGCAAAAGAGGTCCAAAAAGTCAATGAGGAAAGGAATGCTTTCAAAAGCAGAATTAGCCAAGTGGAAAAAGAGATGCAAAAGCTCACTGAAGAAAATAGATCTCTCAAAATTAGAATGGAACAGATAGAGGCTAATGACTTTCTGAGAAACCAAGAAATCACAAAACAAAACCAAAAGAATGACAAAATGGAAGAGAATGTGAAATATATCATTGGAAAAACAACTGACCTGAAAATAGGTCCAGGAGAGACAATTTAAAAATTATGGGACTACCTGAAAGCCATTATCAAAAAAAGAGCCTAGACATCAGCCTTCATGAAATTATCAAGGAAAACTTCCTTAATATTCTAGAAGCAGGAATGTATCGATCACCGCCTGAAAGAGATCCAAAAAGAGTCTCCTAGGAACATTGTGCCCAAATTCCAGAGTTCCCAGGTCAAGAAGAAAATGTTGCAAGCAGCTAGAAAGAAACAATTCCAGTATTGTGGAAATACAATCAGGATAACACAAGATCTAGCAGCTTCTACATTAAGGGATCGAAGGGCATGGAATAGGATATTCCAGCAGTCAAAGGAACTACAACTAAATCCAAGAATCGCCTACCCAGCAAAACTGAATATAATACTTCAGGGGAAAATATGGTCTTTCAATGAAATTGAGGACTTTCAAGCATTCTTGATGAAAAGACAAGAGCTGAAAAGAAAATTTGAGTTTCAAACACAAGAGGAAGAGACATGAAAAAATAAACAGCAAGGAGAAGTCACAAGGGACTTACCAAAGTTGAACTGTTTACATTCCTATATGAAAAGACAATATTTGTAACTCCTGAAATTTTTTCAGTATCTCGGTAGTTGGTGGTATTACACTCACACACACATACACGCACACATACACACAAATGTACAGGCGTGCACGCACACACAGAGACAGAGAGCACAGAGTGAATTGAATAGGCAGGGATCACATCTTAAAAGAAATCAAGGTAAATGGTCAGAAAGAAATGTATTGGGAGGAGAGAAGGTGAAATGGAATGGGATAAATTCTCTCTCATAGAAGAGGTAAGCAGGAGTCTTCTTAGTGGAGGGAAAAAGGAGAGCTGAGAAAAAAAAACATGAAGTTTACCCTCATCACATTCTACTAAAGGAAGGAATAAAATGCACGCTCATTTTCGTATGAAAACCTATCTTACAATACAGGAAAGTGGGGGAGAAGGAAATAAGTAAGGTGGGGGGGATGATGGAAGGGAGGGCAATGGAAGGAGGGAGCAATTTGAAGTCAACACTCGGGGAGGGACAGGATCAAAAGAAAGAATAGCAACAATGGGGGGCAGGATAGGATGGAGGAAAATATAGTTAGTCTTCCACAACACGACTATTATGGAATTCATTTGAAAACTACATATATATGGCCTGTATTGAATTGCCTGCCTTCCCAAAGTGAATGTGTGGGGAGCGAGGGATGGGGAGAAGTTGCAACTCAAAGTTTTAGGAACAACTGTTGAGTATTGTCCTTGCTACTAGGAAATAAGAAATATAGGCAATGGGGAATAGAAAGTTATCTGGCCCTACAGGACAAAAGAGAAGTTAGGGTAAGGGAAGGGAGGGATGATAGAAGAGAGGGCAGATTGATGATATGGGTAAATAGAATGTTCACTGTATTGGGGAGGGGGGAGGGGACAAATGGGGATAAAATTTTTGAATCTAAAATCTTGTGATAATGAATGTAAATAGTTAAATAAATAAATTTATTAAAGAAGTTGAGGAATAAAAAGATTAATGAAGAATTGAGTAATTTTTCACCAAACGTGAGATAAAGAACACTATGAAGAGCAAAATGAATAATTTTGATTACATTAAATTGAAAAAGATTTTGCACAAACAAACCCAATGCAACCAAGGATAGGAGGTAAGCAGATAACGGGGAAAGAATTTTTGCAACTAGTGTCTGTGATAAAAGAATTCATTTCTAAAATATATACAGAACTGTGCAAGAATGTACAAGAAACCAAGTCATTCCCCAATTGATAAATGGTCAAAGGATATGAACAGGAAGTTTTCAGAGGAAGAAATTAAAGATATCTCTGGTCATTTGAAATAATATTCTAAGTCACTATTCATTAGAGAGATGCAAATCAAAACAACTCTGAGGCACCGCATCGCACGTATCAAATTGGCTTACATGAAACAGGAAGGTGGCAAATGCTGGAGGAGATGTGGGGGAGCTGGAACAGTAATTTATTGGTGGAACTCTTTGCTGATATAACCATTCTGCAGAATAATTTGGAGCTATGCCCAAAGTGCTACAAAAATCCACATATTCTTTGACCCAATGTCAGTTCTAGGATTGTACTCCTAAGAAACCACAATGTACAAAAATATCTAGAGCACCACTCTTTGTAGTGACTGGAAGTCAGGAGGGTGCCCATCAATTGGGAATGGCTGAACAATTTGTGGTATATGAATGTAATGGAATACTATTGTATTATAAGGAATGATGAATAGTAAGACTTTAGAGAGGCCTGGAAAATCTTATATGAACTGATACTGAGTGAAAGGAGGAGAACCAGTAGAACTTTGTACACAGCAGTAACCAGAGTGCATGAATAATTTTTGTGGTAGATTTAGTCCTTCACAGCAATGAAAGGACCAAAAAAATCTCAATGGTCTTTTGAGGCAAAATGTCTTCCACATCCCGAGAAAGAACTGTGGAATTGGATTGCAGAATGAAGCAGACCATTTTGTTTTCCATTATGCTTTGTTTTCGTTTGTTTCTTGGTTTCTCCCATTCATTTTATTTCTTCTATTCAACATGACTAAGGTGAAAATGTATTTAATGGAATGTATGTGAAGAACTATATAAGAATGAATGATATCTAGAGGCGGTAGTGGGGAGGGAGGTGGTAAGAAAGGAAAAGGAGGAGAAAATAACTAAGATATATGGAAATGATTGCAGAAAACCAAAAACAGATAAAATAATTTTTAGAAATAAGTTATTGGACTCTAAGTCTAGGAAGAACCTGAAGGTAAATTTTCCCCTTAATTTTATATTTTTCAAATGAAACTTAATGACTACTTGTTGCAGAAGGTGCATAAAGGATAAATTCTTGGAGTGGAATAAATTCTAACACCTCTTCCACCTCAGAAACTTTGGAATTTTCTGATTAATATCTAGCTATTCTTTCATTATTTAGAGAAACCTCTGGCCTTGTATATTCAAACAAATTACACACTTTCAAAGGATAAGACTGTATTTTGGCAGCAGAATCCAGCATTTCCTTAGGAAAATTTGAACGCCTGTTAATGCAAAATCTCATTAATGATTTGGTATACTTCTGTGGCTAAAACTCTGGACATTCTTATTATGATCAGGTTCCCAACTCAAATTATCATCATCTTTCTCCTCTTTCTCATCCTCATTCCCACTGCAAACATGATATCCTCTACATTTGCAAAGTCCTTCAAAGTTAACAAAGACTGTCTTCTACTCTGCTGGTATCTGTCAATGCAGTGTCTGAAAACTTACAGTCTTTTGGCTCCCTATTCGTTGCTCTAATTCAATATCAGAGCCTTGGTCTTTGTGTGTATCATAGAGTGAAAAAATGAGACAGTAGGAACATGATTCATGCCCTCAAACCGACTTGATCATCATAAATTCTTACTTGTTTCTTTGTTTAGAGAAGAAATGGGAGTTTGTATTTTACCTGAAAAATATAAAATCCTTTCCTGCCTTTCATGTTCCATTATTCTCATTAACCTGTCTGCATAAAAAGTATGTTCTCATCAATGTTAAAAATGATGATAGCTAGCATTTGTAGATAGTCTTTTAAGCTACGTAACATATGATAATTTAGTTTGTCAAAGTACCTTTAAGTATTGTTTCCTTTCAGCCTCTCAATAACCCTATGTAGTAAGTACTATTGTACCTGAATTTTATGAAGAGATGGAGTCAGATGGATTCACACCAAGTCACATATGTAGGAAGTGTCTGAGATCAGATTTCAACTTAGGTCTTCCTAATTCTACGTCCTAAAGTTTGGTTGTTGATCTCCAAAACTCTATTTTGACAGAATCAAAATGGATTGCTTTAAGAATTTTCCTTTTTTAAATTAATTGTTCACTTTTTCCAAACTCAACAATGATCAAGTAGAATGTAATTTGTGCATACACAAGTCAGAAAGAAAAGAATGTACATGAAATTCCTCATCACTTCTGTGTCTTTCAATATTTTCTAAACTTGGTTTCCAAACAAGCCAAATTGGAATGATACCTACCTGTTCCTAAGGACAAGGAACTTCTTCCTCAGTTTTTAGGCAGGACCTTTGAAGGATTTAAACCAAATCCCTCACCCCCCCCCCCAAAAAAAGTATTTGCATTACAAATTAATAGCGAGACAAACTCTACATAGTCTTCAATATGTGTCTCTCCATATGTAAATGTGCATGCATGTGAGTATATACATGGAACACACACGTGTGTATGTGTGTACATACATACACACATATGCATATTTGTGTAAGGAATCCCAGAATTTCAGTGCTAGGAGAGAGTTCAATGAGTGATATCTCAGAACTGATACTTCCCATAAGCCCTGCTATAAAATTCAGCTTACCCTTGAAGATCCACAACAAGAGGAAAATTCACTGCCTCCCTAGGCAGCTCAATCATTCGAAAAATTCTAATTTCAAAGGCATTTTTTTTCCATGAATCAAAACTAAATTTGACCCTTTGTAAAGTTCACCCAGCTCATCTGTTTCTTCTTTCTAGGGCTATCTGGAATAGGGACTAGATCTGCAAATCCATTCATTAAGAGATCTTCCAGATAATGAATTTCCCTCTAGTCATGCAAGTCATCACCTGCTCTTCAAATGAGTCTTAGAAAGTTGCCTAAGACACTGAGAGGTCAGGTAAGTTGTCCAGATCACATAGTCCTGGCTTCCAGGACAGCTACCTATGCCCTTCATCTGATTCCAAAGGTATACTAATCTCCCTTCCACATAACAGCCTTTCAGATATTTGAAGTCTGAAATCATATAGCCTTCCCCACAGTGCACAGACTTGTAGGAGCATGATAGAGGAATGAAACAAATGCTTGTCTTTGATCGTTCCCCTGAAGTATAACTTTGAGAAATGCTTGATGATGAATGATTGGGAATACATCACTAAATATCATTATTTTCTCAGCATTCATCAAGAATTCAATAACAATGCACAAATTAAGAAAATTTCAAATGGTCACTATGCATCCTGTGTTATCCTGACAATTCAAATGAACAGGATTATGCCTTAGCATACTCACATATGCCTATGTACTCCCAGAATAAGTCTCCTGGTCTAAGTTTTCTGGGTTCCTGTTTTCAATCAATCATAAATGAAAATCTTAAAAGCTATTGATTTGTGAATAAAAGTTAGCCCTCTCAGTCAAGTTTTGACTATTCTTTAAGAATATTTCAATTCACCCCAGCACAATACATATCAGCTCCAGTAGATGATGGGGGCAATAGCTCTGAATTTACTCTCTCACCAGCTCATTCCAAATGTGACCTTTTATTTTGTGAAATGCATGGAATGAGACATTCTGAAATAGAACTTCTGAAATCTGAAGATATGTGTGTGTGGGGTGGGACTTACTATGATAATCAAATAAAGGTTAAAATAAAGTAATTATTTCCATTTCTTATAATATGGAGAAACAGTATTGTCTTTTTGGTTGTTCAGTCATGTTTAGTGTTGACCCTATTTGGTTTTTCTTGGTTAAGATAGTAATGTGATCTACCATTTCCTTTTCAAGCTCATTTTACAGATGAGGAAACTAAAGTAAACTGGGTTAAATGACTTGACCAGGGCCACACAGTTAACGTCAGAGGTCAAATTTGAATTTAGGAAAATGTGTCTTGCTGATTCTAGGTTGGCCCAGAATTCTATCAGTTCATAAGACAAATCTTCCTGCATAATCAGTATTATACTCGCCAATATTTAAGCTTGAATAATATGCAGCTCTTATGATTCCTTACTATTAACTTTCTAGAGATAAACTAAGCATTTCCAGAATTACTGGGAAGGGATCAGGTAGGGAGAAAATTTATGGTTTTACCTGTTTGTCCCCCCATGTCTTTACAGGAGTTGCAAAATCAGTCATTGATCCACTTCTTCTCCCAATAGCTCCATAGTTGGAATCTAAACCCTGAGATATTCCAAGTCATTTTATGGCAAGGTTTTGTCCCATTGGAAGCCACCATAACCCTATCTGGATTGTACTGGCACATAAAATCTTTTTCCTTGCTCTTCTTTGCATTTAAAAACGTTTGTTTATTCATGATTATTGAGTCCATAATGTTTTATTTTGTTTTATTCTTAATTTATGAAATAAAATAAGCATTTCCAAAACATAGTAGAAATGAAAAGATGATTGTACATGAAACTAGAGATCTATTTTGCACAAATTACTTTCGTTTTAAATATATAACAAAGTTATATAAGTTTCTTTTTAACTCGTTTCTCCTTGTCACTGTGTCCTAGAGATGACTACCACCAGATACAAATATGTATATGTACTTAAATCGTTATATACATACTTCTATCTTTCAGTTCTTTCTCTGAATGCAGATAATCTCTTCCTCCATACATACTTCGTAGTTAATTTGTGTATTCCTAAGAGTCAAAAGGGTACTGTCATTGCATATCATTTTTTAAATATTGCATTTTCTCAACTACAGGCATACCATACCTCTACCCACTATAAAGTGGCTTAAAAATTCCTACTTGATATCCAAACATGGAAAAGAGCTTCCTAAGAGCCATTTTGACTTCCTTGTTCCTTAGGGTATAAACCAGAGGATTCAAAGTTGGACTCAACATAGTGTACAGCACACCAGCCAGTTTACTCCTTTCTGGATTATAGCTACAAACAGGACTTAGATAGGCATAGAAAACAGCTGTATAATACATAGAAACCACAATAATATGTGATGAACAAGTAGAGAATGCTCTCTTCTTTCCCTCTGATGTCTGAATTTTGAAGATGTTAGTGATAATGAACCCATAGGACACCAAAGTTAGAAGAAAATTTATAAAACCATAGAAGGCATCTGCTAAGAGAGTCATGACACTGTTAATATAGGTAGAAGTACAGGAGAGCAACAAGAGAGGAGGGATCTCACAGAAGAAATGAGTGATTACATTGGGTCCACAGAAGGAGAGTTGTGTCATCAAACTAGTATTTATGGCAGCATTGAAGGCACAGATGAGCCACACACCAGCTGCCAACACAGTGCAGAGTGTCTTGTTCATCATAGTGCTGTAATGCAAGGGGTGGCAGATGGCCACATAACGGTCATAAGCCATGACTGTGAAAAGAAGGAGTTCTGATGATCCAGACCAAATAACAAAGTAGAGCTGGGTCATGCAGCCCCCATACGAAATGGTGTTCTCCTCTGAGATCAGCCCATCTAGCACTTTGGGCAGAGTGGAGGAGGTACAGATGATATCCATTGTAGCCAAGTTGAACAAAAAAAAGTACATGGGTCTGTGGAGGCTTGAGTTGAGTGTGATGGCTATGATGATCAGTACATTGCCTGTGAGGGCAACCACATACAAGAAGAGGAAACAGCCAAATAACACAATCCAGAATTTAGGGTGTTCGGAGAAACCCTGGAGGATGAACACTGTCCCCTGTGTGTGATTACCAATGGCCATTGAGCTGGGGGGGTTTTCTGGATCAGACAGGAGGTTCTTGGATTGGCCTTTCAAATCCTAACCAAACTGTATGATTGGAGATAACATCTAGAAAATGAGAAGAGTTTCAATAAGAGATTTAAATCATGTACGCATGATTTAAAACTCATGTCACCCATACTATGGATTACCTTTCACAAAAAGAGGACAAATGTATTAAACATTAAAGCTTCCCCATAAACTCATTACGCAATCAGACCCCTAAAGTTTAAATTTAGAAATAATCCATTTTAACATTCTCATTTTCCATTAGGTTGTCCTACTTTATGCATTCTTTTCATCAATTTCTGACATCTCTCTTTATGATATAGTTTCTTCTATATACACTTAGATTCTAAGTCTTCAACTACTTGGTTGCACATTACATATATTTCAAATCTGTCCTAGCATGTGTGTTACTATTATGTTACAGATATGACACACATATATGTCTATATTCACAAAAATGCGTATTTATGAATCATATATGTATAATCTAACATATGGTACATGAAATCAAAAGATTATGCTTAGATATCTCAATCCTTCCTGAAGTTCATCATCTAGTGACTTTCCCATAGTTATTCACAGGTTTCAAAAACACTTCAGTCACCTTGAGAAATAGGCAGTATATCAGTATTCCCCATTTCATGGGAGAGGAAACAAATTTTAAGACAAATTAAACAACTTTTTCCAGGTCCCTTAATATATTAAAAGCTTCAGGCATGCAGAGAACAGGGTTTACATATCTTTTATGACACCATTAGCCCTTGCCAGTACAGTATGCCTACAGAATGTGCTCAGTAAATAATGTTCTATGCATAGTCCCTCCTCTTTCTGTCTCTTATTCACTCACTTCTGCTCTCTCTCATTCTTTTTCCCTCTCTCTCCTTTATGATTTAAGGGTTTTTTTCTTATTTGGAATCTCATCTATAATATTTTCCCTATGAAAGTAATCTTTCTATGGTCCATGTGGTGCTACCCAGTAAAAAATACATAATATAATGATATAATGTTGATGTGAGATGTAGTGCCCTGATATAGTCATCAATTATCTGTAGTTGTCATTTTGAAAGTATTGGGTATTGTTTGGAAGCATGCAATTAATAAAAGCAGATACTCCTGTTATCCTATAAAGTAGTCATACTTTATGTCACAAGGGCTCTTCTCTTTCTCCCAGATAGTGGTACAATGGATTGAATTCTAGACTTAGAGTCAGAAAGAAATGAATTCAAAGTCTGCTTCAGAGATTTCACAATACGCATGACCTTAGGAAAGACATTTGATCCCAGTTTCGCCATCTGGAAAACAGGAATAAGAGCAGCACACACCTAAAAGGGCTATTGTGAAGATCAAATAATAGAATATTCATTAAGGAGCTTAACAAGGTACCTGGAACATAATGGATGCTACCTAACTGTTTATTCCCTTTCCTCTTTTTCCTTCAGGTAAAAGTCTTCAGAGTCACCCTTAAGACATATAGGGAAAAGTTCCAAAGTAAGATCACAGAGGAGAGGCAGTCCCCCAGATGGACTTTCTCAATAGATTCCTGAACATCCCTTTAAAATAACTTCCCAAATAGAACTTTGGAAAGGTAAAACCACCAAAAGTTCAGGGTGAGACATTTTTCTCAGACTTGCGACCATTTTGGAAGTCAGAGGAGAGGTCTGTGACTTCAGGGCAGCTCTGTTCTGGAGAGCACATAATACTGCACCTGTGTTAGGTGTTGGAGACCAATGTAAGAGTAATATCAGTAACAGCATCAGTTTCAGGAGCTCTCAGTGCATAGATGGTAACAGAGTCATAAAATTAGTCAGAAAAAGGTTGTAGGGATAAACTTGCTGACACTAAGTGCAGGTGATGTTGATTGGCATTTCAATAGCTGATACTAAAATCTGGATTATAGTAACTGGGCAGATAGGAGTGCTTGTGGTCAGTCAAAAGGGAGCAAGAATGCTAGCCAGAGTTCCAAGACAGAGAGGAATACTAGCAATGCAGCTGCAGGAGAGCATAGGCCCTGCTCACACTTTCAGCACCAAGAGGAGTACTAGCACTTACAGCTGGAAGAAGTAGGGACCTTCCTTGGTAAAGACCAGAGCATCAATGAAAAGATCAGTGACCACACATCTTTTCAGACCACAACCACTTGGAAGCATCAAAAACTACAGACCACCAGATCTAGCTTTGAAAACAGTATCACAAAAAAGGCTGAAATTTGGGACAGTGTCTCCTCAACCACAAGTAAGAAGAGCCCAACTTTAAGCTAAAGTTCAAACTCAAGAAGTAGTATGGAGAAAATGAGCAATTAAAGAAACACTTGACCACAAAAAACACTTGAAAGGTTGGGAAAGCCAAAACACAATCTAAAAAAGACAACACTGTGAAAAGAATCATAGCAAATGCCTCACAGAATAATGCTAACTGGACACAATCCCATCAAAAATATCTGAAGAAAGAAAACTATAAGAATGCTAGAGGAAAGAGTGGGAAAAGAAATGAGAGCAATGGAAGGAAACTATGCAGAGAATTGACAGTCTGATCAAAAGAGGCACAAAAAATATTGAAGAAACTAATATATTAAAAACAAGCTTGACCTAATAGTAAGAGCCACAAAATTCAGTAAGAAAAGAGCGATTTCAAAAGTAGTATAAACCAAATGGAGCATCAGGTAGAAACATGCACTGAAGAAAAAAAGCTACATAAAAAACAGATTGGCCACAAGAAAAAGAAGTAAAAAACTCCCTGAAGAAGATAATCCATAAAAATTAGATTTGGACAACTCGTAAATAATGAGTCCATGAGATACCAAAGAAAATAAAATAAAGTGAACAGAATGGAAAATAGAAAACTTGTAATATCTCACTGGAAAAGCAACTGATCTTAAAAACAAATTGAGGAAAATAATGTATGAATAATTGACATACCTGATGACCATGATTTTTTTAAAAAGAGTCAAGATATATTACAAAAAAATTATAAAGGTAAACTGCTGAAATATCTTTGATCCAGAGACTACAATATAAATTAAAATAGAAAACTCAGAAATACTAATGCTAAATTGAAGAAATTCCATGCCACTGAAAAGATATGTCAAGCAGCAAGAAAAAAAACACTTCAAATATCATGGAATAACAGTCAGAAAATATATGTATATATACTTCCAAATTAAAGAAGTAGAGCATTAAAATATTATCATCCAGAGGGCAAAGGTTCTAGGAATCTAACCAAAAATACCCTTCCCGGAAAACTGAGTATTATCCTATGGGGATACACATGGATATATAATGATAGAGGAATTTAATGTATTTCTTATAAAAAAAGATGAGCGTTTAACCAGAAATTTGACATTCAAACAAAAGATACAGGAGAGGTATAAAAAGGTAAATGAGAGAGAGAGAGAGAGACAGAGAGGTCATAAGAGAGTAAATAAAGTTAAATTGTGTGCGTTATTGTATGGGAGGATAATACATGTAACTTCTACAAATTTTAACATTATTAGGGCAGTTAGAAGTAGTTTACATAGACAGAGGGTATAGGTAGGAATCAGTTTTTCTGGGATGTTATCAAAATGATGAAAAGGGTAAAACAGAGGGATATACTGGTAGGAGGGGTAAGAAAGAGGTAGAATAGGAAAAAAGTTTCTCCCCTGAAAAAGAAATGCATATAAAATCTCTTTTAGTGGAGTAAAAAGGGAGAGAGAGTGGGTAGGCAATCCTTGAATCTCACTGAAATCAGAATCGATTCAAAAGTGGAGTATCTCTCTCTCTCTCTCTCTCTCTCTCTCTCTCTCTCTCTCCACATATATATATATATATATATATATATATATATATATATATATAATGTCTGTGTGTATGTATGTATATATGTGTGTGTGTGTCTGTGTGTGTGTGTGTGTGTATTTCAGGAAAGGAAAGAAATAAAAGAAAGGAGGATTTGAATGAAAGGAGGATGATGGTTTCAGTCAGAAGAAAACATTTGAGGAAGGACAGGATCAAAAAGAGAAGTAACAGAAGAAAATAGGATGGAGGAAAATTCTCAGTAACAGTAACTGGGAGTATGAAAAGCATGATATGGATACAACATGGATACATGTACAGAATTGAAAATGAGTTTTAAAAACCAATTTACCAAGGAAGAAAGAAACTTTTCTATACAGACAACATTTTTCCTGGGGGTGGGGAGGGTGCAGTGGGAGAAGAGAGGTTTTAATGCATTGATCAGGTCATGTCATGTCAACAGTAGGGCATGAGAACTGAAACCTTGAACGTTTCCTTATACTTCATTGAGAGAATTAAGTAATCCAACTTAAAGAAAACTGTAATTCAACTGGACTCTGAATATGTAACATATTGCACTAAATTCTTAATCTCATATTTTTGGAACAATATTAGCAACATGAAGTTCCTCCAAGAAAGAGAAAACAGTATAATGAGTAGATAAAAAAAATTAGAATGAGAGTTGACTGAGAGACCCAGGAGTATTTTCACATATTTGAAACAGTCAAAGCACTAGAAAAGGAACAATACTCCCTAGAAAGGAAATCAAGCTGGAAGTAATAAGGGTACAGATTTCAGATCAATTGAATTTTGAAACAAAATGAATATTCCTTTTCTTGAATTAAAAAAAATAGACCTAACACATCTGCATTCAGATCAATATAAAGAATGCTTCCCATGAATTAAAGCTTTTTGCAACCTGACCATATTCTCTCAAATGTTTTACTCATGCAACTTCTTAAGTCTAGTTCTTGACTGGAAATGCAATGCAGTTCTCATATAATGATGTGTGTCTCCTTTTTCCTTCAGTTAACTGTTACTTTACTTTCTTATACTTTTTAGTTTTACAAGTTCAGCAAGCAGGAAACAAGATCACAAGAACTTGGTTTAGAAAATATGGTCTTTTCACTACAAGGGGAAGGGACAGGTAAAATTAGGATCCAATTGATCCATTACAAATCTCTCTTTTCTTCCTGTTCAGTTCTTGCTTGTTTTTTTGGTTGCTCAGTTCTTGTTGGGAAGTGATGTGAGCTGCAGTAGCAGACTCGCCAGGGGTTCATCACATTGTTTTTCTATTATAGATCCCTTTGATAATCCTTTGGAATACATGGCTCCTTTTTGAAGGTGCTTTTAAAATGAAAAAGTTAAAAACATAAAATGAGGAAGGATATTACGTTTAAATTCATTTATCAAAATATTTTTAAGACAACAATAAAGTCTTGGATCCGAAGTCTAAAAACACTTCAGAGTGAAGTCTTTCCCTAGTTTTAGGTTTTCCAAAGCAGGCTGAATGCCCACTTGTTGGGAAAGGTGCAAAAGGGAAACCTTAGGGTGGAATAAACTCTGATAACTCTTCTATCTTAGAAATTTTGGAATTCTCTGATAAACATCTAGCTTCACTTTCCTAACTTAGAGAAACCTCTGCCCTTAGAGATCCAATTAAATGTACACACTTTCAGAGGATAAGATTGTGTTTTGGCAGCAGCAACGAGTCTTTCCTCAGGAAAAAATAGCACCCTGATAATGCAAAGAGACCTCACTAAAGATTACAGTATTTCTATAGCTACAACTTTAAATATTCTTCTTATGACCAAGTTCTAAACTCAATTCGTTATCACCATCTTTATCATCTTCATTCTCATTACACACATAAACATTCATTAAGAATTTCAATTCAATTCAATACAATGCACAAAATAATAAAATATTTCAAATGATCACTATGCATCCTGTGTTATCCTGACAATTCAAAAGAACAAGATTATGCCTTAGCATACTCACACATGCCTACTTACAGAATACGTTTCCTGGTCTAAGCTTTCTGGCTTCTTGACTTCAATCAATCATAAATGTAAATCTTAGAAGCTATTGATATGAGAAATAAAAGTTTCAAAAAGCTTCATTTCTTGAACAATACAGATAAAGTCTTCTTATCCAGGTTTCAATTAACCTTTAAGAAGATTTCAATTCATCCAATAGTTATGCATAATACAGCTATCAACCCTAGGGACAAGGGTTCTAAGTTAAAACTCTAAGGGACAATTAAACTCTCTCAATGATTCATTCCAAATGTATTTTTTGTAATGTGTAGATTATGATGCATTTGCAATTGCAGCCTCTAAAACCTGAGGATAGGTGAAGAGAATTTACTGTTATGATCAATAAACTTAAAACAAAGTATCTATATCCCTTTGATACGAGGGGCAGAAAATACTGAGTTTGTTTTTATTGTCATGTTCAACTCTTCATGACTTTGTGAGGTTTTCTTGGCAAAGGTGCTAGAGTCGTTTGCCATTTCCTTCTCCATCTAAATTTACAGATGAAGAGAATCAGGCAAACAGGGTTAAGTGACTTGCCCAGAGTCATACAGTTAGTAAGAGTTTGAGGTCAGATTTGAATTTGGAAGAGGAGTCTTCCTGATTTTAGGCCCCAAAATCTATCCAATTCATGACCCACATGCCTGCAGAATCCCTGTCATACTTCCCAAAGCATAAGCTTAAATCCTATGCAGCACTTGTAAATGTTTACTTAGCATTTCCTTTTCATAACTAAACCAAGCAATTCTGGAGTCACTAGGAGAGAGTGGAGCTAGGAGATAATTTGTGGTTTATATTTCCTTTTCTCTCTGTGTCTATACAGGATTTGTCCTGAAATCAGCTGCTCCTCCACTTCCCTCTTCTCTCACTAGCTCCCCATTTGGAGTGTAATCCCTAAGATATTCTAACTGATCTTAGTAAAAGGTTTTGCCCCATTAGAAGCCATGTTAATTCCATGACCCCATTAATGGTCTATTGCAAAGGGATGTAAGATATTTTTCTAGCTTTTTTTCATATTGAAATTTTTTTATTGGTAATTACTAATTTTATACCATTTTAAAGGAAATTTTTTAAAAAAGTAAATGGATGTTTCAGAATGTATTTTCAAAACAATGTAAAATCAGAGTAATGTACAAACAAATGTCATTAGCAAGGGCAATAAGAATTTTTAACTGAAACACAAACCATTACATCTTGAAGATTTTTTTAAGTTTGATTTGTTAATGCATTGCCAAAAAAAACTAGACTCTTTTTTGAGGGGGGGGCATAAGGAATAAGAGGTAATTTTGAATTAGGGAAAGACTGACAGGATTGACCCAGACTCTACAGTGGACTCTGAGCAATATGAGAACATTGCAGAACTGAGAGAAAAGTCCTTCTAGAGGAAGCAATAACAAATAACTGAGAAATCTAGATGGTGCTTACAAAGGATTATGGAAAAGATTTTGTATACCTCTTCTTTGCAGAATTTTTAAAAAGATGCCTTAAAATCTGCCTTAAAATTTATTTAAACAAAATGTCTCCTATATATGTTAAAATCAATCAATAAACATTTATTAAGCACCTACTGTGGGCCGAGTACTGTGATGGGTATAAAAAAAAAATAAAAGGTAAAAAACAGTCCCTGCCCTGAAGGAACTTGATTCTAATGGATTATAGATGACTCTGTAACCGATAAGTTCTTCATGCCTCTGCCAGAATAATGCTCCTCATTCTAACTCTAATCATTCTTTTCTCCTTAATACTTTCTTCTCTCTAGGTTTTTGTGATGCTTCTCCTTAGATCTCTCACCTGCTTGGATGCTCCTTTTCTACATTTTCATTTGGTCACTTTCCCTAAGTGTGGGGTCTTGCAAGGCACTTGTCCTGGGACTTCTTCCTTTTTTCCTCTGTATTATCTTACTTGGGGATCTCATCACCTCCTGTTGACTCAAGTATAATGTCTGTTTGAAAGGATTTTCTCAGTCCCTTCCTCAGTCTTAACTTCTCTTCTCAATTCTTGTTTCCCATCTCCAACTACCTATTGGCATTTCAATCTGAATGTCCCAAATAAATCTTAAATTCAATGTGTCACAAAACTGGATATATTATCTTTACCCTGGGTGTAAAACTTAATTCCTCATTCACCATCACCACATATCTGAACACTGTCATATCCAGTTGACAATCCCTAAAATCTCTGATATGCAAACCTCCTCACCTCAGCCTCAACCACCTGCTACAGGCCTCCTCACTTCATGCCTTTTAAAATAACATGCTGGATGATCTCTCTGACTCTAATCTCCTCCTTTTCCAGACCATTCTCCATTTAGCTATCAAAGTGATCCTCCTAAAGCATTTCCTAAAGGTCTCACACTGTAACATTCTAATATCCTGTGGCTGTCTATTACCTTGGAGGACAAATATGAAATTCTCTGTTTAGCCTGTAAAAGTCTTTTATAGTCTGAATCCTGCAGATTTTTCCACTACTAAACCATCTAATTACTGTGGTGTTCTTTTTATACCTTGCACAGGATACTCTATTTCCTACTAGTGCAATTTCACTACTACTCCTTATGCCTGGAATTCTATCCCACTTCAATTTGGCCTCTTACTTTCTCTAGCATCCTCTAAGTTTCATTTAATATTCCATTTTCTCACAGAATCTTTTCTCCATCACCCTGTAAAAATAACTGTCTGCAATTTTTCATGTATAGATATTGCCTGTACATAGTTTTTGTATTTTACATACCACATTAGACTATGACCTCCTTGATGGCAGGGACTATTGTTGACTTTCTTTTTATCTCCAGTGCTTAACAAAATACCTGGGACACAGAAAGCATTTAATAAATGCTTTTTGACTTCATTAGACTTGATTAAATGATGCTATCATTATTGTTCAGTCATTTCAGCAGTGTCTGCCTGCTTTTGGGGTTTACTTACCAAAGATACTGTAGTGCTTTGACATTTCCTCCTCCAGATTATTTTCCAGATGAGGAAAACTGAGACAAAAGAAAAGATTGACTTGCCTAGGGTCACACAACTAGTAAGTGTATGGGGCCAAAGTTGAACTTGGGTTTTCCTGACTTGAAGTCAGATTCTATATCCACTGTGCCACTTAACTGTCCCAAATTACATAATTTCCTTGCTCAAATACTTTCAAGGAGTCCTTATTGATTATTAACTAATATCCAAACTCCTTGGACTGACATTCAAGACCTTCTAAATTCTGACATCATATTGCCTTTTCAGACTTATCTCAATTGATTTCATCCCACATGCCCTACAATCCAGGCAAATGGGACTAATATCTGACCATATTAGTTCCTTGTTGAAAAATATGGTTCCCTATTCCATGATAAAATTGAACTTGACTTTTGGCCTTGTAACTCTCTTCTCCAGACTTATATTGCTGTCTTCTATGTAGATCATATTCAATCCATACTGGTCTATAACCCGTTCCATATCTCCAGTCCTTTCTATTGACGATCTCCTGTGCATTGAATATGTTTTCCTCACTTCCTTCTCTTCCAATCCCTCAATTATTTCTTTCAAATCTCAACTCAAATGCCATTTCCTGACCTCCCTGAATAATCCAAGTATCTTATATTTACATATCTATGTACTTGTTATATCCTCCCAGTAGAATGCAAGCTTCTTGAAGGCAGCGACAACTTCACTTTTGTCTTGTATCCGTGAGGCCTAGCACATTAATCACATTTAGTCGGTTTTATTAGTGAATGTTTTTCAACTGAGTTGAATTGATTTTCTTTGCAACGGTGAGGGATAATGTTATAGAACCATCAAAGAACTATTTGGGTGATTTTCACTGTAAAGGAGTAACTTCCCGTGATTCTAATATCTAATTGCAGGACATCATTGTATAATTGAGGTTTAATTGGCTGTCGTGTTTGGGGAGAGAAGTAGACTTGGGTATGAACTTTTAAGTTCAGTTTTGGAAATTCTGATAATAGCGTGGCTGACTGGAAGGCAGGCAGGCCAGGTGCACATGTGGAAGAGCGCTGACAGCTCCAGCCCCAGGGGGGTGGGCTGAGAGGGCCAAGGCTGTCACTAGCGAAACCACCAGCCTGGAGGTGGTGGCACCAAAGGCTGAGAAGGTGGAGGCTTGGGGGTGGAGTAGGGTCCCCCCCAGGCTTGGGGTGGTGCGGTGGTGATGGCTATGAGATCAGCAGTAAAGACAGCCAAGGCAGGCTGAGATGATGAAAGGTAGTGGGATTGAGCTAGGAGATGTGACACTACACAACATTAAGCAGTTGAAGAGGTTAAATCAGGTCATTTTTCCAGTCAGCTAAAATGACAAGTTCTACAAGGATATGTTGGAGGTTGGCAAACTAGAAATGACTGCTTATTTCAATGATATTGCAGTGGGTGCAGTTTGCTGTTGGATGGATCATTCACAGAATCAGAAGAGACTTTACATCATGATACTACAACATCTGACACCTTACCAAAAGCCAGGAATATGAATTAAAATGTTGAATTATGTCTTAAACATCTGTGAAAAAGATGGCACTTTTAACATCTGCCTGTCCAGATCAGCAATGACTCAGCAATTGACTTCTGTGGGAAACTTGGCTTTGAGAATGAGACAAAGAAAAACTATTACAAAATGATAGAGGCAGCAGATGCACATGTGCTACAGAAAAACCTCAAAGTTCCATCTCTTGGCCAGAATGCAGACGTGCAGAAGACCAACAACTGAACAAACTACAAATGAACTTTCTTGTCGCCAAATAAAAGAGAGGCCTTTTGATTTCTCTTGACTCCCCTTTTTAGAAGCTCTCCCCCCTTAATAGTTCTTCGAAGGATTATTAAATTAATCATGTTTGGGTTTTTCCTTTGAGGTTTTTTGATCCCCTGAAACACTGCCTTGCACCCCACTTTTCAACCCTTCTGAGATATTTCTCAGGAGTTTAGAGCATTGATAACCCTTGTAAGAAATACTAAGCTTGGGGGCGGAGCCAAGATGGCAGAGTAGAAAGACTCACATTTGCTAGCTCCGAACCCACAGCCCATGGATACCCTGTAAAAAGAGCTCCTGACAAATTCTGAAACAGTGGAAGCCGCACAGAAACACAGTAAAGGAGATTTCCGTTGCAGAGAGCCCAGAAAAACTGACCACAGAGGTCCATTGCGCCCCTTACGGGAGTGGAGCTCTCCCCTCCCCCTGTCCTGGCCACGCAGCACTGAGTGGAGCAAGCAGATCCAAGCAGGCTTCAGGGACCGTAATCTCCGGTGGCCGCGAAGGTCCCTTCACCCACAGACACACAGGCTGGTGAGAGAGACAGGCTGAGAGGGGAGTGGGGTATCTCCAGGACTCGGACCCCCTGGGAGGCAGCCGCTGTGGCAGAGGCAGAGGCAGCTCGGCTAGAGGCTCCCAGAGCAGGCAGGAGCTCCACAGAAGCTCCATTACAAAAGATCTCTGCATAAACCCCCTGAGGGAACTGAGACTGAGAGGTGGCCCTGCCCCCACCTGAGAACCAACAGATAAGCTACCATAGAATAGCAGTCAGGCCTGCTGCCAAAAGCTCTGAGGCTGGGGAGCAGCATTTGGATGTCAGACCCCAAGCACTAGCTGGGCGGATCTAGGCCAGGGGGTGGAGAGGACTCTCAGAAGTCAAGTAACTGTCTGGGAAAATGCCCAGAAAAGGGAAAAAAACTAACACCATAGAAGGTTATTTTCTTGAGAAGATGATTCTGCCATTCCTCTCTGACAACGAAAAGATCTGCTTACCATCAGGTACAGACATAGGAGTCAAGGCCTCTGTATCTCAAATATCTGAAATAGATACCCCATGGGCTCAGGCCATGGAGGACCTCAAAAAGGATTTGGAAAATCAAGTTAGAGAGGTGGAGGAAAAACTGGGAAGAAAAATGAGAGAGATGCAAGAAAAACATGAAAAACGGGTCAATGCCTTAGTAAAGAAGGCCCAAAAAAACATACTGAAGAAAATAGCACCTTGAAAAATAGGCTACCTCAACTGGCAAAAGAGGTTCAAAAAGCCAATGAGGAGAAGAATGATTTCAAAAGCAGAATTAGCCAAGTCGAAAAAGAGGTGCAAAAGCTCACTGAGGAAAATAGTTCTCTCAAAATTAGAATGGAAGAGATGGAGGCTAATAACTTTCTGAGAAACCAAGAAATCAGAAAACAAAACCAAAAGAATGACAAAATGGAAGAGAATGTGAAATATCTCATTGGAAAAACAACTGACCTGGAAAATAGATCCAGGAGAGACAATTTAAAAATTATAGGACTACCTGAAAGCCGTGATCAAAAAAAGAGCCTAGACACAATCCTTCATGAAATTATCAAGGATATCAAAATATCATGATATTCTAGAAGCAGAGGGAAAAATAACTATTCAAGGAATCCCCTGATCCCTGCCTGAAAGAGATCCAAAAAGAGAAACTCCTAGGAACTTTGTGGCCAAATTCCAGAGTTCCCAGGTCAAGGAGAAAATGTTGCAAGCAGCTAGAAAGAAACAATTCCAGTACTGTGGAAATACAATCAGGATAACACAAGATCTAGCAGCTTCTACACTAAGGGATCGAAGGGCGTGGAATAAGATATTCCAGAAGTCAAAGGAACTAGGTCTAAAACCAAGAATCACCTACCCAGCAAAACTGAGTATAATACTTCAGGGGAA
>CM053769.1:495296804-495347198 GCA_028658325.1 Potorous gilbertii
TGAAGACAGGGACTACCTTCCCCTCTTGTATGTGTATCCCCAGTGCTTATCACAGTCCTGACATTCATTTATCTTGGTTCCAACATCATTACTGCCATTGGATTAATAGCATATAAATTTATGTAAATATATTTGTTTACAATGGTTGGGGTTAATCTTACCACATAGGAATATGCTTAAAATACTAAAGAATCAAAATGTAATAAAGATGTGTATACTGGTATTCTGAGATTTTTAATTCAGAATGAATCTTAGCCTTGAAAGTAATTTGGACCATTATAGTCTTTGAGCCAAAATATTTTTACCTAAGTTTCCCTCTATCCCTTTCATTTAAAAGTTAAAACTCTTCTGAGAAAACATTCAAAGTTTATGCCCAATTAACTATTTTTGTGACTTTGCTTATAGCTGTTTTGACTTTACTATTTTCCTTTGCATTTGTATCTTGATCTTCTCTGTCACCCTAGTAACATTTTATGGCCAGATTATTTTTTGGCCGTTGTTCATTTTCCACACTACTTCTTGATTTGGAACTTTATGTTAATTTTGGGTTTTGTTTTCCAGTGGTGGGATAGGAGTGGTTATGTCTAAAGCTTCAGGCTTCTTTATAATGTTGTTTTCAGAGCTAGTTCTGGGTGTTTAGAAGTTTTTGTGTTTCCAAAGGGTGTGGCAACTGTTCTCTTGGCCTACACTTTGTTTATTACCCAGGAAGAGCCTTTGATCCCTTGGGATTATAATCCATTACTCCACACAGCTACTCCTCCTTTGGAGTTGGAAGTGATCCTGCCCTTCAGGGCTTCCATTTCCTCTAGATAGAAAGTGGTCCTCCCTGTCCTTGAACTGTGTCCCAAAAGTGAGTTTTAACAATGGAGTTGTCAGTTGCCCTTCAGGACCCCGACTCCCTCTTGAATGAAAGTGCTTGAATTATGAGCCAGAAGTGGGTAGAGGTAATGGAGCTGCTAAACATCATCTGGTCTTGCTTCCAGTGCTAGCACAGAGATACCCTGTAATCTCTTTCTGACTAGTGTTTAGGTCTTCTTACCATCCCTGCCTTGAGAGCTTCTGCAGCTGCTTATATTTCTGTAACCACCATTTAGTGTAACAATTGGTATTTCATTGACATACACTTCCCCATGTCAGATGTCTCTATTTCCAACTTCCTATTTTGTCTTGGGTTGGAAGAATGCCTCTTCTTGACTTTTTGTGGGCTCTGCCATATAGAATTTGATTTAAGGCATTATTTTAATGTTGTTTAGAGGAGAATGTTAGGAGACTTCAGTTTAATACTTCTCTACTTTTCCATTTTGGCCTTAATATAATTATGAGATGCAACTTTAGAAGTAATGGTATAAAATAGTACATTATATTGGCTGTAATATTTCTGAGGATACAAGGCTGACACAATTGTTTCTTCTATTCCATCAGGCTAAACAAAGTTGAATTATGTAACGAGACTATGAGGAGTCAAGAATACAATGTTCTTCTAAACAAGTTTTGAAAATTCATCTACTTTTGGAAAGAGTTTAAACATTTTTGCATTTCCTAATTTGAAGATACTTTGTCCAGGGCTGTTGTTTTTGAGTTGCTGGATAAAGTTAATTTTGCCCTTTTGTCCCTAAAACATTTAGTGTTTACTGTGAAAGTGCCCCGGGGAAAATCAAAAGTACATTGGGTTGGAAGTTAAAAGTCATTCCAGTTCCAGCTCTGTTTTATCTAGCTATGTAACCTGTGATAGAGACACTTCCCTCTGAGCTTGTGTTTATTCATCCCTAAAATGTGATGATTGGACTAAATGATAGCTTGTCTTTCCAGTTTTCTTCTTCATTTGGTTATGTTAACAGTTATAATAATGTTTGGGAGCCAATGTTGTAGCATCCGTCCCCCCAACAGAGAATGCTGTACTAGTCATTGGCCAATTTTAACTTTAAATCTTGTAACTAGAAATTTAAAATTCATTACTAATATTGGTCTATAATTGTTATTTCTTGGTTAACTGCGCTTGGTCTAGTTACTAGGTTGGTGTTTATCTGTACTGGATGGTATTTGGGGGTTATTTGTCTGTAAAAAGAGTTCGAATGCTTTTCTTTCTGAAAATTGGAAACGTATCTAGTGTAGACTCTGTACTTTTTTAAGTGTTTAATAGAATTCACCTGCAAATCCACTTAGACAAAGTTTTAAATATTGATTATTTGGTAGTTTCTTTATAGCTAATCCAATTTTTCTTTCTTTTATTTTGAAAGTTTTATTTTGTTCAGTCAGTTTTCTATTCAAGTTTCTTCAAGATTCTAATAGTGATAGAAGCGTATGGCTATTCTTCAACATTTCTGCTAGTAGTGTTATGGTGCATTTGTTCTCCACTTAATAGAATTTTATGTTTTCAATTACATATAAAGATTTGAGTTCCAAATTTTTTTTCCTCTTTCTCTTCCATCCCCCCTCCTCAAAAGACCAACTAAGTAGGTATGGGTAATAAATGTACAATTATGTGAAACGTATTTCTAAATTAGTGATGTTGTGAAAGAAGAATCAGAACAAAAGGGACAAACTGCAAGAAAGAAAAATCTTTTAAAATGAAAAAAATATGCTTTGATCTCCATAGTTCTATCTCTGGATATGCTTAGAATTTTTCATCATGAGTCTTTTGGAATTCTATTGCTGTATCATTGTATTGCTGACAAGAGCTAAGTCTGCCATAGTTTACTATCACAAAATGATGCTGTTACTCTATATAATGTTATCCTGGTTCTACTCACTTCACTCAGTATCAGTTCACAAAAGTCTTTGCAAGTTTTTCTGTATTCTGCTTGCTTTCCATTTCTTATAACACAGTAACATTCCACTATATTCATATACCACGACTTGTTAAGTCATTTCCCAATTGATAGACATTCCCACAATTTCCAATTATATGCCACAACAAAAAGAGCTACTATAAATCTGTTTGCACATTTGGGTCCTTTTCCCTCTTTTCTGATCTCTTTGGGATACAGACTTAGTAGTGGTATTGCTGGATCAAAGAGTATGCACAGTTTTATAACTCTTTTGATGTAGTTCCAAATTGTTCTTGAGAATGATTGGATCAGTTCACAACTCCACCAACAATGCATCAGTGTCCCAATTTTCCCACATCTTCTCCAACATTTATAAATTTCTGTCACAGTCAATTTGATTGGTTTGAAGTGGTACTTCAAAGTTGTTTTAATTTGAATTTCTGTAATCAAGAGTGATTTAGAGCACTTCTTCATATGAGTATAGATACTTTGATTTCTTCATCTGAAACCTGCCAGTTCATATCCTTTGACCACTTATTGATTGAAGAATAGCTTGTATTCTCATAAATTTGACTCAGTATTCTCCATTTTTGAGAAATGAGACTTTTATCTGAGATACTTGCTGTAAAGATTGCTTGCCAGTTTTGTGCTTTCCTTCTAATCTTGGTTTCAATGGTTTTGTTTGAACAGAGGCTTTTCAACTAAATATGATCAAAATTATCTAATCTACATTTCATAATGCTTTCTATCTCTTCTTTTGTCAATATTTTCCCACTCCACATAGACCTGATGGGTAGACTCTTCCTTGCTCTTCTAGTTTGATTGCTTCATTGTCTGTGTTGCCTTTTAGAAAATGCAGTTTGCTTATGTCCTTTAATTAGATCTATTTTTGCTTTTATTTTGTCTAAGATCGGCATTGCTACCCCTACTACTATTTTTTTTTACTTCTGCTGAAGCATGATAGGTTCTCTTAAGCCCCTTAGATCTATTCTGTGTGTATCTATTTCAAGTTTGTTTCTTGTAAGCAACATCTTGTAGGATTCTGGTATATGATGCACTCTGCTATCCACTTCCATTTGGTGGGAGAGTTCATCCCATTCACATTCACAGTTAGGATTACTGTGTATTTTTCTCCATTCTACTCTTTGTCCTGTTTGTTCTCTCTCTCTCTCATCCTGTCCCTCCTCTCCAGTATTTTGCTTTTGTCTACCACTTCCCCTGATCTTCTCTGCTTTCTGTCAGTCTCTATCCCAATCCCTTTACCTAATCTTATCCTTTCCTACTTCCTGGTTGGTAAAATAGATTTCTATATTCATCTCATTATATGTATCATTCCCTCTTTGGGCCCGTACTGGTGAGAATTATGTCCAAGCAATGCCCAACACCCTTTCTCATCTTCCCCTCCACTGTAATCAGTTTTTCTCACCTCTTCATGTACAGCAATTTACCCCATTCTACCTCTCTATTCTTTCTGCACCCGTTATACTCCCCTATCTCAACCCTTAATTTTTTTTATTCATTCCCTCAAATTAATCTTATGCACATACCCTCTGTCTCTGTATGTTCCTTCTACCTGCACTGTTAGTGGTACAGTATTTAAGTTATTAGTATCATCTTCCCATGTATGTATGTAAACAGCTTAGCTCTACTAAATCCCTTATATTTTCTTTTCCCTTTTTACCTGTTCATGTTTCCCTTGGGTCTTGAAATTGGAGATCAAATTTTTGGATTGGTTCTGGTTTTCTCCTTATGAATACTTGAAGTCCTTCTACTTTGTTGAATGACCATGTTTCCCTTGATGTATTATGCTTAATTTTTCTGGATGATTCTTGGTTCTAGTTCTAGTTCCTTTGCTCTCTAGAACATCATGTTCCATGACCTCTAATCCTTTAATGTTGTAGCTGTCAAGTTTTGTGTGATACTGAGTCTAACTCACTAATATTTGAATTCTTTCCTTCTAGCCACTTGAAGTATTTATGCCTTGACATGATAGTTATGAAAATTGGCCAATGTGCCCTGGGTTTTATTTTGTTTTTTTTACTTTTGTATTGCTTTTCTAATGAATTCTTTCAATGTCTATTTTTCCCTCTGGTTCTAGGACATAATGGCAGTTTTCCTTGATAATTCAGGAAAAATACTGTCCAAGTTTTCCTTTTGATTATAGATTTCAGGTAGTCTATTGATTCTGATATTGTCTCTCTTATTTTCCAGGTGAGTTGTTTTTCCCATGAAGAATTTTACATATTCTTCAATTTTTTCATTGTTTTTAATTTGACTGATTCATGATGTCTTTAGCTTAGTCACTGGCTTCCACTTATCCAGTGTTAACTTGTTTTTCCTCAGTTATTAGAATTCTTATTTAGTATTTTCTTTCTCCCCATTTACATGTAAAAACAATTTTAACATTCATTTTTAAATCTTTCAGTTCAGAATGTTCTCTGTTCCTCCCCTGCTACAACTCCTCATTGAAAAGACAACCAATTTAATATAGGTTATACATGTGTAGTCATGCAAAACATTTCCATAATAACATGCTGTGAAAGAAAACAAAGACAAAAAAGTCAAGACATTTAAATAAAATCGTTTCTTCTATAATCAGACACAATTAGTTTTTTCCCTTGGGGATAGATAGTAATTTTAATCATAAGTACTCAATGTTGTCTTGGATCCTTGTATTGCTGAGAATAGCTAAGTCATTCATAGCCAATCATCTTAAAATATTGCTGATATTTTGTACATAGGACTCATTTTGCATCAGCTCATGTAAGTCTTTCCCATACAAATCATGTAGGTTTTGAGAGGTGGAGCAAAGATGGCATAGTAGAAAGATGATCCTGCTTTAGTTCTGCCTCCCATACTCCATAAAATAAGTGTAAAATATGACTCTAAACAAATTCTAGAGCAGTATAAACCACAAAATGACAGAATGAAAGAGATTTCTAGCCTGAGAAAGCTTGGAAGGCCAATAGGAAAGTTCTATTACATCAGGCGCAGAGTGAAGTGCAGTCCAGCGTTGGCCATACAGCATGGATAGGACTGGAGAAGACTTCAAGGTACAGAATCATGGGTAGCTACTGCTATTCCATGATTTCTCAACCCACAAACACTAGAGATGGCTTCAAAGGTCAGTGAGAAAGCTCTTTCACCTGGGTGGGAGAGGAGCAAGAACCAGTAGCAGCCCTAACTCCAGAACAGCAGCAGCCACTGCAGAAGCAGCCTCCACTTTTGGAGCCCTCCACTCAAAGACCATGAGGGAATTGAGCAATCAATCTGGTCTCAGTTCTGAGTGGCGGTCCTGAGGGGAGGAAAAGCACTGGCATGGTGAATCCTACTCTCAGATCTTGGGTAGAAAAGAGTGCTTGCAGCTGTTCGCAGAGCAGAGTACAGGCCAGGAAAGGAGTAAACTCCTCTCCCTTGATTGTGTCACCTTGGAGGAACTAAGAACTTACAGGTCCCTAGAGTATACCCTCCACTTGATAAAGGACTCAAAAGTAATGTAACTGGCTGGGAAAAATGCCCAATAAAGGGAAAAAAATAAGACTATAGAAGGCCACTTTCTTGATGAAAAGGTCCATCTTTTCCATCCTTTCAGGTGAGGAACAACAAAGCATACTGTCAGAGGAAGACATCAAAGTCAAGGCTTCTACATTCTAAACCTCCAAAAAATATATGCAATAGTCTTAGGCCATGGAAGAGTTCAAAAAGGATTTTTAAAATCAAGTAAGAGAGGTGGAGAAAAAATTGGGAAGAGAAATGAGAGAGATGCAAGAAAATCATGAAAATCAAGTCAATAGCATATAAAGGAGAACCAAAAAGTGCTGAAGAAAATAACACCATTAAAAGTCGACTAACCAAATGGCAATAGAGGTCCAAAAAGTCAATGAGGAGAAGAAAGCTTAAAAAAGAAGAATGAGCCAAATGGAAAAGGTAGTTCAAAAGCTTACTGAAGAAAATAGTTTTTTGAAAATTAGAATAGTTGATAGAAGCTAATGACTTTATGAGAAAGTAAGGAACTATAAAGTAAAACCAAAAGAATGAAAAAATAGAAGACAATGTGAAATATTTCACTGAAAAAACAACTAACCTGGAAAATAGATATAGGAGAGATAATTTAAAAATTATTGATCTACCTGAAAATCATGTTCCTTGTTACATATATATAGTCTGATACTTTTTCTGGTGTTTGCTCATTTCCCCAGTCAATTACTTGACTTTGGGACTTTTTGTCAAGATAGTTCTCTGATTTCAATGAGAGTGGGTTGGGGTGTACTATCCTAAGTTTCAGTATTTTATTTAGCTCTTTTCAGAAATACTTCTAGAAGTATCTAGAAGAACCTGCAAACTTTCATCTCTTCCTCTTCCAAGGGTCTATGATCAAATGAGAGGTGTTTGCTCCTCTCTTTGTCTGTGCTCTGATGTGTGAGTGATCATATGTATTCTTTTTTGCCTTGGAACTGTGAGGAGGGTACCCCCTCTACTACATAAGCCTCACCATACTAGAACTCTTTCTCACCCCAGGACTGCCATCTAGGACTGCTACCCAGATTCAAGCATGGGCAAAGCAAGAAAATCCCACCTCAGCACTGGCAAAGAGATCCCTGCAATCCTCCTCTGAGCAACCACTGGATTCCCTCATAATCTGGAGTCTTAGAGGTCCAGAAATGGCTAAGGCTGCTGCTGCTGCTGCCACCAGGGTGGGCTCTGCCACCCCCTCCACCACACTGGGGCTGGCACAACTCTCTTACACAGGTCGAACAAGCCATTTCCACTGACCTTCCAAGTTGTTCTTGTCATTTTGGGATCAATAAATCTGAAAACCACTACAGCTGTCAGTGATTCCTTCCCCCAAGGCCTGCAGAGGTCCCATCCATGTTGTTAAGGCCCACACTAGACTACACGTTGCTCCTAGTGTGGTGCAAAAAATGCTTTTGTTGACCTTCCCGGCTGTCTTTGGCTGGAAATTTGCTTCACTCCATCATTCAGTTCCATAAATTGTTTAGAGTCACTTTTTACAGGTATTTGGAGGGGTTTGGTGTAGAAATCAAACAAGTCCCTGCTTTTACTCTGCCATCTTTGCTCTGCCCCAACAGTTTTCTTAATGAGATATCTCACATTGTCTTCCATTTTTCTTTTCATTCTTTTGTCACTGTTTTACTGTTTCTTGACTTCTCATAAAGTCATTAGCTTCGATTCCCTCAACTCTAATTTTTAAGGAATAATTTCGTTCAGTGAGCTTTTGGACCTCCTTTTACATTTGGCCAATTCTGCCTTTCACAGCATTCCCCTCCTCATTGACTCTTCATACCTGCTTTACTACTTAGACCAGTTTCTTTATTAAAGTATTATTTTCTCTCTTCTGTCTCCCTCTCTACTTCCTTTGGGGCTTTGGGGTTTACTGGCTAGATGTCCTTCCTTCCTTCCTTCCTTCCTTCCTTCCTTCCTTCCTTCCTTCCTTCTTTCTTTCCCTTCTTCTCTCCCTCCCTTCCTTTCTTCCATCTCATTCCCTAAACCTTCAATGAACCATGAAGTCCATGGGTTGGATAACTATAGGTCCCTGTCCAAGCTCCACTTAATGCCTGTTTTAGAGTGATTATCACTAGCAACAAGTTCTGCTGATTTAGTTATTTTTTTTCTTTTGTTCATTAAAAGGGCCATTCTCTGACTACTTCTAGGTGAGTACATGAAAAGGCTAGCCTAAAAAGACCAAGGTCTCCCCATGGGACATCTCTAGCCATCCTGAGGAATATCTGGTTACAGGACCCAGATAGCTCAGGAGGAGAAAGTGAGGTTGGTGACCTCCCACAGCCCTCCCTCACTCAAAACAAAGTCAAATGCAAATCATGTCATCATTTCTTTGATGTCATGGTCTTCTTAGAAAATGAAGGATGAACATAGATTTTCTTTGGTATTTTTTGTGGTCTCCTCTACCAAGCTACTGACTCATTTCTCATGACTTTTCTGTATCCCTCTCACCTTTCTTCCCAGTTTTTCCTCCACCCCTCCTACTAGATTTTCAAAATCCTGTTTGAGTTCTTTCATGGCCCAAGACCAATTCAAATTTTTCTTGGAGGCTTTGGATGTAGGAGTGTTGAATATGTTGTGTGTTTTCATCTTCCTTATCACAACAGCAACCTTCTATAGTCACAGTGTTTTGTCCATTGTATACTTATTTTTCTAGTCTATTACATGATTTTTAACTCTTTGATAAAGTAGGGCTCTGCTTCCAGTGTGGAGGATGTACTGTCCCACCTTCAGGGATTCTGTGTATCTGTTTTCAGAGGTGCTTATAGGGACTTCTAAGTTTCAATTTTTTCCTAGGTGGAATGATCTAAGGAGAGTTGTTTATTCCTCTCCTGGCCTATGCTCTGGTATGTGAGTGACCACAAGTATGATTTCCTGGCCTGGAACTGTGAGAAGAGTCCCCCACTACACTGTGATCACAAGCTCTGCTGTGCTAGTGCTCTACCTTGCCCTGGCAGTGTCACCCATCTGAGTGGAACCAAGTATGGGCAAAGTAACAGATTCCTGTCTCAGTACTACCAGAAAGACTCCTGTAATCTCCTTCTGACCAGTTGTTCAACCCTTTTACCCTCTATGGGCTGAAAGGTGAAGGAGCAACTGTTGAAGCACATTTAGTCACTCCTAATGACTGCTCCTGGTTTGCTATGGCTGGAACTATGCTGAATCTGCACTGTACTGTGGTCCACTCTCACCCAAGTGTGAAAAACCTTTAGTGCTTGACCCTCTAAGTTTTCTTTGTCATCTGTAGGCTTACAGGTCTGGGAACCACCACTGCTACCCCTGATTCAGTCACCCGAAGGCCTGCTCCCAGTTTGCTGGGATCTGGTCTGTGGTGGTGCTGGACCATGCTCTTCTCCCACCCTGACACAACAGACAATTCCTGTCTACTTTTCAAGGTGTCTTGGGCTGGAAGTTTCGCTCCATCTTTTTGTGGATTCTGCTGCTCTAGAATTTGTTTAGAATCATTTTTAAATGTATTTACAGATGTTTGGGGAGAAGTTCAGCTGACTCCACTTTGACTTCACACCCTGCACCCCATTCTAACTTTTAAGGTCTTGTTTTCCTCAATTAGTCTTTGTCTTTGTTTTCCATTTGTACAATTGTACTCTAAGTAGTTGTTCATTGAATTTTTGTATTTCCTTTTCCATTTGATTAATTCTACTTTTTAAGCAGTTTTCTAAGTTGCTGATTTTTTTCATAATTCTCTTGCATCACTCTCATTTCTTTTTCCATTTTTAATTTTTTTTCTCATATATTTTTAAGACCTTTTGGAACTCTTCCATGAGTCCTTTCTAGGCTTGGGATCACTTCCCATTTTTCTTTGGAGTTTTGCCCATAGGTTTTTTAATAGTTTTTTAATAACTCTTCTGAGTTTATGTCTTGGTTTTCTCTATTACTATAATAACTTTCTGTGGTCAGATTCTTTGTTGGTTTTGGCTCATCTTTTTTTTTTTTCTTACCTTTTTCCTTTCTTTTAAACTTGGTCTCTGCTCCTAGGGTAGATGTGACTTTGTCTCAGGCTTTTTTGCAGTGGCTACAGGTTATGGCTGTTTACTTGGTGTTGCACTGATGCTGCCTTGAAGCCCATGGGGGACCCTTGTGCCTGGTGTTGTGTTGAGGCTGTGGAGTGGGGGCTGCCTGACACTGCTGTAGGTTGTGGGGGTCTGGCAGATTACCTGGTGCTGAGTTGAGGTCCTGGTGGTCCTGTCTGGTATGTTGTGAAGACTGGTGAGATTTTTCTACATTTCCTTGGAGCTACACTGAAACATGTGGAGGTCCAGCCACTGCAAAATGCCTACCCAGTACAATGTTGAAGCACATGGACTTCCAGTCACTGGAGGATGTCTGCCTGTCCAGAATTGTGCTTAATCATGAGGAGTTCTGACAGCCAGAGGATGCCTGCTTGCCAAGAGATGTGCTGAAGCACATAGAGTTCAGGCTACTGCAGGACATCTGCTCATCTGGGGCTGTGCCAAAGCACGTGGATGTCCAGCCACTACCATTTATACCTTTACACCTGGGACACACTGAAATACATGGCAGTTCTTGGAACTGGAGTCCACCAGTTCCTCTGGCTATACTAAATCACATGGGAGGGCCTGGTGTTGGCATTTGCCTGCTCCATCACACTGGGCATCAGGGTCTCCCATTGGTTTGCTGAGGTGGGGCTTGTTGCTGGCTTGCTAGGATGATTTCCATCCTGGACAGCACTCCCCTTTTACCCAAGTAGGACAGAATTTTTTTTGCTGATCCTCCAAGTCTCTTGGAATAAAAGACCACTCTACCTTGTTTTTCCACTGCCTCCATTTTTCCAGTATTTGTTCTAGGACACTATTTTAGGGTTGTTTTGGTGGAGGTAAATATGGAAGAGCTGTAGCGATTTGCTGTTTAGTCTGCCATCTTGGCTCCCAGAAGTGAAAAATGTAGTTTGACTGATTCTTGATGTTTCATAGAGTCATTAGCTTCCATTTGCCCAATTCTGTTTTTTAGGAATTATTTTCTTCATGTAACTTTTGCCCCACCTTTTCTATTTGGGGAGTTCTACTTCTCAAGGAGTTATTTTTGCCAGTTGATGTTTTTTTTCCATTTTCCTAATTGTACTTTTTAAGGAATTGCTTTCCTTGGTCAATTTTTGTCCTTCCTTCACCAAGTTGTTGACTCTGTCTTGCATACCTCTCATTTCTTTTCTCAATTTTTCCTCTGATCCTCTGATTTTTAAAATCCTTCTTGAACTCTTCCAAAAAGGTACTTTGGACTTGATACCTTTGAGGCTTTGTGTGTAGGTATTTTGATAGTGTTGCCCTTTTTTGAGTTGTGTTTTGATCTTCCCTGTAGTAGCTTTTTGTGTTCAGGGCTTCTTTTTCTGTTGTTGCATTTTTACTCGTTTTTGTAGTCTTTTTCATGACCTTTAAAGTTAAGCTCTGCTCCTGTAGAAGAGGAAGTACTGTCCCAAACTTCCTGTGCTGGTCATTGGCTTTCTGTACTGGAGTCTCAGGTACTAGCAGCTTATCCACTGAGTTGGGTGGCCTGGTTTAGTTATTCCTATTGTTCTGAGGTTCTGTGACTGACAGTTAACCTTCTGCATAGGGACTGGAGGACTCACAGTTGGCCTCTTGTGCCACAGACCTCCTAAGCCCGTATGGAGGGGTCTTGACTTGGATCTCTGCTGTTCCTAAGAGCCTCCCTCATACTTGCCCAGATACCATCTGGGCTGGGCTGTGCTCTCCTTTTTACCCAAGTAAGACAGAAGTTTTCTGAAGTCCTTCTAAGCTGGAAAATTGTTTCACTCTATCTTTGAGCAGATTCTGTGGCTTGAGAATCTGTTGAAAGGCTTGATTGTATAGATTTTAAATTATCTGATTTTAGAAAAAGAAAATTAGATTAAGCCAAGATGGTGAAGAAAAGTCAGGAAGTTTCCTGAACTCTCCCTAGTTTCCCGGCAACTTCCTGACTTTTCTTCACCATCTTGGCTTAATCTAATTTTCTTTTTCTAAAATCAGATAATTTAAAATCTATACAATTCAATATGTTGATTTAGAGTTTCATAATTTTTTGTAGATTGCTTTTGAATCTCAGAAGTTTCTTTAACATATATATATGATATATATACATACACACATATATATTATATTTTGTTTTACATTCTGACACCAGAACACAAATATAGATTAGATAAAAGAATAAAAAGCATATCATAAATAAATATTGCCACTTAAATACAAAGTTAAAAAGAAAAAAAAGCATGAAAGAACCATAGCAGAATATGAGAAGATTCAAGTTATATAACAATAAATTTGCATTTCAAGAAAGACTCTATGATAAGTAATATTTGTTGTGTTGAAGATTGTCCATCTTTTCTTTGCTTCCCTGTGAGTTCTTTTGTTCTCTGCCATGCATTTTTTTATTTTGTTCTTTTCCCCCTTCCCCAAACCCCAGAAGGCTATAAAAAATTTAGATGTTTCTCTATAGCTAGAGATATATACATATACCTATACATGTATATATACATATATAGACATATACTTTTCCAAACATGTTCCACTCCTGATCTTTGTTTTTATGTTTGTGCATATCTCTTGCTTCCCTATCCCTCCTGCCTCTTCTATTTTACTTCTGCCCACTACCTTGCCCTCCTATTACTTGCCTACTCCCTCCAAGGATCCCTATCCTATCCTCCCACTCCCATAAATCTAAATACACTTTTATATCCCTCTTTCACCTATTCCCTCCAAAGATCTCTCCCTTGTCCTCTCCCCCTCCCTATTTCCCTGTCATTTTATTTCTTCTTAATTTAGAAGACTTTTATACTCTTCTAAATACATATGTTCCCTCTTAAACCCATTCCTGATGAAAGTAGATTACCAGAACTATCAGCCCTCCTTCCCCATCTAATTCCTCTGTATCAATTCTTCCTCTTCCATCTCATTTATATAAAATAATTATTCTTTTTAGCTGTTCCAAAATGGTTTTACTTTTTGAATTTGTATCCTACTCAGGATTTCCCCAATCTTACTTGTGAGCTACCCAATTATTAATAAGCATAATACTTAGTCTTGCAGCATATCATATTTTTGACTGGAGTTCCAGCTCTATTGCTCTTTTATATGTTATGTTCCAAGACCTGTGATCCTTTAATATATCTGCTTTTATGTTTTGTGGAAATCTAATTGTGGCAGAAACAAATTTGACTTGTTTTAATCTTGATGCTTTTAATATTTTATCATTGAGCTAAGGGTTTTGGAATTTGACTATGATATTCCTATGAGTTTTCCTCATAGTATCTCTTTTAAGTGACAGTAGATAGATTTTTCCTATTTCTACTTTCTCCCTTGTTCTAATGCTTCAGGACAATTTTCTTTAATTATTTCTTGTATTTTTGTATCAAGATTCTTGTTTTGATCATCACTTTCAGTTAGTCTGGTTATTTTTATATTTTCTCTTCTTGATCTATTCTCCAAATCTATTGTTTTTCTTATAACATGTTTCACTTTCTTTTCTATTTTTTCATTAGTCATATTTTGTTAATTATTTCTTGATTTATTATAATTTCACTGACCTCACTTTACCCAATTCTAATTTTCAAGGTGACATTTTCTTCCTTAAGATTCTGGATGTCCTTTTCTAATTGGTTGACTTTTTTTTTATAACCTTCTTGTTTTTCTTGAATTATTCTTATTTTTTTTTTAGTTTCCCTCCATCTTTGTCATTTGATTTTCAAATTTTTTTTAAAGATCTTCTATGAATTCTTTTTGGGCAAGTAACCATTTGACATTACTCTTTGAGGGTTTCTGTACTTCATTAATCTACTCTGAAGGTGAACCCTGGTCATCTCTATTTCCATAATAGCTTGGCATACATTCTGATTAACACTTCCCCAGAGCTGCCCTCCCTTTTATCACACACTTTTTATCCCCTTTCTTCCTCTTCCCCTTATTTCCTTATAGGGCATTGTAATACTAATGAGAGTTAAAGATCTTCCCCATCCATTAAAGGAAGTTCGAGTAAGCCCACACCTCTTGTTAATTTTCTAATGAGACATTGGTTCTCAAAGATGGTGATGCCTTCTGGCTCTGAAAAGCATATAAATACTCTGAGGTGAGGTTTTATTTCTGGGCTTACTCTTTGGAAGTGTTTGCCTGGTCAAAGGAGATTGGGTGGGAACTAAGGAGCCCCCTGGCTTTTAAAACCTACATGTTGGTGCTTCTCTGTCTGATAACTATGTATCTATGTAATGGTCAAATAGTTGGATCTGTCTGTTCATCTGTAATGTATGTATTGCCTACAGTCTCTGAAGTTCCAGGTGCTACTTTTTCCCCTGAACTAAGTGAAAGATGTATGTGCTTGATTAAAGTGATTGTTGACCCCCTCAAACATTGCCTTTACTTTTAGAAAAGCAGATCAAAGAACCAGTACAGCAGGGCCTCCTGTGTATGTGGAGTGCTTCCTTTACAAATATAGATTTTTATGCCCCATTGCTATATATCTTCTTGCCCAGTTGCTTGTAAAAACAATTTTTAACATTTGTTTTTAAAACTTTGAATTCCAAATTCACTTTCTTTTTCCTTCTCCACCCACCTTCGTTGAGAAGGCAAGTCATTCAATATAGGTCATCCATATGTAATTGTGCAAAACATTTCCATAACAGTCATGCTGTAAAAGACTAACTATATTTCCCTCCATCCTGTCCTGCTCCCCACCAACTTATTCTATTTTCACCTTTGACACTGTCCCTTTTCAAAAGTGTTTGCTTCTGACTATCCCTTTCCACTATCTGCCATCCTTTCTATCATGCCCCACCTTATCCCCTTTCCCCCTTCTTTCCTGGAGGGTAAAATATCTAATTGAGTGTGTATGTTATTCCCACCTTAAGCCAAATCCAATCAGCGTAAGATTTACTTATTTGTTCTCACCTCCTCCCTCTTCCCCTTCATTGTGGAACCTTTTACTTGCCTTTTTCACTCTGTCATTTTTTGGGTTCTGCAGCTCAAGAATATGTTTAGAGTCATTTTTTTTACAAGTATTTGCAGAGGTTTGGGGAGCTCAAGAAAGTCCCTGCTTTTAATTCACCATCTTGGCTCCACCCCCCAACAAGGGGCAAAGATTCTATTACTGATCATCTACTCCAAGAAAATTACTTATAAAAATGAAAAGTTTCTTATATGCAAAAACTATTTACAGCAAGAATTTTTGGGGATACCAAAATCCTGCAAAGATCAAATATTATAGGCTGACTTAAGCAAATTAATGTAATGGAATATTATTTCTGTAAGACATGATGAACAAGAGATAAATATAGAGGATGGAATGGTTTGTATGAATTGAGGCAGAATAAAGTGCAGAGTCAAGAAAACAATATAAACATTGACAGCAACAAATGTTAATAGGAAGATAAATAACCATAAAACAATCAAAAAGGAATTTTGTGAAATTACAAATCAGTTTGCTACACAAGAATCTATATGAGAAGACAAGTCATCTACTTCTTTGCAGAAGTAGGGGAAGAGTTGGACCATCCAGGGGTACAGAAAATTGCATGTAATGGAAGATTTTTATATGTATTTATTGTTCAGGCTAATTTTTTCTTCCTCTTTTTTCTTTCTAAAAAGTTTTCAAGGAGAGATGATTCTCTGAGAGGTAGAGAGATATACATGGAAATATAGGTGATGTAAAACAAAATATACCAATACAATCTATTATAACAAAAGAATTATTCTTTGTTTTTTCTTACAATGGTAAGAGAGAGGTGTTGGAGCAAAAGTCACTGTAGTTCCTTGACTCTCTAGATTATACATAGAAACCCAGCTGAAAACTTACAAACTCTCTTTACTTACTATTCCATACACATAGAGGCTGCTAAAGTAGAGATACTAAGTGAAGCTTCTAAGAATTAAGGATTTTCAACATTAACTTGTAATGCTTTTACCCAGGCTGTGTTGTCTTCTCTTATGGATTGGTTGTAATTACTTTCTATCTGTTCCAAATTTTGGAACTTTCAGAATGGTGTGTGAAAGATTAAATAGGACTGGAAGAAAAAAAAAAAACAAGTAATCAGCATTGTTTCTGGTCAAGTGACTTCTTCAAGCTCTAAATCCTAAGCTGGAAAAAAATCCAGATGATGTCCAAAGTCCCAACTAGCTCCCCTTTCCTGGGACATTGTTTTTCTGTTATCAAATAAGTCTAATTGTACTCCTTAGCATTTATTAAGTCCCTACTTGGTGCAGAACAGTGCTCTTAGAGCTATAGAAAATTTAGATAAAATGTAGATCCAGCCATAATGGAGTTTAAAGATTAACAGGATCATATTATCTCAATTTCTACAACTTCCATAAATTACCTGATCCACATCCCTGCATCATTTTTCTCTTCTAATTTTCTAAAAGTACACTCCCTGAGCATCTTCTTCTATTTTATAGGATTTCTATTATTTCTACTTTCAGAACAGCTGGTTGGTGTGATGGATAGAGTAGTGGAGCCAGAATCAGAAAGACCTGAGTGCAAGTCTGGGTCCAGACACCTACTAACTGTGTGACCTTGGGCAAGTACTTAACTTTTGCCTGTCTCAGTTTCTTCAACTATAAAATGAGTTTTATAATAACACCAGGCTTGTTATGAGCATCAAATGACAATCTACATAAAATACTTAACATCATGGTTTTCTCTAGTAGGTGCTTATTAAAGGGTTGTTTTCTTCTCCCTGGTACCCCTTATATCTTGTGTACATATTGTATTCAACTCTATCTGATTATAAGCTTTTTTAGGCCAAGGACTACATTGATTTCCATATTTTCATACCTTTAATATACATATACCTTTTATGTATATCAGGTAGTAAACAGATTTTTTAATTGAATATGATATAGATAAAATACTATTACACAAAATGACACATTAAGGGCATACAAGGGGTATAAGTAAAATATCATATGAAGTTCATAGTTGTCATTTTGTGCTAGGGGTATATGGAAGGCTGTCTGAAGGAAATATAATAAAAATTATGCTTTAAAGGATGGACAAAATCTGACAGTTGGAAAGAAAGGTAGATCATGGGAGAGGGGAATATTCCACATATAGAAATGGTGTGAGCAAGGACAAAAAGTCAGGAAATTATTAAGAAAATGCAGTGGAAAGGAGGGAAAAACAAATATTTATTGAGTGCCTATAATTATGTTCCAGGCATCACACTAAGCATTTTTCACAAAACTATCTCTTTCAGTCCTTATAACAACCTACAAGGTAGTTGAAGAAAATGGAGTCAGAGGTAAAATGACTTTTCCTGTATTCTCATAGCTAGTAAGTGTGTGGTGATGGATTTTTACTTAGATGTTCTTGTCTCTGGATCCAGCACTTTCTTCTGTGCAGCATCTAGTTGAATTTGAGGCCAGAATAGAGATTGTCTGGGAAAAAAGGTGTTATAGAAAAAATATGGAAAGCTAGGGTGCTATAATTTTGTGATAGATTTGAATCCTATGCAAAACAACAAGATCTTTACCTAACTTTTTGATGATTTTTAAAATTAAATTAATTTGCTTTCAGTTTTCAATAATCACTTCCATAAATTTTAAATTTTCTCTCCTTCATCCCCCTCCCTCCTGATATGGTATGTAATCTTATATGAGTTCAAATACATTCTTATTAAACATATTTTCATGTTAGTCATGTTGCATAGAAGAATTAACATGAATGGGAGAAATATGAGAAAAATCAAACCAAACCAAAACATGACACAACAGAAAACAGTCTGCTTCATTTTGCATTCCAAATCCTTGGTTCTTTCTCTGGATGTGAATGACATTTTGCATCAAGTCCTATGGGAATGTTTTAGGTCCCTGCATTGCTGTGAAAGCATAAGTCTATCAGAAACAGTCCTCATACCTTGCAGCTATTTCTGTGTATAATGTTCTCTTCAGTCTCCTCATTTCATTCAGCATCAGTTCATATATGTCTTTCCAGGTTTTTTTGAAGTTCTCCTATTCATGTTTTCTTATAGCACAGTAGTATTCCATTACATTCATATACCATAACTTGTTCAGCCATTCCCCAATTGATGGGCATTCCCTCCATTTCCAGTTCTTGGCCACTACAAAAAAAGAGCTTCTATAAATAATTTTGTACATGTGGGACCTTTTCTCATTTTTATGATCTCTTTGAGCTACAACCCTAGAAGGGATATTGCTGGGTCCAAGGGTATGCCCATTTTTTGTAGCCCTTTGGGCATAGTTCATGGTCCTTACTTAAGAGGCTAGAGGGATTCACTAAAGATCTTTGAGAAGAGCACCATGATCTTACTCACTGGATAGCCAATTAGAGATGTCCCATATGTAACTGGAGGTACAGATCTGGAGCTCAGAAGACAAATCAGGGGCAAAGATAGAAATTTGGGAGTCATCTACAGATAGAAAAGTCATCAATGAAGGTCATGGTTGAAGAAGTGGGAGTGTCCACTATTAATAGGCAGAAGAGAGAAAAGAGCTGAGAAAAATAGCTCAGGGAATCTCTACCTTAAAGAATCAAGAGAATAGTAATAAACTAGCAAAGGAGACAGAGTAGCAGTGGTTAGAAAGGTAGGAGAAAAACCAGCTAACCTACAAACTATTCTTCACATGTATAATAGGAAAGGGTCATGCAATTCCATTTGAAAAAGACTAGGAAGACTACCTATGGAAAGGCAGGGTCATATGTACAGTTCTGCTCCATGATTTGTGGTATATGTTAGCATTCTCGAGCTGGTCCAAATCTGCTGACCTCACAGTAAAGAGATTGACCATTGACTAGCTGTGGAACCAGAATTGGGATGCATTCAGAAAATATTAATCAGTAAAACCAAGTTGCTTGAACTTACTACTGACTCATTCTCTGACTTGTCCTCATTCATGACATTGTATTCCAGTGAAGAGGGTAAAACTACCATAAGCAGTCTCCAACAGGGCTCTGTCAATATGGCTTATGGATACATGGTTCTACTGTACCTTTTGTCTCTGCTATTCTTTGGTGAAGGAGACTAGAGGTGGGTATGATCTTCTGAGTTCCAAAAAGTCATAATAGTGAGCCACTAGAGGTCCAAAAGTTGGAGATTTCCAAGATGCTTGACAGTGAAAAGTGAAGTTCTGCATTATAAGCAACTTTCTTGACTAACATCAGTGGTAACTAAGACAAAGTCTTAAGTAGTGGATAGGTCACATTTTGGAAGTAAATTTGATAGGACATATTAAATTTAGAGACTATCATAAGTTCAATGCTTATTTCCCTAGAGACTTAAATGGCATTAGAGAGGGAGTACCTCCAGATGTCAGAGAACAGAAATATTTGTAATTTCTATTCTTGCTAAATCTTCAAAGTAAATATCCCTTTGTAAAAACTACTTGATGATAATTGCTTAATGAAACTGATATGGTAATTACTGGTAGCTACCAGGGACAAGGGGGGAGGCAGCTAGGTGGCCCAACGGAAAGAGCACTGAACTTGAGTCAAGAATATTTATCTTCATCTTCACTTTGTTGAAATAGTAATGCTTTCTGAAGGGATAGGAGAAAAATCAATTAAGAAAACAAACAAAATGCCACCTTAGGCACTTAGATAATTTAAAGATAAGGGGAAAGTCTGATAAGAAAATAAATACAACCTTAGGCTCTTATAATTTGGGGATATTCCAAAATCAGCAATCAGATGTACCTTTTTCTACTAACTTTAGACATCAAAGAAATTACTTCTGTTTTATAATTGTTTCTTGTTTATCTGGGTCCTCTGCCACATTGATTGACTAACTGTGTACTTTATACTGATTACAGTACTGGGGGTTAGTCTTTTAAAGAACTAGGAGATCAGGGGGACCCAGATCAGAACACACAGATAGACTAGAACTAACAAAGTAGATCTGAATGAAACCAGATGAAGCTACAAATTGTACTTATTGCAGTGATTAAGTTACTGAGTCATTTTACACCGGAAAATAAAGAAGTCATATATCCAAAGAGATGGCAGTAGCTGGCCCATAGAGAGTCAGTCAACAGAAGTTATTAAGTGTCTACTATATGTCAGGTGTAGTACTAAGCACTGCAGACACCAAGTCAAGTTTCGCAAACTTGTGTCCCTAGAAGAAAAAGAAACCACTGACCCAGGAGACTATGAGTGGTAGGTATACAGAAAAGCAGTAGCAGAGCCTCTACTCTGCCATTAGATGGCCAGAGCCGGCATTAATGGCAACAGAGTGACTAAATATAAATCCAGACTACTGGAATGAATGAATGAGCATAAAACTGGAGTTGGGGCAGTTTGGTTCTGCATCACTTGCAAATCTAGATCCTGTTTCCAAACCAGTGAAGAGAGAAGTCTGCAATATCACTGAATTTTTGGAACCTGTAAGTGTGGAATACTATGGATTTTGTGGATCCATATTTCTAGTACTATAAGGTGAAATCACATAACCTCAAGTGCTGCCATGTTAGAGCCCAGAATTTTTTTTCTTTTGAAACTTGGAAGAGCTATATGTGGGAGGCTAGGGTAGCCTGGCATTACTCATAGCTATGGCTTGACCCCAAAAACATTTAAAACATTGGAATGTGAAAAAATAAAAAAGAATATTGGAATGTGTCTCTGTCACAGGTGTCAGTGCTGAGGGAAACTATTGCAGTCTTTAGATATATGAAAAGAAGTTTAAGAAGCAGAATATGTTGAGCATAGGTGAGTATCTTTAATGCATCCATCAGAAAACAGATACAAAAGGCCTTCAGGCATGGTCCAGATCACTTTAAATTATTAACAAGCGGACCATGAGACATGAAGTTGGCTTAATAGCTTTCAAAATTAATGTGAATTTTTCTAAGATGGAAAGTGGACAATATTTCATAAAAAAAATCCAAGTGCATAGATTTTTATGGATATTTCTTTTTGTTGTTATTTTTTTCTTGTGTCCAACTTTTCATAACCTTATTTGGGGTTTTTGTAGTAAAGATACTGGCATGGTTTGCAATTTCCTTCTCCAGCTCATTTTACTGATGAGGAAACTGAGGCAGACAGATTAAGCAACTTGCCCAGAGTCACACAGTAAGTGTCTGAAGCCAGATTTGAACTTAGGAAATTAAGTCTTCCTAACTCCAGGCCTGGCATCCTATTCATTGCAACCACCTAGGTACTCCATAGATATTTCTAGCTCATTATAAATATGTAAAAGTATCAAAAATGACTTCTAAAAAGAAAAATTTTTTAAATCTACAGTGATATAGACATATAAGAATTTCTACAAATAATTTGGAATGAGAAGGCAAAGTAGTACCTCTTCTGGAACACTGTAAAAAAAGGAGGGAGGGAGAGAGGGAAGGAGGGATGAAGGAAGAAAGAAAAAGAGAGACAGAGAGAGGAAGGGAGAAAAAGAGAGAGAGAGAGATGAGATTCACCATTCTTCTACTTACTAGAAAAGAAACTGATGAGGTGAAGCAGAGAGCAAAAATAAAGTATGAATATCATTAATTCAATTCTATTCATGGTCTAGATCAGTCACATTTAAGTACACTGTTGGTTGTTAGAATTCCTAAAACCTGATGCTCAATTCCACTTGAGGGTCGGAGGTAACATCACATCTTCTTTTCAAACTCTGGTTTTCATCTGACAGTAGTTGATGTTGGGGATGGGAAAGAAAACATTTAGCACTGATTCTTTTGAAGAGGCAAGAATATTTTGAAGCAAGGAAATCCTATCCCATTAGCAATAGACAGCTGTCTAGTCCTTCAAATCGCATGTCAGATTGATTCCTTTGTACCAAGGCCCTTTGCTTGGATGGAACCTAATGGAGGGTGGGAAAACATGGGGAACATGTAGAAGTATTCGTTGGCAATGACAATATTTCCAGTGATAGATAAGCTGAAATGTCACTAATTATAGTCAGTGTATATGTATTACCACTTTAATGGGACATAGAAAGTTTGAACAAGGGATTTTTTAGCTTCTAGATGAAGGCTTTCCACTCACCATGTAATTCCATTACCAAGCAACTGCAATTGCTAAAGCATCACATGTTTTGGTGGATCCTAGAACGTGAGTTATGTCATAATTGGAATTCTGCCTTCTTCATGTGTTCCAAAAGAAGGACACATTAAGCACATTTTAACTCCTTGGCTCAGATGCTATTGGAAGAATGAATCCTCTTTCTACTTAATCCCCTAGATTCACTTGGGTTTCTGAAATAGGTATTGAGAAATCTTGTTTTTATTCCTTTTGTTGACATGGGTGTCACATGAAATCAAGCCAGAATGCTTGAAGATTCCAGAATGCTGATATTTAATCTCAATATTTTCCTTGATACTTAGATTAGAAGACCTAAAACATAAGGAGCCAAACTTTGAAATGTTAGCCAAGGCAAACAGAACTCATGACTTGGAGCAGATTAATTATTGTTCAACTAATCATACGCTGTACACAGGATTCTTCATAAAAAGCTTCCTTGGTGCTACAGCCTTACATCTTGACTTAGCAGTAAGAACACTAAAGCTCCAATGGCTGCTCTTGGTGTCAGCCTTGCCTTGCTACTTTGGCTTGTTATCCTGCTCTTCGTCTCAGTATGGAAGCAGATTTACAACAGCTGGAAACTTCCTCCAGGCCCATTCCCTCTTCCATTTGTTGGAAACATCCTCAACTTGGATATTAAAAATATCCCCAAATCTTTTGACAAGGTATGGAAAACTGTTTTCTTTTTTTTTCAATTGAAGAATCAAAGCTAAAACATATGCTTCTTTTATTAATTAGCATCCAAGAATAGCAGAGCTGTCAAAATGGGCAGGTATCTTCTTCAGGAGGTAATATATTTCCTCAGCACTATAGTTCTTTAAGTAAAAGATAGTTTGTTAATTATATCATGGAGTGGATTTATATTCAAGTATGAATTGACCTGGATGACTTCTCAAGCCCGTGATAATTATTAGATCCCACAAATATTTGTCAAACATGAAAGTTTTGGATTGATTTTGCTGTATCTATTTAATCCTAAAACCAATAAATCAAATAAAAAAACATGTTTAGCCAATTTAAGTGATGGGGAAAGGCAAAGGATTGTCTTACTAGTACTAAACAGATGGTTGCACTGATGTTATTCATGGAGCTCTCTCTTCTTGTTTAGTGGCAAGGTCATGATAAAAAAAAAAAATCAGACAAAGTTTTGGTTGAACTGGCCAAAATATCTTCAGACGAAAGCTACAAATTCTTCTGGGTTTTTAGTGATATTATCTCCTAGTATACAGACTGGCTGACCTAAAAATCAGAGTTAGAATCATTCTGCAATATCACTGGTTTGAGCAGGAACTGCTTTCAGAGGACTCTTTCTTTTGAATTGATCTGTTGCTTGGTATTTTGTATACAGAGAGCCATGTATCTAAAGAAAAAAAACTTTGATCAACATTAATAACATTACATCTATGTACTACTTTCTTCATGCAAACCTTTGAAGTATGAAATATAGCCATTATTGTTTTCACTTTAAAGATGATGAAACTGAGGCATTGAATGGAATGTTCATGTGAATATAGTCAGTGCATGTCTGAGGCAGGATTTGAAACCAGGTTTAGTGAGACCAGGTCCCACACTGGACATTTAAGTAGGAAATAGTTTAAAAATGAAGTTCTAGATGATCATTACATTAGTGACATCTAGCTTGGGGCAAAGGCCACGTCCTTCCAAGACATAAAGCATACCTATCATGGTAGAAGAAACATTGCCTATGAAGTCCTAAAAGCTGAGTGTGAGTTTCTGATTCACCTCTTAAATTGGTATGATCTTGGACAAGTCTCTTTGAATCTTTCTCTTCTCTTCTGCGTAAATAGGGATCATGATTTTTGCCCTACCAAATTCCTGGGTAATAGTGAGAGAATCTAAGAGGATACTAAGTATAAAGCACTTTTAAATAAGTGTTCTCTTTCTCTCTCCCTCTTTTCTCTATATTTCTTTCTCCTTCTCATGCTCCTTTCCCTTTTTTGCCTTTTCTTCTCCCTGGAAAAGGGTATTATAAAAACTTGGAGGTGGTGGTTGGCTGAGATGATGAGTGTTGTTCAGTCAAGTCAGACTTTTAGTGACCCCATTTGATGTTTTCTTGGCAAAGATACTGAAGTGGTTTGGCATTTCCTGTGCTAGATCATTGTACTGATGAAGAAACTGAGGCAAACAGGTTTCAGTGACTTGCCCAAGGTCACGTGGCTAGTAAGTGTCTACGGCCAGATTTGAATCAGTGATATAACTCTTCCTGCCCTCTGGTCTGGCACTTTACCACACAAGTTACTGACCAAGATGGTGAGTTGGGATTAAAAAAGCTTCAGATAACCTTGTTCAGAAAGAAAATACAAGTGTCAGATTAGTAAAGAAAAAATGGTAAAATAAAATCTTCTGCCTGTGTGAGGTAATAGTCAGTAGATAAACAGACATTACCTGCTGCTGTCCTTAGTTGTAGGGGTGCTAATTCTCTAAGTCATTTAGATTTAAGCTTAAGGAAAGGATTTCATTGAACTTTCTTGTATATTTTCTGTCACCTTTATAATGACAGCTGTTTAAATGTTCCTTACTACTGAAGGGTAAAATGTTTCAATGAGTAACTCTCTAAGCAATGATTTTCTTTTCTTTAAAAGTAGCTAGATGGACTGGAAGGGGGATGTAAATAATGTTAGGTGGAGGTGGGAGCTCTTCCCTTTACAGTTGTTTTTGAGTTTAACTGAGATCAAAATTATTAATCCTAAAGTTTTCCTTTGCATCCAAAGAATAGGAAAAATTGCAGGGCTCCATGCAAAAGGAAGAAATTGATAAAAGTAGGACTTCGGTCATCATAGTTGACAAGTGGGAAAAAATTGGGGGGATAGGAATGCGATTTCAGTAACACTTCTTCCATCTATAAGAACAACCCTGACCTCAACCAATCACCACAGCTGATTTCCATAAATTTACAAAATAAGATGATCAATTTGATTGCTTTTTACTCTGTTTACCATCTATTTGGGTGATAAGATCAATTTCATGTTGGAGTCATTAAAATGAATGAACAGGAAGTTCCTGAGAGTAAGCATCCCATGTGCAGATCATCCTGAAGTAAAGGATATTAGTGCAAAATAAGAAAAGGGTAAGTGTCAGAGAAAAGGAAAAGGAAATTAAAGAAGCTGGTGATAGAGGAACCCCTTGCACAGAAGTCCCTGAAGAAGAAGGAACTGAGAGCCAAGATATCCACACACCCTGTGGATACAGAAATTTCTCAGTACAGTAAGTGATGAGAAAAAGGAAGATGAGCAGGAACTGACCCCAGAGGAAAGGAGAACCCTGGAAAGAAAAATGAAGAAGGAAAGGAAGCAAGAAGAAAGGAAGCCACTTCACTAAGCAATTCATGTTGCAAAAACCATCTAGACCCAAGATGGCCTTGAACTATCTCATGAAGATCCAAGTTGCCTCCCCCCTTGGAGAGAGAGAATTGCAGTCCAACCTCACCCTCTAAAACAGTTGGAGAATCTCCTCACCAGCCACATACCTCACCTTCTCCCCTCCAGCTGCCCAGATTTCTTTAATAATTTTTCTTCCTGTCCAGATCCAAAAACCAATCAAAGTTGTGATACGGGGATTCTGGCAAAAGGTCATGTCACAATCACTACACAATTATGATAAGCAAGCTTGGTGCTTTTTTGGTTGATCTCGGTCCTGGTCTTGGACTTGCACTTTGGCGTAAAATAGGAAGTTATATTAACCAGGCATGGTGAAGAAAGCTCAGGCAAGCTAATAATATTCACAATAAGTATACCAATGTACCAGAAAGAACAAGAACAGTACCCAGACAAACAGTAAAACTCCCAATACCAAATGCTGTGTAATTATAATATCCAAGTTCAGTCTAAAGAACAGTTGGGAACATGCAGGGTTCAGAAGATACCAGTGTGGAATATTACATTTGCCATTGGGCATAATCAATGTGTTGACTAATTTTACTGAACTGTCTTTTTTTCTATTTCTTTTTAGTCTTTATTACAGGGGATGGCTTGTTGTGTAGAGCAGGGAAGAGGGAGATACATAATACAACTTCCCCTATTTCATTCCTAGCATTTAATTTAAAACAAAAGGATGAAACAATAAGATTAAAAAAAATTTAACTTTTTTCCAAAAATTCCTCATGAGTTCATTTGAAAGTATTTAACTTACCAAGAACAGCCTAACCCTCATATCTTCATATATGAAAGATGAAATTAATCATTCATATTTATGGGCTGATGTGTTAATTTTGCTCAGTACTTTACAAATTAATGAGCCAAAAAGTCTAAAATATTTGCAGATACTGCATTCTTATAATGTCTTATATTTGTTTAGTTCTTTGCAACTTATAAAAATGCTTCCATTCTCTTTTCATTTGATTCTTTTTTATAATTTATTTATGCCGTTTTTCTTTTCATCATAGCCATTACCCACTCACCCCCACCAGATTGAACCATCTTTACCGACAAAGCACTGAAAACAATTAAGCAAAATGTCTGATGCATTAAACTTTCCTGAGAGTATGTACAATAGCCTATTAGTCCTTTCTATTTCTGCTGTGAGTAATTATGTATAATTATCTGTTCTCTGAAACTTTAATCATTCTTTAATTACTTCAAGTTTTGATCATCTTTCCATTTACATTGTTGCAATCATTGTTGCAATATTCTCTTGGTTCTCTTTATTTCATTCTACATCAGTCCATGTAAATCTTCCAAGTTTCTCTGAATTTCTAGTATTTGTGATTTTTTTTAACCACAAAATAATATTTCGTTACCTTTATATACTCTAGTTTTATTCCAACCATTCTCCAGTAAGTAGACAACCTCTTTGTTTCTAGTTCTTTACTACAAGAAAGAACTCTGATATGAATACTTTAGCATATGATTAAATCTTTGTTTCTGTCTGACTTTCTTGGAGTATATGCCTAGACATGGGACCACTGAATCAAATGGAGAGTTTCCTCACTTTTCTTACATCATTCCAAATTGAAATACAGAGTGTCTGCCCTACTTCAAAGATCCACCAACAATGCATTAGTATATCCAAGTTCCTACATACTGACAGTTCCCATCTTTGGAAAATCTTTGCCAATTTGCATGTTGGGAAGTGAAACATAAGAGTTGATTTAATTTGCATTCCTCTACTAGTGATTTGGAATGTGTTCTCATGAGGTCATGTAGAGTTTGCAATTCTTTTGAAAACTATTCATGTCCTATGTATACTTTTCTATTGGGAAAAAAATAGTTGAACAGAAAGGGAACTAGATATTATCTTCTTTACCTCCTGATTTTAGAGGAGGGAACTGTATCCTGGTTAGCCATTTTGCCCTTTGTCTGAGCGATCATATGTTGTTGAGGAATAGGACTTGTATTTTTACTGAAATTTTTTTTGGGGGGAGGGGAAAAGTTATAATTTATTAAAATGTATGGAACAAGTGAAGAAATGTGAAAGAGTTAATTTATCTAATCTGGATTGTTTTCTCAACCTATTTTCTCCCCTTCCCTTCCCTTCCCTCTAGGTATTTTATATAATAATAAACAGAAACAGATTGAGGTTAGATCTTTCTGATTACAAATCTAGGGTTCTTTTGTTCACATTGCACTGAGAGTTCCCTTTCTGTCTTTACTGCTTGACTTTAATCTCTTTCTATCTACTTTGCATGACTTTAAAAACAAAGCAGAAGGTCAATGCTGCAAGACACTAATTAGAGGACAGAGGGAATAAAATGGCTTAATTCTTAGTAACTTAAGTGAATAGATTGGGTGACCAAAGGCAGGGCTTGATCTATGAGGAAGCAAAGATTGGCAGTGGCCCACGTTGTCAAAGGCCATCCCAATCCAAAATAATTTCTAACCCCTTGGAGAACATCCATTACTTCTAGATTCTGTTTCAAAATAAATTTGTATTCCATCCAGTAGTGACATTCTAACTCATTAGCATCCATTCCTGACAATTTTATCATAAACAAGTATTCAAGATTAATGAGGAAAAAGTATTGGAGGAAAGGAGGTCCAAGGATAGGAAATTTCTTTAGACTGGATAGGTCCAGGAAATGTGGAGCTAAAACATCAGCTGGAACCTTCCTGTATCCAATTCCCTTTCCTGTCACAATAAAATCCAGTCGTTTTTATCTATGTATGGCAATTTCAGTATTAATATCAATATTCAAGATCCTGGTTCTAAACTCTTCTGACCCTATCCAAATTTTGTACATTTACTGAATCTTTTTTTTTAAATTGACTCTTTTTAAAAGTGTTACTTATGAGTTTTGTTTCTACATCATAGTTATTTATGTATAAACCCCACCTCCTTCCCTGCCCTTTCTCCCATGAACCTTTCTCCTACCTGAAAGTCCTTTCATTGACACCTTACAATTCTACTCATGGGCAGAACTAACTCCTATAAGTCTTTCAATTCTTTGAAGAAAGGTGATTTTTTAAAATGCCACTCCCTGCAACCAGCTTCAGTATATCGCCTTACTCTTCTATGTACACTGCTACCTAAAATTCATTTGATTTTTTATTTCTGCATCCAACTTTTGGGAAATATACAGACCAACCTTAGACCAAGCATTACACTATCATTAAAATTATCATCATCCATCATCCTAGATGCCCATTATGAGATTTGTCAGTCATCTTGGTTTTTAAATGACTGGCAATAAAAGATAATTCCTAAAGTAAAACAAAAACAAAGTACTTTTGTTATCAAGCGTTGAATGACCTTGGGTTTTGTTTGTATGTGTCTCTCTCTCTGCATGATCTTTTACAGTTAGCTAAAGAGTATGGCCCTGTCTTCACGGTATATGTTGGTTCAACACGTATTGTGGTGTTACATGGATACAAAGCTGTGAAGGAAGTTCTGCTAGATCTTAAAAATGAGTTTTCAGGGAGAGCAGATGTACCAACCTTTGAAGCCCATAAGGATGCTGGTAGGTCTCTAAACCTTTTAAATTTAAGTTTTATAAATATGTGTTAAGCAGAAGGTGATAGTCATTAATTGATGTTCTTAGATCATTTAATGTTAAAGTTGGAGACACCTTAGAAATTCAACTCTTTCATTTTACAGTGAAAAAAATTAAGGCCTTGAGGTCATAGGACTTGGCCAGGATCACACAAGTAGAAAATGGGAAAGCTAGGATTTGAATGTGAATCCAATTGGTACTGACTCCAAATTCAATTTTCATATGAATGCAGATTTAGAGTTTGGAAGGAGGGACCTCAGAGGCCATTTAATCTAATCCTTTCATTTTATTGATGAGGAAAATGAAGCACAAAAGTGAAGTAACATACTTGAGTCACATGGGTTGAACACGGATTCCCTGACTCCAAATTGACTGTTCTTTACACCATTCATTTTTTTTACATCACTTAATAATTGAGAACATCTCCTCCTTGCTTCTAGGATAATATAACTCCAAGGTTTGGCACACAAATGCCATCATGATATAGTACTAACTTATTATTGTGGCCTTATTTTATATTACTGCCCCACAAATCTTACATTCTATCTGAATTGACCTACCTGTAATTTTCCACACACAACTTCCCATTTCCTATCTAGATGCATTTTGTGGTGAAAGATGTCATGATTGATAAAACAAAGGTTCATACTTCTAAGCATATCAATTTATTAAGCAGTACATGCCAATTGTCCAACAAACTGGTACCAGCAGGCTTAGCTTTGGCATTAGATGCAGAATACAAGGGGAGAAAGATTTTTATACCTTAAAGTCAATTAATCAAGTAAGTTCAATTAATTAAAAGAAAACAATTAACCAGAATACAACATTAGGTAATCTGATTTCTACTTGGAAGAAAGAAGACTTTCCAAGTTGAGAGGGGGAGAACGAACAAGTGGAATTTCTTGAAATCAGAACAAAAAAGACTCCTCCTAGATGTCTGTGAACAACCAAAGTAACGCAGAAAAAATAACTGACTGGTTGACATGGGGCCATTTTTCATATAAGACATATGAGTTGCTTGAGATGTATCATTGTGAGAAAATTTCTTGCATCCATCTTCAGATTTAACTGGTTTTCTGGTCAGCAAATGCTAGGTTCTTATTTAAGGGTCTTTAAGCAGTAGGTGGAAGTGGTTCAGCTGCCCAGCTATGAAGGACTAGGTTCAAATAATGCAATAAAGTTTTCTCTCAGTTCCCATGACTGAATAGAGAGAAATCAGTCTAGACCCATAGTTGAATAGAAAGGAAACTGAGCTATTTCCAGAATTGAATTACAAGGCAGAGTCAATGTGGCTCACTCAATTACCACAACCACTTGGTGTTTAAATCCCCTCAGCTCCCGCACTTTCCATGTATGGAATGTTCTTCCTCCTCATCTCTACATTTTAGATTCCTTAACCTCATTCAAGGCTTGGCTTGTTTGTCAAATGCTATACCAGGCCTCATCCCAAATTACGAGTGCTCCCTCCCTACTAAGATATCTATTTACTTTGCATACTTGATGTAGATTTGAAATTTACTTATCTATGTGCATGTTTTATCCCTGAAGAGAATGTAAGCCCATGGAAACTGGGGCTATACCCTTCCCATAAACCTTTGCCTTTTTTGATATCCCATCTTATTTTCTTGAAGTTGATTCTATGAAGTAATATTTAATATGCCTATGTAATACCCATATGCTGATGTTTCTTCCCTAGGAATTATTTTCAACAACTCAGAGACATGGAGAGACACACGTCGATTCTCCCTCACGGTCCTCAGAGATTATGGAATGGGGAAAAAGAGCAATGAAGAAAGAATTCAGAGGGAATCCCAATTCCTGGTTGAGGCACTCAGGAAGACAAATTGTTCGTGTTTGGGGAAATATTTGTTAAATGTCCATTGAGGCCTTGAGGAAAGATCATAATATATGGTGGACTTTGATCTCAATGAGCATGTTCTTGTGAGGGAGAGGAGACAGGAACAAAAGGAATGATAATATAAGTGAGAATGTGGTCGGGGCTTAAAAGAAGTACAAGGAGTCATTGGATTTATTATTGAACAAGAGGAAAACCAGACCATAAACTAAATTAGAACTTGAGTAAGAGAGATAAAGAGAGTGAGAGAGATAGACACAGAGACAAAGAGACAGAGACAGAGATTTTAGCTCAATAATAAAAAAAAAATAAAAAGCATTCCTGACCACTAAAGCTTACCAAAAGTGACATTTTTCATCTCTGGAAGTTTTTAAGTTGAAGTGGGAAAACTGTATGTCCAGTATACCATAAAATTATTCCTGTGTCAGGAATAGGATGAAGTAGATGATCAAGGGATCATATCAATAGTTGGGAGGGAGCAGAGAGGACTCAGAGCTCAACTCTATTATTTTACAGATGACAAAACTGACGCTTAGAGAGATAAGGTGATTTGTCCCAGGTCTCATAGGAAGGAAGTACAGAGCTCCAAAGTCCCTTGTGAACCATATATTTTATGCTTCTAGAGGTTGGGACTTTTCAAAATCTCTTTAAATAAGCAAAGACACTCAGATAATGGTTGCTACTGTAACTCTTCTGCTCTTGGATTAGGGATATAATGTAATTATTGTTTTCAGTCCCTTTCCTAACGCAGGTAACCGTCCAATAACTTTTCTAGTCTAGAGAGAGGTTCATTCCTGACTAAGCAAACTTTTGAAGGAAGAGCAAAGAATCTTTAGTTACTACATTAATATGCTATGCACAGGTTAATTTACTTCTGGCATATATTTAGACCTGTATGTAGATTACAGGTGGCCTAGGAAAAGCCATTTAATCCCTTCAGCTTCCTCTTCTGTCAAACAGAACTCATAAATCCAATGTCTACTCGATCTATTTCACAAGGTAGTTGTACAGATCAAATGAGAGAAAGCACGTGAAAGATTTGTAAATTAGAAAACACCATAAAAATAGAAATCAATAATTAGTAGTAAGAGTGAAATAATAGGCTTTCTATCTTGTTTTGAAAGTCTACTGCCTATGTGACCTTAGTCAAGTAATCTTATCTCCTGGGGTCTCAATTACTTCTTCTATAAAATGATAAGGTTGGACTACTTGGCTTTTTAGGTCATTTATTGCTCTAAATTTATGATTTCAATAAGATTATTATTGATGTTATATTTTGGTGCTTCTGTTTTTATCTGGAGACTGACAATATTGATCTGGACTGCCACTTTCAAAGAGTCTAGCTCATTTTTAATAAATGTCATGTCACCAAGAAAAGACGATAAACTAGTTTCTCTTCTTTCCCTATCCTTACCAGATTGGGAAAGGGGTGGGGGGAGAAGAGTAGATTTTCAACACTGCCTCTTCTCCTTTAAGTAGAATAAAAAAAATACATGAAAACATTAAATACAGAAATGAAGTTCCTTTGATGTCACAAGATAGATCAGCAAGACAACTGAAACAGGTGGAGACTAGGAAAATTAGTCTTGGTGGGAGGGATTTATAATGAGTAAGAGACTGAAACAGTGGAAACAGATGGAAAGGAGAGTTTGACACACACACACACACACACACATCCATGCACACATGCATCTAATAAGAATATTATCTATTACATCTCTCATCTGTTTGCTACTTTGTCTTTCTTTTCAGCCCAGCCCTTTGATCCAACCTTTGTCCTTGGTGGTGGTCCCTTAAATGTCATCCATGACATCCTTTTCCATAAACGCCTTGACTATTCAGACAAGAAATGCCGGAGGTTGTTGCATTTGTACAATGAAAACTTCTACCTGTTAAGCACACCCTGGATTCAGGTGAGGTCATTTTTTCTCTCATGGGAAAGGTATTGCTGGATTAGTGTTTCAGTTATTCAGTTATTCTGGGGACACTGAGGTAAATGCAGAGGGTCAACAAATACAAAAAAAGAAATAAACTCGGTAGGTAGAAAACATAAGAGAAGTAGATGTCAGATCTCTATAAAGGAAAAAAAAACTGCCTCTAAAGGAAAGCTGTACCAAAGTGGAATGGATTGCCTTGATATTTGATGAATTACTCATCTTAATAGATCAAGTGGGGAATGAATGTCAGTTGTTCTTAATGCTGTGTGGAGAATTCTACTTCAGAAATGATTTGTACTAAAAGAACACTGATATCTGCTCTAAATTGGGTATTCTTTAATTTTTAGATGAGTACACGAAATATCTGTCACTTTTTCTGCAAGGAAGAACTCTCCGTGTAAGAATTTCCAATATCAAAAGCATTTCTAGCTAGTGAGAGAGACAGAGACAGAGACAAAGAGAGACAGAGACAGAGACACAGAATGACAGAGACAGAGAGAGACAGAGATGCATAGAGAAACAAAGAAATAGAGAGAGAAATAGAGACAGATAGGGAACAGAGAGGCAGAGCTACCGAGACAGAAAGATATTAAATCAAGCTACACAGTGAACAATCAACCCAGTGAACAATTTTGTCTTGCACTTAGCAAACCAAAAGGTAATGGCACAGCTGAGAGGTACAGAGAGTAACGCAATAGGCCCAAAGTTAGGGAGATCTGAATTCAAATTCAACCTCAGACCCTTACTGTGTAACCCTGTGCAAATCACTAAAACATCTATTTGCCTCATTTCCTCATCTATAAAATAGGGATAAACAAAGCAAATACCTTCCAAAGTTATTGTGAGGATCCAAGGAGATAATTGTAAAATTCTTAGCATAAAATGCCTGGCATATAATAAAATATAATATGTGTTAGCTATTACTATTATTAGTCTCTCTTTTTAGATTTACAATAATATAGGATCTTACTTACGTTACCTACCTGGAAGTCATTGGACTATTTCAAAAAATGTATCTGAAGCAAAACAGTATGTGTTTGAACGAGTCAAAGAGCATCAAGAATTATTGGATCTCAACAACCCTCAAGATTTCACTGACTGTTTACTAGTCCAAATGGAGAAGGTATGACATAAAAAGTCATTTTGTCATTTGATTCTATTGTTTCTGCAGGATAATGAGGTCTAGAGAACTCTAATTGCTGTGTCATGCACAGCAGAGTTTAAACAGGGTCACCTGTAAGGGGGAAAGAGCATATGCAGAAATAGAAGAGAACACATACATCAAATTATTTAGTGCATAGCCTGGGCAGGCTCAGGAACAAGCGACTGCCCCAGTCATTTCAAGAGTTAACTTATACTTGGGAATTGACATCATGACTACATTCCAAGATAAGGAGAGACATTTCCTGAAAGAGCACATGTAGATGGTACAGATATGCAATACATAACTTTAAGACCCTTATAATATTTAACTTTTGTGACCCATTGTCCTGTCTTCGTGTTATAGAATTCTATATAATTTACTTAGGGGATTTTCTGACCAGATGGATTCCCAAGGAGCCATGCTTCATTTCACAGTCTCTTCCCTGCTGTTGCAGGAGACATGTACCTCATATACAACTTTTGCTGCCTATGAGGCTTGTGATAAAGCAGCCTGAAAAGTTATGTATCAAAATCAACATAAAATGTAGTCTTTAAAAAAATTCATTATAAAACTAATCTCTCTAGAATGGATTTCTACACTATTGACATTCAGCAGATATTGCTTGTCTTTGTTTATGTAGATAGGACTTTTGAATTTCTGCAACCTGAATAGCATTATTATAGGAGAGAACTTGGCTTCAAGGAGTAGTCAGAAGTTCTTTGCTCATAGCTAAGTTTAGAAGACTTCTCATATCATAGATAATTGGGTGTTATGGTGGATAAGAGAGCTGGCCTTGGAATCAGGAAGATCTGAGTTCAAATCCATTCTCAGACACTTACTAGCTACGTCACACTGGGCTACTCAGTGAATCTTTCTCAAGTTTTGGTTTTCTCATGTGTAAAAATGGGGATAATATTAGTAGTTTCTTAACATGCCTATTGTAAGGTTCTAATTAGAAAACATGTATAATACTTGGCACACCTAAAAGTGCTATGTAAATACTAGCTATAGAATACATATAGAGTAGGAAGAGACCTTAGAGTCTCATTTTACAGATGAAGAAAAGGCTGAGAACTGTATATTCACATAGCCTGCAGGAGTTGTTGATAAGATTTGAATTCAGCTCTGCATTCCTTTTCTTAGGATCCCACTCAGATTGAAGGGGACAATGGGACAGATATCACTGAACTTGTGGGAAAGCATTGCTCTATTTACAAATAAGTTGCTCACATATCTGCGCCAAATATTTTTCAGGACAAAAAGAATCAAAAGAAAGGATTTGACTTAGAAAATGTAACAGTCACTGTGTCAGACTTACTTTTTGCTGGAACAGAGACAACCAGTACCACTCTGAGATATGGACTCTTGCTCCTTCTAAAATACCCAGAAGTGGAAGGTAAGAGGAGCTAGGAACAATTGAACAATGGGGTCTGGGAGAAAGCAGTGCTGAAGTAGTTCTAATCAGGACATCATGTTACTAGCTTTGGTTCTGTCTCTAACAAGAAGTGTAATTTTAGGGAAGTTTCTGAACTTTTCTAACATCTAGTTCCTTACTCTAGAGAAACTTCCATTGAGATCACTGTAGTATAACTTTAAAAAAAATCAACTATTTCTTTATTTTCAGTTTTCAACATTTGCTTTTATAAGATTTTGAGTTCTAAATTTTCCCCCTCCCTCCACTCCCCCTTCCCCAAGATGGCATGCAATCTGATATAGGCTATACATGTATGATCATATTAAACATATTTCCACTTTGGTCATGTGAAAGAAAAATCAGAACAAAAGGGAAAAACCATGAGAAATATAAAAAAAAAGAAAGCAAAAATAGTATGCTTCTATCTGCATTCAGATTCCATAGTGTTTTCTATGAATGTGGATAGCATTTTCCATCCTAAATCTTTGGAATTGTCTTCGATCATGGCATTGTTCAGAGGAGCTAAGTCTAATAAAGTCAGTTATTGCATAATGTTGCTGTTACTGTATACAGTGTTTTCCTGATTCTGTTCTCTTTAGTCAACATCAATTCATACAAGTCTTTCCAGGATTTTCTGAAGTCCACATGTTAATCATTTCTTATATGACAAATTATTCTATTACATTCATATATATCACTATTTGTTCATTCATTCCCCAATTGATGGCGTCTCCTCAATTTCCAATCCTTGGTCACAACAAAGACAGCTATTATAAATAGTTTTGTCCATGAGGGTCCTTTCCCCTTTTTTATGATCTCTTCAGAATACAGATCTAGTAGTGCTATTATAGAGTATAACTTTTGAGCTTGAGAAGAACTTCTAGTCATATTTCCAATTGTGCCACATTGTCTTTCATTGTGCTAAGGGAGGAAAAGATTAGACTTTTATCAAAACTAAAAGAGTTCAGTGAATCTTCTTGTTAGTATTAAGTACTAGTGAAGAACTGATTGAATTGAAGGAATTGAAGACCTGAGTGGATGAAAGACATAGAAATTTCAGTTGTTAAGCACTGAGTTCAATTTGTACCAGTGACTGAGGAAGATCCTTATTTCTACTCACACTATGTGGGGTAAGTCTAAGCCATTTCAAAATGCCAGTAGTTTGGGAATCACATGACTTGGATCTCAATTTGGACTCTGTTGCTCTTTATAATGTTAGACAAGTCACTCACCATCCCTGTGACTCAATTTAACCAACATGAGAGATCTTCAGGACCTCTGTCAGCTCTAAATCTATGATCTCTGAAAGTGTTTGGATCTCAAGCCTTGACAACTGATGTGGGAGATAGTCATTCAGTGAATGGACCAATGTCTCTGGTGCACTGTATTCTAGTGAATCTGTTACAGGTGAGGCGTGAAAAGAACCAGAGTGAGAGAGACAGAGAGAGAGACAGACAGAGAGAGAGAGACAGAGAGAGACAGAGAGAAATAAAGAAGAAGAAAAAGAAGGAGGAGGAGGAGGAGAAGAAGAAGAAGAAATGGAGAGAGAGACCAAATAGGAGACAGATAAAGTTAGAGAGAGACACATACCCAGAGAGATGGAGGGAGACAGAGCCAAAAAGATAAAGGTCAATCAAATGGTCTGTACAGATTGCTCAGATATATCAGTAGGTGAATCACAGTTTTAGGTTCAAAACGTCCTAAGCACTTCAATGACTCTCCTAGCAGTTTTTATTTCTGTTTTATTAATTTATTAAAGTTCCTTAACTAAGGAACCAACAAGCCTAAACTAAGTGCTTGGTGTCACCACACTCATATCTAACCCTAAACACCTGAAACTGTGTAGACATGTGATGTGAGACTCTTTAATACCTTCCCCTCATGACAGTTCAGTTCCTGGAGTTATTATGAGGTGAAACAATACCCCTGGGTGTCCTTGTCCCTCTGTGACAGTATAACCACTGGATCTCCATGCTTTTTTTTCTGTTACTGAAACATGCATTGATCACAGGAACTATCAATAAACTCCCTGAGTTTACCAAAACAGCACCACTAAAATCCCAAATAGGAAGCTACTTGACTCAGTGGATAGAAAGCTGGCCCCAGAGTCAGGAAGACTCATCTTTATGAGTTCAGGTCTGGCCTCAGACACTTACAACTGTGTGATTTTTGGCAAGCCACTTAACCCCGTTTGCCTCAGTTTCCCAATCTGTAAAATGAATTGAAGTAAATGGCAAAACACTCTAATATCTTTTGCCAATAAAACCCCAAAGGAGTCATGAAGAGACACACATAAAAGAAACAACTGAACACAATAAAAGCAAAGTCCCAAGTAACTTTCTACATCACTTTTCTTCATACTTCTTAGAATGTAGGAGTAGTTGTCACAAGGTAGAACCTTAGGCCATGCCTTCCAGGAGTATTAACCTCTTTATATATCTTGACAGAAAAGCTTCATGAAGAAATTGATCGAGTGATTGGACCAGAACGACTGCCTTCCATGAACGACAAAGTAAACATGCCTTACACAGAAGCTGTGGTGCATGAGATCCAGAGATTCATTAATCTTGTGCCTTCCAACCTGCCCCATGTAATGAATCACGACTACCAGTTCAGAGGATATTCTATCCCCAAGGTCAGAAGAATCCACAAGTCCTCCATTCCCACATGCACCCAAGCGTTAAATGGGATCTGTCTCATTGACCAAATTATCAGATGGAGAAGAGGTCAGAAAAGTAATATTCCAGTTTCAGAGGATTGGTCATGCTCTTATTTCTGGATGTTTCCTGCCAATGGATTGAGAATCAGTAGACTAGAATCTAATCTTGGCTTTGCTACCTACTACCTATGTGACTTTGACTAAGTCACTCCTTCGCTGAGTTTCCATTCAGTTTTCTCACTTGTAAATTAGATACAGCTTCCTGAGATTTATATTCTAGATTGTTACATGCTGTAATAACTTGAAAACAATATTGGTTTTAAGATCTGACCCCAGTGACATTTCCCCACGTTAAGGACTCTTTGTTTGATACCTAGCATGCCTACCCAGCCTTTCTATGTTGCTTGTCTGTTTTAGCACTTTCATAATTGCTCCCCTGACAATTTTTTAAAAACAATCTCTTCTATCCTCTTTCTTCCTTCAAGTTTGTTCCTCTCTTTGGAAGCTGTTGTATTGACCACAGCAGTTTTAGCACATTTCTGGTTAACACTACCATACTGTCAATTGTCTCTAGACTATATCTTGCTCACCTCTTTATCCCCAATTGCCCAGCATATAACATAGGTGCTTAAAACTTCAATCAAACTATTGGAGGTTTTTGAAAAAAGGACAATATCACATTTTTATTGTATTTTCCAAGTTAGAACACATTCTTGGTAGAGTGAACCTTTGAGGTAGATGGGAGTTCCTGGCATAACTACAGTCATTCATACAATTATTCCCATTTTAGATATGAGAAAACTGAACAAAGGATGGTCAAGGAATTTGCCCACATTAATATGTCTCATGTGAAATATTTAGGACTCTAGTCCAGGACCTCAGAATCCATATCCAGTACTCAATACACCCTAGAATACTACCTCCTATAAAAAATTATCTTTGGAAATAATGAGTTGAATGAATCAATTAATTTCCTGAGATTTAGAATAACCCTGTGTCACTAAGGGTATTCAAATTCAAGCAGCTCATTTGGCAAGTTGGCTCATTTGTGTGGTGTTTATTTACTTTAGGGCACAACAGTATTTCCAACGCTGAGCTCTGTCATGTTAGACAGTGAAGAATTCCCTAATCCAGAACAGTTTGACCCAGGACACTTTCTGAATGAAAATGGAAAATTTAGGTACAGTGACTATTTCAAAGCTTTTTCTGCAGGTAAGTAACATTCATTTTTTATCATTCCCAATAACTAATTGAGCTCCTAGGTTGCTTTCTTGAAACACTGAGGGTTTTTTTGCTGCATTTGTACTTGTCAGTGTCAGAGAACTCAGCAAGATTCCCAGCCCCTCATAGGTAAAAGGGACACCATTTCTACTCAGGCAAAGTTCATAAAATCAGAGACTCAGAGGTTTATAGCTAGAAGGGAAATGAGAGTCATTCAGGTCCAGCTCCCTTGCATAGAAGAAAATGGAGATGCAGAGAGGGGATTCTACTTGCCCAAGGTTACAAAGGTAGTAACAGAGGTAGGTTTGAATCCAGCTCCTCTGACTTCAAATTCAGGGCTCTTTCCACTGTCCCATATTGTCTCATTGCTCTAAAGCCTCCAGTTATGGGAAGCTCACTGCCTATATACTCAGGAATCTTGTTCTACCTTTACACTGTTTGTTAGGAAGGCTTGCCACAAATGGAATTGCAATCTGTTTTTCTGCCATGTGCGTGCTGTTTATTGTTCTTTGGCTGTCTCAGTCATGTCTGACTCTGTGACCCCATTTGGGGTTTTCTTGGTAAAGATACTGGAGTGGTTTGGAATTTCCTGTGCTAGCTCATTGTACAGATGAAGAAACTGAGGCAAAGAGGATTAAGTGACTTGCCCAGGGTCACACAGTTAGCAAATGTCTGAGGCCAGATTTAAACTCAGGAATTCCTGACTCCAGGACCAGCACTCTATCCACTGCTCCACCTAGCTGCTACATGTGTATACTATTTCTACTTCTACACATAAGGATAAATGGAATCAATCTAATTTTTGAAATGCTAGCTAGCTTTCCATATTTGAAAGTATGCTTTTTCAAGTCTTCTCTAATTCTTCTCCCCAGTTTCTTCAACTGATCATTTAATGATATGTTTCTTTATTTCCTCATCTTTGTGATCATCCTCCTCTCACCTCTTCCCAGTTTATCCTTCCTAGAATATGACTTCTAGAACACAACAAAATTCTCAAAATATGATCTGACTATAGTTGAAGACTGTAGGACTATCACCTCCATCATTCTAGACATTCTCTTTATCACAAACTAAGACATTTCCTTTACCACAGATTAAAAGTACAATTTTTCTGTCCTGTCATCACCAAATCATACTGATGTAGGACTTTAGCCCAACACTTCAGAATCTAAATTCAGCACTCAATATGTTTCAGGACATTGATTCGTGTATAAATGTCTGTGGAAAAAATGAGTTGAATGAATGAATTACCTGAATTTAGACCAACTTCGTATCAAAACTATCAGACATATGCAGTATTTATCTCTTTTTTTAGTACTACACCATGATTCTCATGTGTTCTTTCCTCTTTAGTGAGATAAATTAAAAGGGCCAACCACACTTCATGTGACAAACATCTCTCATATGAATCATTAAAATGTATTGTTGAATGAATTCTATAAATACCTGAAGCTAAGTGAAAGGCCTCAAAACTTAAAAAAGTCTCATCTTACTCATTTTTATGAAAACTTCCCCAAATATATGCCATACTTCCCTGGCTCCTGGATTAGATGAAAATACATATGATTCATTATTCTCTTGGTGACTTTGGATCATCATTATAAACATCCAGTATTATACCATGTACATGTTATCAATAAATTTCAAGTTATTCAGAGAAATTGATCTTATATATTTTATCACCCCAGATGGTTGCATTTTTATTTGTAATATTTTTCTTACTATTGTGTTCCACTTGTAACATGTCTTCAAATTCCTAGTTCCCTTGAAAATACACCTCAATTGCCCTGTTACATGAACGATAAATTCTTGTTAAATGAAGTAAACTGCTGTTTATGTATTGAATTAACTGCACTGGAGTAGTGGAAAAATGTCATTGACTAAAGTTACTCATACTCTTTTTCAGGAAAGCGTGTGTGTGTTGGAGAAGGCCTAGCTCGAATGGAATTATTTTTATTCATGATCATCATTTTACAGCATTTTAATTTGAAATCTCTTGTCCGTCCAGAAGAGATTGATACCAGCCCAGTTACTGTTGGTTTTGGCTCTATCCCACCAACTTATAAGCTCAGGCTTCTTCCCCGATCAGAGATATGAAAAAGGATGTGCTGAACCTTCAATTCCTGTCTGGAATCAAGAATTTTCTTATTGGAATTGTACTTCTTGTAAATAGAGACTCAATCTGCTTTGAGCTGGAATAGAACTATTTAAAGGAGCATTTTGATTTCTAATCCTAGTGCCTGTGATAACAGTTTGTCTCTGTGGTTAACATCCACTCTTCTTGCTAAGCAAACTTTCCTTGTCTCTTCTTTGGAACCCTTATGTCTGAATTTTTTCTTGTTGGAAACTCCCAGGTTCCTAGCTAATAAGCTTCTGACTCTCTGTGACACCAGAGGTGGAAAGCCAATCAGACTTTAAGACTTTTCCAATCCCTGTAAAATCCTTGATTTTCTTCCATATTAAGTGTAAATCACCTGTGTATATGACAGTTTAGGGTTTCACTTCTGAAATGGATTGCATTACTGTCTTAACTTTGGTACTAGGGCAAGAAGCCACCTTCAGCTAGGTCAATAGGCACCAAAGCTGTGTATGCTGGCCTTTCAGAGCTGTGCTTATATTTTTGTCTGTCTGGGTGACTGGCTGGATCTTTGTGACCTTTTCCTTTGCCCCCTACTTCATGTTCCCTGAACATCTAATGTTTAATATTTTTTTCATTGTACAAGATGAAATTCACCTATAATAAAGGCATAACACTTTTATTATTATTTTACCCATTCACTTTTTCTGTAGAAAACTCTGGAAATCCCCACCCCAATAAGCCACCTACACAAACACAACCTTATCATTGACTGGTACAACTAGATCACTATTTAAAGAGTTTAATTCCATTCAGCAATTTAGTCATTCTAAAGTATCTAATTGGGCTATGAAGACTTTTCATGGGTTTAAGCCTTATGCTAGAATTCAGAACTGATTATGATTAAAAAATATTTGTTGGATTTAAGAAATATTTTAAGAACTTATGGAGACTGACAGGAGGAGGGAAGCAGGAAAGCAGGTACACTATGGGTTTCACATGCCCACAATTTCAAAGACCTATTCTGAATCAATATGAAGTGTGTGTGTGTGTGTGTGTGTGTGTGTGTGTGTGTGTGTGCTTGTCCTTCATTGTCAAAGAGGACCATGCCATCAGAGAAATAATGTCATGACTTGCACTTGACTTTGTTTTGAGTGAGAGAGGGCTGTGCAGGTCTCTAGCCTCACTTCTCCTCCAGAGCCATTTGAATCCAGTGACCAGATATTCATCAGGATGACTGGAGATGACCCAGGATGAGGCAATTGGGGTAAGGTGACTTGCCCAAGGTCACACGGCTAGTGAGTGTCAAGTGTCTGAGATGATATTTGAACTCAGGTTCTCCTGACTCCTGCACTGGTGCTCTATCTACAGCACCATCTAACTGCCCTTAATATGAAGAGTAGCCTCAGGGTGAATGTTGGCCAGTTTGGTGGTGAGACAATTGAAGAGAAACTTCTGAGTGTGTAGGCACAGATAATTTCTATTTTCATATTTCTTCAATATACTAGTGGAACTATATTCTCACTGATGTAGGCAAACAGGAAAGAGAAAACATAAAGGATTCAATAAGGTTACATTGTTTACATTTCTACACTGGAAGATGATACTTGTATCATTTAAGAACTTGAAACTGCTAAGAATTTTATCATTATTTTGTCAGTTGAAGGAGAATATATAGACAGAGGGCATGAGTATAAGTTGACTCTGATGAGATGACTTAAAAAAATAAAATAAAGGGATAAGAAAGAGGGGTGAACTGGAAGAATAAGAAAGGTAGAGTAGGATGAATTATCTCAAAAGAAAGTGATCTGAAAGGAAGAGCCTTTAAGCTGGAGGGAAAGATGAGGGAGGCATGGCAGACAACACTTGAACCTTACTCTCATCAGAACTGGCTACAAAGAGGAAATAACATACACACTCAAATATAAATAGAAATCTATATTACCCTATAGGAAAATATAAGATTAGGGACATAAGAGAATAGAAAGGGGGACAGATTGGTGAAAGCAGTGGTGAGAAGCAAAACACTTGTGAGGAAGCACAGGATGAAGAGAGAGGGAAGGAAAGAGAGAGGAGGAGAGAGATGAAGAGAGGGAGAAAGAAATGAAGAGAGGGGGAGAGAGAGAGAGAGAGAGAGTGAGAGAGAGAGGGGAGAGAGAGAGAATGGAAGTGGAGGATGACAGAGTAGATCGTAAACCAGAATACTAAAATATATTGTTTACAAGAAATATATTTGAAGCAGAGAGACACTCACAAAGCAAAGTTAAGGGACAAGAGCACAATTTAATATGCTTCTGATGAAATTTGAAAATCAGGCATAGCACTCATGAGAGACAAAGGAAAAGCAAAAATATACCTAATTAAAAGAAATAAGGAAGGAAAGTACATCTTGCTAAAAGACACTATAGACAATGAAGTAATATTAATATTAAATATACATGTACCAAATGGAATAGCATCCAAAATTTTAAAAGAGTGAGTTATAGAAGGAAACAGACGTTAAAGCAATAGTAGTAGGGGACTTCAACTTTCCCAACTCAGAACTAGATAACTGCAACAAAAAAGAAACAAGAAATAAGTTAAGGAAGTGAATAGAAGTTTAGAAAAGTTAGATATGATAGAACTTGAAGAAAACAGAATGGGAATAGAAAGGAATATACATGTTTCTCAGAGGCATATTGCACTTACACAAAAATAGCCCATACATTACTGAAAAAAACCTCACAATAAAATGGAGAAAAGGACAAAGATTAAATGAATCCTTTTCAGATCATAATGCCATAAAAACAGATGAAAAAGAACCATGGAAAATATATTAAATTCATTAGAAACTATATAATCTAATCCTCAAGAATGAATGGTTCAAAGAACAAATCCTAGGAGGAAAAATCAATAATTTTATTAATAGAACTGTAACATTGAGAAAACACACCAAAATTTATGGGATGCAGCCAAAGCATTACTTAGGGTAAAATTTTTTTCTCCAAATGCGTATACCAATAAAATAGAGAAACAGATGAAGAATTGGGTATGCAACTGTAAAAAAAAAAAACTAGAAAAATAACATTAAAAATCTCCATTTAAGAACCAAACTGGAAATCTTAAAAATCAAAGGAAAAATTAATAAAATTTAAACTAAGAATACTATTGAGCTAAGAAATAAAAGTAGGAGTTGGTTTTATAAAAAAAAAATACATAAACCATTGGTCAATTTAATTTAAAAAGGAAAAAAGAAAACCAAATTGCTAGTGCCAAAAATGAAAAGAGTTAATTCACCATTAATGAAGAGGAAATTAAAGCAATTATCAGGAGCTATTTTGACCAGTTATATGCCAATAAATCTGACAATATATGCATAATAGATGAGTATTTACAAAAATACAAATCTCTAAGATTAAAGAAGAGGAAGTAAAATATTTAAACAACATCTTCTTAGAAAAAGAAATTGAAAAAATCATCAATGAACTCTTTAAGGAAAAATTCCCAGGGCCAGATAGATTAAAACTGAACACTATCAAACATTTAGGGAACAATTAATTACAATACTAAGTAAAACATTTGGAAAAGTAGGCAAAGAAGGAGTTCTACCAAATTCCTTTTATGACACAAACATGGTGCTGATACCTAAACCAAGAAGAGTGAAAAAAAAATAACTATTGACCAATTTCCTTCTTGCACATCAGTACATAAAATTTACATAAAATACTAGCAAGAACATTACAACAACATATCACAAAGATCCAATACTGTGACCAGAAAAGATTTCTACAAGAGAGCACAGCTGGTTCAATATTAGGAAAACAATTAGCATAATTGACCATATCAACAGAAAAATCAACAAAAATTATATGACTATCTCAATCGATGCAGAAAATGTTTTTGACAAGATGCAGCACCTATTCCAATTAAAAATACCAGAGGATATCAGAATAAATGAAGCTTTCTTAAAGTAAGTGGTAAGCATTATCTATAATGGGATAAGCTAGAAGCCTTCTCAATAAGAGCAGATGTGAAGTATGAATGCCTATTAACCCACTATTATTCAATAGTGTACTGAAATGCTAGCTCTAGAAATATGATAAAAATAAATTAAAGTAATTAGAATATGCAATGAGGAAATGAAACTATCATTCTTTGCAGATGGTCTACTTGCAGAATCCTAGAGAATCAATTAAAAAACTAACAGAAATAATTAAAAACTTTAGCAACATTGCAGGTCATAAAGTAAACACATATATATTGAATAACAACATAAAATACAGTCTATCTGCCATGACTAACCACGGGACCATATGAACAAAATTATACAATAACTTTCACACAAATAAAGTCAAATCTAAACAATTGGAAAAAAAAATACCAACTGGTTATGGATAGGCCCAGCAAATACAATAAAAATAAATAAATAAATATGATAATTATACCAAAATAAATTTTTATTCAGTTCCAAATCAAAGTATCAAAAATCATATTACACAGGAAGAAAAAAATAAAATTCATCTTGAAGAACAAAAAGTCAAGAATATGAAAGGAGTTCATGAAAAAATAAAACAGAAGGTGACCTAATCTTACAAGATCTCAAACTGTATTATAAAATGGTAATCATTCAAACAGTCTGGTACTGGCTAAGAATAGAGTGATGGATCAATAGAATGGATTAGGTACACAAGACACAGTAGTAAATGACCATAGTAATCTAGTATTTGATAAACTCAAAGATTCAAGCTTTTGGAACAAAAACTCACTATATGACAGCTGGGAAAACTGTAAAAACCTTAAAACTGAGAAAATAATATGACAAAAGTAGATATAGACCAATATCTCATACTGTATACTAAGATAAGGTCAAAGTTGTTATGATTTAAACATAAAATCAGGGGAGCTTGGAATAGTTCACCTGTGAGTTCTTTGGATAAAGTATGAATTTACCAGCAAACGAGTGATAGAAATCATTGTGAGATGCAAAATTGATCATTTTGATTATATTAAATTTAAAATGTTTTGCACAAATAAAACCAGTGCAACCAAGAATAGAAGAAAAGCAGAAAGCTGGAAAAAAATTTGCATGTCTCCAATAAAGGCCTTATTTTTCAAATATATAGAGAACTTTATCAAAATAATAAGAATATGTGTCAATCCCCAATTGACAAATGGTCAAAAGATATGAACAGGCAGTTTTCAGACAAAGAAATCAAAGCTATATATAGTCATATGAAAAAATGCTCTAAATGACTATTGCTTAGAAAAATGCAAATTAACACAACTCTGAGGTACCACCTTAAACCTATCAGGTTGTCTAATATAACTGAAAAGCAAAATAAGAAATGTTGAGAGGGATGTGGGAAAATTGGGACATGAATGCATGATTGGTGGAGCTGTGAATGGTTCCAGTCATTCTGGAGAGAAATTTGGAACTATACCCATAAAGTTTTACAATTGTGCTTTCCCTTTGATCCAGCAATACTAATACTAGGTCTGTTACCCATAGAAATAAAAAGGGGAAAGAGCCTATGTTAACAAAATGTATAGGAGCTCTTTGTATCATAGTAAAGAATTTTAAATTGAGGGAATGTCTATTGAGGAATGCCTGAAAAGTTGTGTTGTATGATTGTAAAGGAATATTGCTGTGATATAAAAAAGAATGACAAGAAAGATGATTTTGAAAAATGTAAAGACACAAACTGATGAAAAATGAAGTAAGCAGAATGAGGAGAACATCTGCACAGTAATAAAAATAGTGTACATTGATCAACTGGGAATGATTTGCAATTCACAGTAATACAATGATCCAAGACAATTCTAAAGGATTCATGATAAAAGATGTTATCCACCTCCAGAGAAAGAATTGATGCAATCCTAATGCAGAACAAAGCATACTATTTTTTACCTTTTTTATGGTGTTTTTGGTCTATATTTCTTTCACAACATGACTAACATGGAAATAAGTTTTGCATGACTGTACATGTATAACTTACATAAAATTATTTTCTGTCTCAGGGATGGGGAGAAAGGAAAGGGGAGGGAGAAATTTAGAAGTATATTTTTAAAATGAAAGTTAAAAATTGTCTTTACATATATTTAGGGGAAACAAAATATTCAAATAAGAATGCCATGAAATATTTTTCATTGTTTAAAGGTGATAATGGATTAACAGGGACAATGATACTGAATCAGATGAAATTGGAGAATGAGTATAGAATACTTTCAATCACGTCAAAAAGTCAATGGACATTAATAAAAATAATGTAGATGATGATTTATAATTGCTTATCTTAAGACCATTAAAAATAAATAGAGAGTTGATGCAATAATGAAATGAGTTTAGAAAGATAACAGTCAAACCACTCAAAAGACTAGAATATGTATCTGTCTGTCTCTCTCCATACATAAATGTGTGTGTATATAGGTATATGTATGTTACGTAAAAGTTGTATGTATCCACATATTTGTGTACATACCTTTGTAAGTATATATGTGTCCCTGTAATTGCAAAATGTAACCAAGAAAGAAATTCTTTAGTGTTCCCTCCTAGAGTGTAGTGAGATATCTAAATCTGTCTTACTTTATTGTACTTCTAGAAAGTTTGATATTATCTCAAAGGAATTATGGGAAGGTTGCTTGAAAGACTAGGAGGAGTTATTCTTTCAAAGGAGACTTTGTTGTCTCCAAATCTAAGGATGTAAAAGCCCTCATTCCATTTGCAGTCACCAATTTACCTGTTAAAAATACCTTTCTATGTCATCATATATGTCCCTATTTTGTATACCTTCATTTTATGTACTTCTTTGTTTGATCATTTATTTCTTCAAAAAGAATAAAAATGTTTATTCTTGGATAATTCAGATAGGGATGTATTCAAGGCACTAAGACTTCTGAGTTCCAAAGCTGTGCATTAGGTCAACTTTTAAACAAACAATTGCCAGCATCAAAAAAGCACTGGAAACCCTGAAAGTTTGGGCGTTAATTGCACAACCCTGAAAGTAGGAAAGTTAGAAATCACTTATCCCCCACTTTTTCATGGTGGGAAGAGCTGAGTGAAGAGAACCAAGGTAGAAAAACTGAATGCAACAAGGATTACAAAGAGAACAAAAAAAAAGTAGAGGACAAGGGAGTTTTCCAAAAGAGATTAAGATTCTTCTGATATTTTATGCCTGGAGAATTTTTAAGGTAATCCTATCAAAAAAAATCTATTCTGTGAATAGAGAATCTTGCACCCTGAAACCCTACTAGAAAAGTTATTACACCATAGAGCTGCCTCCCCTACATTTTTAAATTTACATTTATGTATTTTTAATTTATGGAACAAAATAAGCATTTCCATTACACAGTATAATAAAAACTATGATTGTACATCGAACTGCAAATCTACTATGTATTTGGTATTCCTTTTAAATATATCAGTTATCTTGTAATTTTTTTCTTTCTTCCTCTTTCCTATCTCTTCACTTCATACATATGTACATATACACACACATATATACATATACATGTGTGTATATATGTACATAAATATGTAAGTATACACACATACATATTATATAAATGTAAGATTTTTCTATACAAACTTCTATTTATCAGTTCTTTCTCTGGATGTAGATAAGTCTTTCTTCATATGTCCTTTAGAGTTAATTTTCATATTCATAATAGTCAAAATGATTTATTTGCTCAGTGACTCTTAAAACAATATTGCTCTTGTTACGTATAGAATGTTGTCTTGATTCTTCTCATTTCACTCTTCATTATTTTGTGCAAGCTTTTTCATGTTTTTCCAAGGTCATTGAGCTCATCATTTCTTATAGCATAGTATTATTCCATCACAACCATACACCACAACTTATTCAGTCATTCCCCAATTGATGGGCATCCCTGTAATTTCCAGTTCTTTGCCAGCACAAAGAGAATTGCTATAAACATTTTAGAATGAATAGGTTTTTCTTCCTTTTCCACTTATCCTCTTTGGAAATAGACATAATAGTAGTATTAGATGGGCCAAAGAGTATAGGCAGTTTAATAATTCTTCGGGCATAATTCCAAATTACTCTCCAAAATGGCTGGCTCAGCTTGCAGATCCACCAACATGAATTAAGATCTCAGTTTTTCCATATCCTCTCTAACATTTGTCACTTGCCCCTTCTCTCATTTTATCCAATCTAAGTGCAAAATAATATCTCAAGGTTTTCTAAATTCACATTTCTCTAATCAATAGTAATTTAGGGTGGTTTTTATATGACTATAAATTGTTTTGGTTTCTTCACTGGAAAATTGCCTGTTCATATCCTTAGACCACTTATCAGTTGGGGAATGACTTATATTCTTATAGATTAGAGAAATTACTTTATATATTTAAGATATGAGACCTTAATCTAAAGAACTGTCTACAAAATTCCCACCCCTTTTCTGCTTTATTGTGACCAACAACGGGTGGGTTCAGCTTTACTTCCAAGTCAGTAACAAACTATTTATACATAGAGAATCATTCTAATATATTGACATTGAGTCTTCTGATATTTGTCATGCCTTGGGACCTCCACTTTTGTTGAATGTGAATGTTTACCTTGGAGACAACAAATTTCAGATTAGTGAAGCACTCTGTGAAACATGCCATCTTTGTCACTCACATTGAAATGGATCGAATTAATAAGTCACAGGTAAAATTAATTGAGAATTTAGAGAGCGACATTTATTAGCCAGGCTAGTGGCTGCCTCATGTAGAGACCCAGAGGAGACAGCCCCAAACTGAGGTGGGTGAGTGCATTTTAAGCATTTTGGTGCTACTCAGTACAGCCTTGTGGTTTCCACAACAAACAGGGTTCTGACAGAGCAAGAGTGGGGCTTGCTACTAGGCAAGAACCCCC
>CM053769.1:495347698-495363925 GCA_028658325.1 Potorous gilbertii
CTTACAGCAAAGTCCATTCTGTCTCAGATGAACATAGAAAAGCAGGGTTTTCAATTATAATGTCAGGAAATGCATCAGAAAAATAGACTTCATTAGTAGAAATTAAGAAGGCTTGTTTCCTATGAAAGTCGACACCTGTTCCTGATTGTTAATGAGGCACTGGGTCAAGAGGGGTCATACCCTCTGGCTCTTAAAAATCTGAGATGAGCTTTTGCTTTGAGACTTAGTTTTGGAAAGAAGTTTCTGGGCCAGATAAGATGCTGGGAAACCACTAAGCAGCCCCAGCTTTGAAAACCCAGATGTTGGCTCTTCCCTCTCTGGTATCTTTATATGTAATGGTCAGACAGTTAGATCTGTCTGTTTGTGTATTCCCTACTGTTAGACACTTTGGAAACACCATTTGTAGGTCTAGATTTCTCTGTATTTTCTGTGAAGTTGAGGGTGCTGACATTTTCCCCTAAACTAAGAGAATGATACAGGTGCTCAATTAAATTTATTGTTCATCCCTTGAAAGTTGCCTTTCCTTTTCAAAATGCAGATCTAAGAACATGTGATAACACACAATGGGAAGGAAGCACATTCAACAGGACTTTGCAATATACTTCAAAAAAGCAAGAGGTTGCTAAGGTGTTTTTGTGACTTCAGTTTTTCTTGCATAGAAAGCCTGAGGGAGTGGATAAAGAGTCACAAGTAAAGGAAAACTTGTTGACTTTATTCTGGACAGAATTCTTCTTCAGATTTGGGTGGGGACTGGATGCTTTCTGATGTCCCATCCAACTTCAAGACTCTGTGTTTGGAGGTGATTTCAGTTTCCCTATTTTTGTGATAGGATACATTGTAACCAATTAGGTAAATCAAAGAAAAAGTGGGAACATAAAGAAAAACATTATTTATTGGATGAGATTCCTAATATCATGTGAATGAGAAAAGGTACTGTTTTTGTTTTATTTTCTAAGGTATAAAGAAGTCACAACATGTGTTAGTTCTGTCAGTATGTATTAGAGACTTTATTTAACACTTCAACATCTTAACATTATAGGCAGTTATCTTTGTTAATTCACTAGAGGAAAAATAAACACCCAGACATCAGTCACATCCGTGTGTTAGTGCCATGTAAACCAAAGTAGAAGTTAGCACTTTTTCTTTTGACTGAAACTATGGTGTCACTGTTTCAATCTAGTCCAAGATAAGTCATAGCTTAATTGTTCCTCTAGGGGCTAAGATGACAGATCTCCCAGGGCTCTCTCTAGCTGACCTTTGGGAAAGGACTGGGCCTAACTGGATCCCTCTCCCATGCATACTTAAAGACCAATGAACACACAAACAAATGAACAGTGAAGAATTTCTAGAAAAAGGAATCCTCCAGTTATTGCCCTCTAGCAGAAAAAGGTAGGTTTGCTATGAAATGAGAAATAGTTTTTCCTTCGTTATAAGATTTTAAAAAGGGCCCAAAGAGAATGGAAAGAAAGATGAACATTTAAAATTTAAGTATTTTGAGTTTTTATGAACGATTTCTTTGTATCTGTGTAAATTTTCAAAAGTCAGAGTGAGAGTCAGATGATAAATGCAGAGAGAAAGACAGAGATAGAATGGGATGAACGGAGAGACAGGAGAGACAGAGGCAGAGACAGAATTTTCAATAAAATAGAGAATTATATAATTGTTGATAAGAATAAATACTGTTATTTCTGCTTTTGCTTTTTAATTTCCATCTTAAAGTTCAAGGCTGAATCACAAAATCAGGCTCAAGAAAATATTATCAGTTATTTCTTTATCAATATTTTGCTCTTACCATCACTCCCACCACCACCAGTACTACAAAAACTAATATTACTACTACTAGCAGTAGTACCACTGTTATTACTACTCTTACTGCTGCTACTACTCCTACTACTTCTACTACACCACCACCACCACTACTACTACTACTACAACTACTACTACTACTAGTACTGCTACTTCATAGTTTTAGTATAAAGGGTAAGTTCTGTGTCCTTTTTTAAAACTTGGTAATTTCCTTTACATGTACATATATTATAACAGACTTTTTGAGAATAGGATTGAATATATTATTACATAATAAAATAATGTGATAGATTTATAGGGATATTTATATTACATATAAATGTGTGATGCATTTACACTTACATATTACACAGAGATATGAGGCATTTATACTTTTATATATTATATTTATACTAACATTAAAAATTTTTTTTAAAGTTTTCTAGTTCAGGTCAAAAAATGATGCTTATTACTTGAGAGTTAAGTGACTGATCTTTTTTGGGATCAAACAATCATACCAGTATTTAAACCCTTTATATCAAAAAGACAGCCCAACCTAGTGGAAAGATAATTGAATTGAGAAAAAGAAGGATCTGATTAGAATTACAGTGGATTAGATCTGATTACATCTAACTTGATTAGAAACTGATTGGATTAGAACTTAGAATCAGAAGGATCTTGCTTTCTCATTTGTTTCCATTGTTGGGGAAATGGTTGAGTACTGATTTCTCATTCCCAAATTGAACATAATTGCTTTTGTCCCTGATTTTGCAAGATTGTGTGAATTTGAAAGAAATGTTGTATAACACTTTACACAGCCTTATCCATGTCATCAAAATGTTATTTTTTTATTATCAGAGAAATAACCTGAGAGTTCCAGGAACTTTTTGTTGCCTACTTGTTAAGATGTTATGATGGACAACTGATTAACTTTTCCTTCCTAAATTATTATTCAATAATTTCCTGCAATCTAGCAACTACCACAGGCATGAAGTGTGTCCTTCTGCATTTGTATGCCTACAACTCTTGCTTTTAGCTCATTCCTTGAATTTTCTTTGGTGGGGACAATGGCAAGACATAGGTTCAGACATAGGGGTCCTAAAAGAAAGATAAATGAGAGATGAGCAGTGACAAAAATGCCAATTACTGTTGGCCCACCTTCTCTATCCCCACCCCTCTCACCCATTGCATTGCTTCATGCCAGATAGGAATTGACAAGAAAGCAACCTAGTCCTTTGCTTTGAAAACCAATTCTCTTGGAAACTCACCAGGCCTGTTAATTTCCAATCTTTCATCATGTATCTAATGTCCTTTCTCTACTGATTGCTAATTCTTTGGGAATTTGGGGACAGGGAATGGGAAAACCTAGGGTGATATGTGTGTTAAGGTATAAGAGGAAGGGAATGAGGATTCACTAGTCAGGGAGAAATAATTGAAATGGCTGCAACTTTAGAAATATTTTCAGGACAAGAAAATTGTCATTTTCAAAAGGGGATATAGTCTGTATTAAGCTCATTTATAATAGCACAGTGAACGTATGTGTTATTATTTTGCTTGATGTTATGCAGGAGCTGCCATAGCTGATGTGGTTGCCTAGAACACATGGTGTACAAGTCTAAGTTAGCAAGTCAAGTTTACAAGCATTTTTAAGGGATTACAATGTGCCTGACACTTTGCTGAGGTCTGAGAATACAAGGAGAAAAAAGAGGCCCCTGCTCTCAGGGAACTTCTATCCTAATGGGAGAAAACAAACTCTAGCACATCTTATTGAGGAAAAACTTAACAACAGGATAATCCTCATCTTAGTACTGAAGTGAATTCAGCAAAGACATCTAGAATGCCTTGAATTAAGAGTTCGGAAACTGAATGTAGAAACCTAGAATTTATGCTCAGTTCTTTCACAAAAGAGCTGTGAGAGTTTGAGTAAGTCAGGGATCCTAAATTTAGACTGGCAATGGAGTTTTAGATTAACTGTAAGTCCTTATATTTCTTCTAGGTCCAACCTTCTCATTTTCCAGGGGCAAGTGTGGCAGGAGAAAAATAGAGGATACACAATTCAAGTGACTTGCCTCAGGTCAAAAGGCAGTAAATTGTCCCTTAACTTCCCTATTTCCTAAGTATCTTCAGCTTCAAAATGAGAATGATAATGGATGTTCTACCAATACAATGGTACTGCCATTCAGACCAAAGAAAACAATTTAGATGAAATCCTTTTTCAATAGTGTTATATCTCTTTCATTCACTTTGCCTCAGTTTCTTCTATCACCCTAATTCAGGAGGGTTTCAAATTTATTTTCATCCTTTTTCTATTTAATGATAATACTGATAACTCACATCATATAATGTTTACAGTTTATGATCCTTTTCTCATCAGAGTTTTATAACAGTCTCCTGTAGTAGGCATCTCTAATATTTATCCCTCTTTTACAGAGAAGGACAATGAGATTCATAAAGGCAAGGTAAGAGACTCACCAATGATCCCAGATCTAGTTAAATTACAGAAGCAAGCTTCAAGTCCAGATTTCTCCAGGCCCCCAAACTAGATAAGTAGCCATTATTTCATGCTTCTTCATTTATTGCTTTTTTTAGTACTCATCAGCCAATGATTTCTAAAATATCCTCACCTGAGTTGGTCAGCAAATATTAAGCACTTGCTTTGTGCCAGGCACTGTGTAGGAGGTGTTGGGAATGCAAAGAAAGGCAAAAACAGTCCTTCTGGAAGCTCAGATGATAATGAGAGAGGCAACATGCAAATAATTATGGATAAACATGATATACCGATGGTAAGCTGGAGTTAGTATCCGGGTTCTCAAAGCAACAATTCCTTTCCCAAGGAACATTAGTCCTTCTTCAATAGTCTTAGAGAGTGAGAATTGCTTTGACAAAGAAGGTAAGTAAGCAAGGAATTGCTTGCAAAAAGCTCTGCTTTCAGATTTCGAAAAACTTCCTTCTATAGGGCGTATACATATGCATATACATGATCTACAATCAGAGCAAGGAGTGAAGTTAGGACTCTTGCACTAGAAGGCCAGCTCTTTGTCCACATCCTCCCGTCTTACCAATGATGCAAATTTGGGCTCCACTTCTGGGTCCCTAGGTTCTGTTTTATGAGCTTTGGCTTTATTTTTTTAGGGCCCATATCATTTGCAAAACTTCCCAATTGTTGAGACACTATGAATTATTTTGGCTACCTTATCCCACTAAGTTACCACAATCACTTCGTATGTTTCTCCATTATAAACTCTTTGTCAAAAGGGACTCTCTTGGTTGTTTGTATAAGCCTCAAAGCTTAACATCATGTGTGGCACATAGTGGTTTCTTAATAAATGTGCTTCCACTTTTGAATATCACCTACTATTATCAATAATTATTCTAAATTCCTTTCCTTTTATCACGAGCACCTAGGCCTATACCTGGTACAGGGAGGTTGAAAAAATGCCAGGTGTCTGATGATGTCAAGATATCATAAGTTCCTCACCAGTATGTTCAAAATCACTCATTGGAATCTTTGCTTGTAGACTGAGAAATATAAGTTCATTACAGTTCACCCAGTCTCAACCCCTCATTCTGCTGATGAAAGTATATCTATCTCTGTCTGTCTGTCTACGTTAGCAGAAGGCCGGAAACTTGCAAAACATTCCATTGAGAGAATGTGTTGTAATTCAAGAATATTTTTAGATGCTAATTTCCTACTTTGAGATCTCATGAGATGCAGTAACTGCATTTCTGTTTTTAAGAATATTTGTGAGTCCTTTCACTTTCTTTTAGATCAAGAATTGCTTGCAAAAAGGTCTGCTTTCAGACTTTGAAAAACTGCATACAATAGTAATCAATACTTGGGTTCTAATTCCTACTAAGCCTAACATTCTACTTGACCTTGGATAGTCCCCTATCCTGTTGATTGCCCTCTTCATCAAATTAATTTGGTAAATTTCTGAGGTTTCAACTTTCTTCTAGTTCTGACATTCTAGCTCTGTGAATCTTTCTACTTCCTTTAGCTTTAAGAGGCTGTGTGCTACATGAGTTCCCTGAAATATTTAAAAAGAACTTCACTAAAATCTACATAGAGGCTAGCAGATTTTGGATATGACCGTATCCCTCTACCCATGATTTTTGTAAAAGGGTCATTTACCTATATAATTATTTTTTTCTTTGATCAAATTTGTCGCCTTGATATAATTTAAGGCCATTCTCACTGCTCTTTGTTTGATAGGAAAAATAAAATAAATGATACCCTCTTGAAACTAATGATTTGTTAGAAAAATAGTTTGTATAAAAGATTGCTACAAGATGTCTGGACAGGTAACAGAAATGTGAACATTCCATGTACAATGGGGCTCATTATGCTGGTAAAGCAATAGCTTCATCTCATGTCTAATCAGTATCCTGTCGGACACTGAACATATCACCAAAAACAGTAGGAAAAATGGAAAATTTATCAACCTGAGCCAAAATGGCACAAGAAATTCCTTGGGGGTAAGATTGAAAATTATTTTCTAGATTGTATTTGCATCTACTTCACAGTAACTGTTGATAAATCACATTTTAAAAGACTCCTTTCTGTTATTCAGGTTGATTAGAGATAATGATACTTTCTGCCACTCCAAAGTTTCCTTAAAGATTGAGGAATTCTTTAGAAGAAGCTATCCATCTATGGTGAGATTAAAGGAAACTGCAAGAGTAAGCTGGTCTCACAAGGGCAAGCATAAAAATGCAATACCTGAGTAGAACAAGGTGAATTCTACATTGAAATTGCATGTTATCTATATACTGAACTGAAAAGTGGAAAGGGAATAATTGTGATGAAGAAAATGAATGTTTAAAATGGAAGTGGAGATCCTAATAGGAGAGAGTGAATTTCCCAAGTTATATAAATGATAAATGTCTGATTCTAGATTTGAACATAGGAATTACTAACTCCATGTGTAGCAATTTATCCTCTGTATCACACAACTACTCAACCTTGGGTCAAGTTTCTTTGTATGACTCTTGAATTCTGTTTCAGATTCTGGTTCTCATCTGGTTTCCACTACAGATAACTACTTTCCACCAGTTTCCAGGCATGCACCTCTGCCATCTATATGTCTGCCTTCAATTTACTTTCTGGCCTGTAACAGTTCAGAGAATTTCCAGTTATGGCCATTCTTCACACTGCTGACTCAGTTATATGAATTATACCATGAAACTTAATTGGGCTCACTTCATGGCTTCATGGTTGGGGTAGTAAAGGGAACTTTCAACTAAAGTATTGAAGGTACTATAAAATATCATATGAAAAAGAACATGATTTTCCTGAAGTAAGATTGATGATGGGGATGAAGATGATATTTCTTTCTCTTTTTGTTTTATTTATCCCTATGTGGAGAAGGAATTCATTGAGAGGAGATCTCACTAACCAAATAATATTTCTCTATTTTTGGCATAATATAGTTAGAGGACTTTTTAAAATTTTGGTTTTTGAATATCAAAGCATTTTAATTTTGACTAATTTAAATTCAGATCTTTCTTTTGTTCTCTTTAGTGAACAAAATAACATATTGGGTGTTAGATTTTGTCGACAAACACTGACAAAAAGAAACCTGACAACTGACTCCTATGGCATCAAACAATCATTCCACAGTGTCTGAGTTCATCTTACAAAGTTTCTCGGACAATCCTCAGGTTCAGATTATTTTTTTCATCATCTTCTTAGGACTTTTTATCATGGCATTCACTGGTAACTCAGTCATTGTCACTGTGATTAGTCTAAATCCAGGCCTCCACACTCCCATGTACTTTTTCCTTGTTAATTTGGCCTTCATGGATATTCTCTCCACAACCACTGTATTGCCTAAGTTGCTGCAGAACCTAGTGACCAAGAACACCATTTCCTATGGTGGTTGCATAGCTCAGATATATTTCCTAACTTTGTGCCTGGGATCTGAACTCTTGCTTTTCACAGCCATGGCCTGTGATCGATATGTAGCCATCTGCCAGCCCCTCCACTATTCTACTATCATGAGCAACACAGTTTGCTGTCTCACAGCATCTGCAGTGTGGGCTGTCAGTGGGGTCAATACAACAATTCATATCATCATGACTGTTCGCTTGTCTTTCTGTGGCCCCAATGTCATTGATTATTTCTTTTGTGAACTTCCTCCATTATTGCCTCTCTCATGCTCCTCAACAGATGTCAACAATGTACTGCTCGTTATGTCAGACATACTCTTTGGTATTTTAAATTTTCTACTCATCATGGTGTCCTATGGTTTCATTATCTCCAGTATCTTGAAGATCCAGACCAAGGAAGGGAAGAAGAAAGCATTTTCCACTTGTTCCTCTCACCTTGTTGTAGTTACCATGTATTATTGCACTTTAATTTATATATACTTTCTTCCTATTTTTGGTCAATCTCTGAAGAAAGGCAAAGTGGCCTCACTGATTTATGCCATAGTGACCCCAGCCTTGAACCCTGTGATCTACTCCCTGAGAAACAAGGATGTGAAAATAGCACTCAATAAATTATGTCCATTTCTTAGGAAATAATTGGCTATTTAACAAACTGATACAGCTCCACAAAATGAGATTAAGAGCATCTTTAAAACAAAAGTGTACATGTATCACAACCTGGACAAGTTTGCACATCACTTCTCCTGGGTGGCAATATTCCTGAACTCAGAATATGCTGTCATGTGAACAAGTGAACTTTCAGGTTACATTTTTTTCTTGAAGATTTTAATGAAGGAAAAATCAAAATGACTTCAAACAATGTCACAGAAGAATTTGATGTGCCAAGCCATGTCAAATCCTTGGTTTACGTAGAACAGAATTTGTTACCATGACATATTCTAAGAGATAATTCATTTGAGGATTTGATTGCCTATTTTCTTGCATGTCCTATAATTAAGTGAGACTTACTGGAATTTTTATTATGAACTTAATAGGCTTCAAGGGAAATGAAAAAGGCCTTAGTTAGGTCTGTTACACCACAAGAAGACTTACTTTGATTTAACTGAGGAATAAAAAATGGCCTCTCCTTACTCTCTCTTCATCCAAAGGAAAGGTGTTCAACTAAGTCTGATGGTACTAGAGAACTTTGGTGACTGTGGCAAGCCAGAAGTCACACAGAAAGACTACCAGAATGAAGGACAGGACCTCAACTTGCTTCCATCCTGAACTCAACTCTTGAGGACTCAGCAACCAAAATGATCAAACCGAAAAAAAGACTTTTAACGTGCCAGGCATGATCAAAGCAGTAAGCTAGAATAGAAAAATAACAAAAAAATAAAAAACAAAACCCTTATATTTAGAACTCTCAAAGAAAAAATGTATGCCTATGAGAATAATTAGAATTCCTCTGAAAAATCATGGAATTTTTTAAATTAAAAAAAGAAGTGAGAACTGTGGAAGGGAAAGGGATAAGCACTTATGGAGTGGTTATTATGTGCCAGGCACTGTGGTAAGCAAAATTATTACATTTGATGCTCTAAAAAACCTGAAAAATAACAGAGATGAAACAGACATTAAGTGATTTGGTCAGGGTCCTTAACTTAGTGTTTGAAGTCACATTTGAACTCAAGCCTTCCTAACTCCAAATCTGGGGATCTATCCAATAACCACAGCCTGCCCTCAAGAGAAGGAGAGAATTACCAACAAAGCACCATAATTTCACAGAAGGTGTATAACTCCATATTTTGGTAAAAATTCACTAAAAATCAGAATGGACCAAATTATTGATTCTCAGCCAACATGATTGTTTATATTAAAGTTAAAAAAATGAAAGTGATATTTGATATCCAAAAATAAGTGAGATAACTGAAAACTTATTGTGCAATAATAAAAGCAGTTGGTTGGAGCATAAATCCCCTCTGAGATTTATAGTTTTTCAGAAAGAAAACAAGTTGAGATCAGCCCTCAATTGTGGGTGTGTAAAAATATTTTCTTTTCACTCAAAGTGACAGGGTGAGTTTTAGGATTCTTAAAAATGTGGGGCTGTCTTTTATCAATCTCTCTAAAACTTCTTCATTCAGGTTTCAACAGGATAACTTGAACTTCAAATCCAAAAAAAAAGGGAACTCTGATATCATTTTTCAAAAAATCATTAATGAAATCCTCCACGTAGATAATAAGAGGAAAAATTGAAAATACAAAGAATACACTGATAGTCTCCTAAAAGGAAACAAAATAAAAATTCCTAAGTACGTTATTGGCAGTATCCAAAGCTTCCAGAAAAAAAAATACTATACTCTTAAGGAAATTTGAAGATCTTCCCTGATCCTTAATAGTTCCATGGGACAACCTGCTTTTAGCTTTGGCCCAACCCACAGCTTGCCGAATGGGTGGAGCAGGAAAGGGAAAACTGAGAGTCAAAGCTAAGGCAGAGCAGCTAGTTGAGTGAAAAAGGGAGTAATTTTGCCTAAGGGAATTTGTTTGTGTGGAAGTCTGATGGAGGGAAAACTTGGGGATGGCCCTGATCCCTGCATTGATAATGTATTTAGATTTCTTTGTTACTATGATGGATTTTTTTTCTGGTGTTTGAATAAACATCTTGGTTTCATCTTTGTGGAAGAGAGTTTATATTTTGTAAATTTACCCTGGAAATATTCATGCATATCCATAGTAACTGCTGTGGATGTGGTATTGACCTTACAATTTCAAGCAGCTAGAAAAAAAAAATAAAAATATTGAAGAATCAAGACTGAATAAGATTTAGTAGCTACCATCCAAAGAAATGGAGAACATGGAAAGAAATATTCTATGAGGCAAAATGCAAAGGTCTACAACAAAGGATATCTTACTGAGTAAAAAGGCATATTATATCTATCAATCAAAATAGACTTTGAATACAATAGATTTTCAAATATTCTTGAAAAACCAGAATTGTAAAACAACTTTGATATATAGGTAATTTTTATATTTATATATTCCAAAGGAAATGGAAGAGAATATAAAAAGAAATTAGATTTAAACTTAACACATCACACAATACAAAAAATAAGTTCCAAACAGATAAATGACCTACATATAATAGGACACACTATAAACAAATTAGAAAAAAATGGGGAAAATGATCTCTCAGATCTAGGGATAGATGAAAGTTCCTGACCAAATGAGGAAGACAGTGTTTCAGAAGATAAAATGAATATTTCTGTTTCTAAAAACTTTAAAAAGTGTATATACAAATAAATTTCATTAAACTATGATTGAAAGATAAGAAAAATATTTACAGAAAGTTTATCTCAAATTCATTTGTTTATAAAATTCTAATTTCTAAATAACTAAGGAGCTGATTTAAATTCATAAGAAAAAGACCCTTGCCCCAACTGACAAATGGTGTAAGACACTAAGAGACAGATATCAAAGGAGAAAATCAGAATAGTTATGGTAATATGAAAAGTACTCTTACCGGTAATTAGGAAAAGAGCAATCAGAGCAATTTTGAGATTCCACCTCATTCATCACAGTGGCAAAGATAAAGCAGAAAATAATTAGAAGTAGGGGGATGTGGGGAAAATTGGTGGATTGATGTACTGACTGTTCCTTTGAGTGGATAAAACTATTCTGAAAAGCAGTTTGGAATTATGAAAAGTTACTAAACAGCAAATGTGCTTTGAATGTTATATATTAATTACATGCATATGTATACATACATACCATATATAAATTCATATGTATGCACATACATATAATACATATGCACACATATATACACACATTATATATGTATATGTATCCCTTGACGGAATTTGTTTTGTTTACTCTACATTTTTGTTAAAAGGAAAGTGTTTTTTTTTGTTTTCAATGAGATTAGGAAGACAGACAAACAATGGATTTTCTATAATTATTTTTTTAAATAGGGAAGTAGAGATATTACAGATTGTAAATGCTACATGAATTTTCATATGAGGTCAGTTTATAATTAGTTTTATTCTGTTGCAGGAGATGTTTCAGGAAGTGAGAGTAATCTATAAATATCTGTAAATAATAATAAAAAATAAACCTATAAATAAAATTGTCTATAAATATGTTTGAAATGTAAAAATAGAATATTAAGAACTTTTTTTAAACAAGTACTTTTGTGTATCTTAGCTACTCACAAATTGATACAGACCCTTCAATTTTTTTCCAGTGCAACCTCTTGTACTGTATATCTTTATTGGATTGAATTTCAGCAATGAATGGAAGCTTATAAACTATGTATATCATATGATGGCTGAATATAAATTCCCTCTAAACAATTCATTTGTCAAGTTAAAAACCTGGAGTGAGATCTTTGGAGGAAGCCTGATACATTTCTGGACAATTCTAGTTGTTAGGAAGGTTTTCCTTATAACTGTAAGGGAAGCAAAGTAGGATATTTTTAACTGTTCTTCTGGAATGAGTTTTAACCCATCAAGTGTCTTTGGCTTTGATTGAATCAAGAGTCTTAGATTGGAAACAGGATATACATTGTATTGCTTGGAGGGAGAGAAAAACAGAGCTGAGAAACATGGAGAAACAGCTGAAAGCATGCATGAGAAGGCTAAGGGAACTTGCTTATAAGGTGGCCTAAACGGAAGAATGTGCTATCCGCGCTCCCTCCGTTGATCTGTGTTGATTTCTCAGACAAAAGTCCTGTCTTGACGACACTGGTAGTGTGTATAAATATTGTTATAGCACTGTTAAGCTTTGTTTTCCTAGAAGCAAAAACAGTGTGCAGGAATCCCTGAAGCCTGCTGTGAGGTAGAAGCAGGAAGAGTTTGGAGACCCATGAACTGAGACAAGGAGCAGGAGCAGAGAGGTTCCTGCATGTGAACTCAGGCAAGAACAGAGGAGGAGCCTTGTGGTTTGAAGATAGCCTCAAGTCAAGATGAAAGAGGACTTTACTTGGAGACTGTGTATTGATTAAGGAGATTGTTCTTATCTTGATCTAGGGATGAATGGTGCAGTAGTTCCTGCAACCTTAGAAGGATGCATCATGCATGGGAAGACCCTAGTCTGGGACCCCCTGACTTCGTGGATAAAATTATATATGCTATATGTCATATGACACACTTGAATGTTGTGAGATACATATATGTATTAGATGATATGTTTTGCTTAAGGATGTTGCTAAGAATGTTATGTCTTACTTTATTGAACAATGTTTAGTTTATTGCTGAATAAATAGAGCATTCATTATACTATGTGATTAGACCCTTAAAATTATTCACAGTAGCAGTCCTCAGGTGTGCTGCCATGACGGGTATTACAATAACTAACTTAATTTCTAGACAGCTTCCCTCTCATCTGTTGGTCCTCTGGGTACCAAACAGGGAAAAAAAATCTAATCCCTCTTATTTTTGACAGCTCTTCAAAAATTTAAAGATTGTTATGAGTGACTACCCCAGAAACCATCATTCCAGGTATGAAAAGTTCATAGCTGAATACAAAGACAAAATGAGACTTTTTCTAATATTGCTCAGTAATTATTTTTCATTTGTGTCCTTAGCAACATGGCAGTCCAACATTCTTCCAGTAGAATCCAGGAATACTAGAATTGGAAGAGACTTTAGAATCTGACTAGTACAATCACATCAATATAGATGAAGACATGGAATCTCAGAGAGAGAAAGTTATGTAGCCAAGTGCTATGGCCCATGTGGCAGAGAAGTAATTACTCCTTGTTCTTAGGCCTTAGAGACTGAACTAGTATCTTAGACATGACTTTCTCTCTCATTTCCCAGAAAGGATGGGGCTTATAGGTCAGTGGAGAAGTCAAGATTTCATTGATGCATCTGGATAACTTCATTGCACACCTCAGCCTTGGAATGACAGGGAAACAAACTGAACAGTGCTATGCAATATATTTTACAAAGCAGAAGTTTGCTAAGGTATTTTTTACAACCTAAATTTTTCTCTTACAGGAAGCCTAGGAGAGTGGACAAAGACCCTCAAACAGATTAGTACTTGTTGGCTATGTTATAGATAGGGTTGGGGACTAGATGGTCTCTAATGTCCCATCCAACTCCAAGGTCCTGTGATTCTGTGTGTGGAGCTGAGTTCCCTTCCCTTCCCCTGTTTTGGTAATAGGGTACATTGCAACCAATTAGTTGAATAAAAGGGAAAGTGGAACCATAAAGAAACATATTGTCTGTTGGGTGAGAGTCCTAGCATCATGTGAATGTCTCTGTCTCTGTCTCTCTCTTCCTCCTCTTTTCCCTCTCAATTTTTGTTAATTAAAATATAATTTAGTTGAAAATAAGGTTCAGGTGCTACAGATGGGGAATGGTGAACACACTTTCCTATGAGGTCATTATGTGTTTAATTTCATTTCTTTTATTCTATTAAAGTATCTCTCCTGGAGTGAGCATGATCTGTAAATGTTTGTAATTTAAAAATAAAAAACATGTCAATTAAACTTTAAGAGAATAAGTACAGAGAAGAAGAAACAAAATTAATGCTTTTTCCTTTACTTATTTACTTAGAAAACCCTGAACTAAAGTATAATTGAAATAATTAACAACCTCAGTGTTGTTTCAGGGCTTAAACTCTACTTGGCATCTGCTGTCTGCCTGTTTTTCAACTCCATGGAACTAGATCCTCTTCCCAGCATCACTAATAATCTCATTACCATGCAACTAAACCATATTGTGATTGACACCATGTCCCTCAGATACCTCTGCCCTGTGAATAGAGGACTGGAAGGTGGAATAACAAGGTCCTCCCATTGCCTTTCTTTATAGAGGCAGACAGTAGATTTTTAGCACTCTACTTTGCATCAGCTGCTCTTTCTCTGTTTTGAACTCCACAGTACCTCTCAATGACCCTCCCACCCCTTTTCTCCCTCCTTTTGTGTTATCTCTCCCTGTTAATTTTAAGCTCCTTGAGGGTAGGGACTGTTTTTCTTTTTTATTTAATTATATTCCAGTGACTGGTGTATAGTAGGTATTTAAAATATATTTATTGGATTGAAAAAAAACCTAATAAGTCATCAGCATTTATGTATGTTGCCAACCAACTCCAGCAGGGGGAGATAGAAAGTGAAATTCCCTTAAAATTATAGAAAGTAAAATATTTGTGATTTTATTTGTCAAGAATCAAATTTGAACCTCTCCTGCAGCCCTCCCTACCTGAATTTATGAATAAAACTACAAAACATTCTTTATAGAAATAAATTTGAAGAAATATTCATTGTTTAAGGGTAGGCCAAGCCAACATAATAAGTATGTGATACTAGCTAAATGCACTTATTCTGTGCCATACCAATTGAACTACCCAGAGACTACTTCATAAAGCTAAAACAAGAATAAATAAAAGTAATAAGAACTTGCATATAGAAGAAACAAAATGTGTAATATTTCAAAGTATTTTCACACTTTAAAGGAGATAGCCTGGGAGGGTGTAAATTTTTCTGAATGGGAAGATGCAAGGATTGTATGACATTCCAAGTTGTGCCACTCTTTTACTTTGTAGCTTAATGCATGTTACTGAACATGCCTCTATTTTTCTACGAATAAAATGGAACTGAATACTTTAATTGCAATGCTGCTAGCCCTCAAAAACCAAAATGCATATCGAAATGATTTCTTTCATTTGATACTTCTGGCGACTCCATGAGATTCAATAAATATTTTTCTCCCTTCACAGGATTTCAAAATCAGTTTGAGAAAAGTTGATTTGCCAAGGGTCACATCGTGAATAAGTGCCTGACATTTTTGTATTGATGTTGCTTGGGCACCCAGAATGTATAGATCAACAAAGTAAACTTTATTTCCACCAAAGATACCTGAACACACATACACACACGCGCGCGCGCGCGCACACACACAAACACGCACGCACACACACACCTGATTTGCCCTAGCAAAATAGCAAGTTACATGGAGAGATGATGGAGAACTTTTTGATTTTTTTTTCTGTGATTATTAACACAATACCTCACACATAAAATGTGCTTAATAAATGCTTGTTGACCAACCAGCAGTATAAGCTGCCAGGACTGCTGCTGTACACCTTGTCTCCTCCACCCACCTCAACAAGGGACAACTTTCCATCAGTTGTTGAAGTTTCTACCAGGGTTTTCCTATTGCAATAGGAAATCTCCTGTTTCCACTTGACTTTCAGGTAGTTCTTAGCAAACACTCCAAAGTTTTATTGTGTTACATAATGTTACATAAATATTATATAAATATGTGGAGAAAAAGCCATGAAGTAGACCACTGTAGAATTCAAAATCTCAACTTCAAGGAAGCATGAGTAATTGATTCATATTCTAATTGGAAGCAAAGCAACATTCCTGAGCATCCAAAACATGTCCTGGAAGACAAAAGCTTTTGGTAGCAGTAATTCTTGACCTTTGTCCAAATCCTAAAGCAGAGTCAAGTTAATTAGAGGACACTTAGCAGGTACCCTCAACCACAGAATCAGAGGTTTGGAATGTTCATCATCTCCTGAAGAGAGACAACAGTTTCTTGAGTCCCACTTTAACTTCTTTGTTCCTCA
>CM053769.1:495364025-495381766 GCA_028658325.1 Potorous gilbertii
GAGTAGCTCGAAGATGGCCGTATATAGGTATAAATTACGGTGCTATAATACATGCTGACCACAATGAGGTGAGAAGAACAGGTTGAAAAGGCTCTCTTTTTGCCCTCAGTGGTGCGAATTTTCAGGATGCTGGAGATAATGCAGGCATAGGAGAGCATTGTGATCATGAAATTCCCCACAGCTAGAAATACATCTGCTGTGAAGGCCATGGTTTCATTTAGGGAGGTAGGGCTGCAGGAGAGCTTCAGTAAAGGGGGGATCTCACAGAAAAAGTGGTTAACTATATTAGAATGGCAGAAAGACAGTTTTATCATTAGGCCAGTGTGTACACCAGTGTTGATGATGCTGATTATCCAAACACTAGTAGCTAACAGCAAACAGACCCTCTTACTCATCATGGTGCTGTAGTGGAGGGGATGGCAGATGGCCACATACCGATCATAAGCCATAGCAGTGAAGATCAACAACTCAGCCCCTAACGACCAAGTGAAGAAGAATAGCTGAGCCATGCAGCCTTCATAGGAAATAGTCTTCCCACCCATCATATTCTCCAGTAGTTTTGGAAGAATTGTGGAGGTGCAGAGGACATCAACCATGGCTAAATTGATGAGGAAGAAGTACATTGGTGTGTGCAGTGCTTGATTAAAACTGATTGTAACAAAGATGAGGATGTTCCCTGAGAGGGCCACTGTGTAGAGGGAGAGGAACAAGACAAAGAACATGGACTGAAGATGAGGGGCTTCTGAGAATCCTTTTATTAAGAAAAAAGTAATTAATGTCTGATTTATCCATGCCATTAGGGAAGGTTAAATCTTGATAAAATCAAGAAAATCACAGAAATCTCATTTTCCTTCATCTGCTTCGTTATGGTCTAGTATAAGATGAAGAAAATATGTATATTAGTATTAAATGTTGCTAATTCAACTGTCTTAAAAACATGCTTATAGGAACACTAGGACCCTTGACCATACTGATGCTTGGAGGCAAGATCCTTTTGTGGACCAGAAACATCAATTTATTATATTGGGCAGAGGATCAAGGGGCTACAGAGATTTTGAATATTCTACTTATTTGACTTCATCAGAGCAGCTCTGACCATTTTATTTTCCTCGGACCAATTCTCTTATGGTTAAAAAGTTCCCACACTCCTCACTCTCCAAATTTCTGGTATATTGTATCATCTCATTCCCCAAACACTGTTCACTTAAATCCTACCTATAGCAATGTCCTTTTTTCTACTACTTATTTGTCCACACTATCCACTACATCCTCTGGAGCTCCCACATTATAATCATCAAAAGGCTTCATTCTAGACTTCTTTTTATTTTCCTTCCACCTTCTGAGTCTCATTGAATTCTAACTTTATGAGATGATATTGCATCATTAGCCATATTTTTCCATATTTATAATTTTTCATATCACCAGCTCATTAGTCCTAAAGAGGAAGAGGTGGAATACTCTTTACTTCCCATTGCCACTTCTAGACTCCCTCTACTGCCGTCATTTTCAGACTCACCTTCTTTGAATTTCTCTTTACTTTCACTCAATTCAGATCTTGATGGCTATTATCTACTAACTGCAGAATATTCTTCCTCATTCTTCAATGAATTCCATGATTGGTTCACAGTTTCCCACTGTACTCCAACACCTGTTCTCAAACTGTCATTTTTCAGTCATATTCAACTCTTTGTGACCCCAATGGGATTTTCTAGGCAGAAATACTGGAGTGGTTTTGCTATTTCTTTCTGTAGCTCATTTTATAGGGGAGGGAACTGAGTTTTTTGACTTTCCCAGAGTCCAACAGTTAGCAAATGTCTGAGACTGGATTCAAATTCTGGAAGATGAGCTTCCTGATTCTAGGGCTGCACTCTCTCCATTGAGTCACTTAGATGGTGAGGCATTCTCAAACCAGAGGACTTCAGCTTGCCTCAAATATTCCGACTCATTGTTTCATCAATATTTTCAACATCCATAACATAGACTCAACATCCTCCATTATACCTTAGTTATATACAGAGATACACATATTTGCCATCACCCACAAATTTCCCACTTCCATAATGATGAACTCAGAAAGGTTTTATCTGACTTTTTATCTGATTATCTGATCTTCCTCTCACTATGTATTATTCCTCCTAAAATTTTCTTTATTCTCATCCCAATCTATGATTCTTTTACCCTTCAGTAATTTCCCAATCATCACTCCTGCTTTGCCCATATTCTGTTCCTTTCCCTATCTCCATCCTTTGATGAACCATTCAAGCTCTGCACTACCTTGTGCTCTCAAATCCCTTTGTTCTATTGTTTTTCAGACAGGCAAAACCCCAACTCTAAATTAATTAATTCTGTCTTCCACCTCCTCTACTTCCATATACAGGTGACCGAATAGAGTTGAGAGGAGTAATATAATTGTCCTGAGAGAGTCCACTACAGATTCATGTTACTGAATCTTATCTAGAACATTACTGCATCAAACTGATCCTTTGAATTCTCCCTAATAGATTTTTCTGTCTCATTGCACTGACTGTCCCAAACTTATTATTCTCTTCTAAGGCATCCCATAGAATCTCCTCCCCTCACATTTTCAGTTGGGAATGTGCCCTCATGTTTTACTGAGAAAATTGAGCCCATTTATTTTAAGTATCTTTTCTTCCCCCATATCTTGATCTTTTCTCTTGCTCCTCAGGTTACTATGGACAATAAGCATTGTTCTATATAATTATCTTCATCTATTATTTTCTGAGTTACTCCAGTCTCTGAGGAAGAGATGAATCATCTTCCTGCCGAGGCTAATCTTTCTATGTGTGCCCTTGAATCCAACCACTGTCTCTCTTTGAAGATTGCCTACATTATAATTCCCTTTTCAAATTTTTAATTTCTCTCTTTCTACTGGTTCCTTCCCTACTACCTACAAACATGCCCACATCTCCATCTTTAAACAAGTTTCACCAGATCCTAGTATCCCCTATCATCCTATATATTATTTTATGTCATCAGCCAAACATTTTTAAAAGCTGTGTACACTAGGTGTCTCCAAGTGTTCTCCACTCACTATTTTTTTTTCTCTTTTGTAATGTGCCTTCTGACTTCATCATTCAATTAAAGTTGCTTTTCCCAAAGATGTTTGATGTCTTAATTGTCGAGTTTTGTGATTTCTTCTCAATTCTGACTCTTCTTGACCTCTATGTAGCATTTCACAGTGGTGACCACCTTCTTGTTCTGGATTATCTCTCTGGGCTTCTGGCAGCATTGTTTACAATTTCTCATACATGTCTATCTTTCTCAATCTTCTTTGCTAAATAATTGTATATGCCATCACCTTTAATTGTGAGTATATCACAAGGCTCTGCTTTGACCCATGCTTCTTTTCTCTCTATAGAACATGACCTCATCAGCTTCCATAGATTAAATTATCTTCTATTTGCAAATAACTGCAAGGCATAGTCACACTGGCCACTGTTCTGTACTTCTGTCTCACAGAGGCAATTGCCTTTTTAACATTTCATACCAGCCTCTCATAACACCACAAACTCAACATGACCACACTAGAACTCATCTTTTCTCTCAAGTGTACCCAATTTTCATAATCCAGTTAAGGGTACCAACAATGTTCCCTGGATCTCAGGCTGTAACCCAGGTAACAACCTCAGTATGACCCTCATCTCTTCATCCTCGTTCCACATATTAAATTAGTTGCCACGTACTTGATCAGCTCAATCAATTTTTGCTTCCATTTCAACTGTATCTCTAGCAAATGTCCTTTTCTTTCTTCTCACCTCAGTTCAAGCCCCATCACCTCTTGCCTGGAGTATTCAAGAGTCTCCTAAATGATGTTCTTACCTCAAATCTCTCCCTACTCCCAATTATCCTCCAGATAGCTACCAGAGTAATTTTTCCTAAGTCTCAATTAAGATGATGGCACCGCATCCTTCATTCAATAAATTCCAATAGCTCCCTGTTACCTCTAATCTAAAAATATCAATCCTTCTCCCCTACCTTTAAAACTTCTCATATATTTTTTCCCATTTCGTCCCTTTCTACATTCTCAGAATTATTCTGCATTACTCTTCTCCATTCATTATGTAATCTTGTCTTGCTGCTCAATTGCTGTTATTAACTGAAGACATTCAACCTCCCATTTCCATACATTTGCACTGATTCTCCCCTAAGGCTGCAATATTCTCTCTCCTCACATCTGTCTTTTAACATATCTACTTTTGTTCAAAATTCAGTTCAAGTACTACCTGCTACATGAAACCATTCTTGATCACCTCAGTGCTAGTGTACTACCTCTTCTAATTCAGTATTATATGCATAATTCATATTGCTTATATTCTGTATATATCTATGTATATATCATCCTTCATTAAAATGTATATTCCTTAAGGGCAGAGATGGGTTCACTTTTTCTTTATAGCACCAGTATTAGCACCATATAGCAATGACTGCACATAGTAGGCACTTAATAAAAACTTGTCAATTGGTTGACTGAATGAATATTTAGGAAAAATTCAAGTTTTCTGACTGAACTTAGAAAATCTGGGTCTAGTCCTACTTCTACTTCTTCCTAGCTGTATGATTTTGGCCAAGAAGGTATTGGAAATAGCACTGGCTTTGGAGTGAGAAGATCTTGGTTGAAATACAAAGTCTGATACTTGAAACCTATATGATCTCTGACAAGTCACTTTAACTATCTGTCTCAGTTTTCTTATCTGTGAAATGAGGAAATTAGAAAAGATATCCTCTAAGATCACTTCTAGCTCTCAAACTGTAATATCACACTCTCATTTAGACCTTCTCAGTCTATTTTCTCACTTGGAAAAATGGGAAAAAATAATGCCTGCTTCACTTCCTTTACAGGGTTGTTCTGAAAACTGAATGAGGTAATGGATATCAAATCACTTTGAAAGTTGTAAATTAGCATATAAATGTCCAGAGGTCTCGTAGTGGTGGTTGGGATGACATTGAAAATCCCACCAGGATAATATACTCTCTTTTCAACTACCCTCAGCTTGACCCCACTAGTATCCCTTCACCTTTTACTAGAGATCCCTTAATCCAATCAACATTATCATTGAAACTGGGATAAAAGTGTGATAATATTCTACTGCCTTATGACTCTACTCACAATGTCTCTGACTAGAGAAAGTAAAGTTGCCTTCTCCAGCTATCACTTGGAGACAAGAACTAAACCTCCAGGAGAAAGCAGGGACAATCTCACTTTTGTCTTTGTATCCCAGAGGTTTGTAAGATCTTTAAATGTAATGGACACTTAGTAAATGCATAATTATAACCGGTTGAATATTAATAATATCATCAGTAGCATTAGAATTTAAGATCAAGTATGTTTTGGTTCATAAACCAAAAGGGACTTTATTTCAGCATTGAATTTTAGAGTACATGAAATTAAAGACAGAATAAAAATCCCCTCCAGAAATTATTCTGATTGGTAAAGAAGCATCTAGGTTTTTAGCCTCATCTATGCTACATGACTTGTATATTCAATCAAACAAAGTTCACAAACACCTTGATCAAAGACAGCTTTGAGATACTATCGAAGCTGACCTCTTGTCTGTTACTGATAAAGATTGGCTGGTGATTTAATTCTGTATGTGCACATGGTAAGGCACGAGGAAGAACTCTATCAATATTTCTGAGCCCTATTCATGTTTTTCTAGTGTTGGGCAATGACCTGGCACAGTTATTACAAAGTGGTAAATGCTTAATAAATTTTTGTTGACTGAATGACTACCACTAAGAGAAAGTTATCTCTAACTCTTACAGTTCTTCTATGATCACTTCTTGACCTTGAATTAACTTTATTTATCAGAACCTCATTATCTCTTCTGGTTATAGCATAATCATAAAGAAATTTGGTCTCTCAATTTGGTTAGGGAGCTCCCATCCTACAGTTTGGTCTGTTTCCAGGGTGTTGTGATCTCTGACAATTATACAATCATAAAGGAATACTCAGAAGGTCAAAGATACAGACAAAACGGACTTTCAGTCAAGGAGTCATCACCACTAAGCTCTCAGTGTTCTGTGTGCCCAGATCTCAAGCATCTCACTCTACACAAGATGCCTCTTGAGTCATACAAAGTATAAGGGAACATAGAGGAAAAAAAGAGGAAGTCAGTAAGGAATTTGGGATTATGTAAGGCCCACATTTCCATCACAGGGAGGTATCATCCACTTGTTCTCTTTTTTCCCAAGAAAATTACCTATGCTTCAGCTACCGAAAGTTCTACTAGACAAGAGATCCCTTGCCCTCATTCTGTCTGCTCATAGTGAAGAATTGGTGCTTTTGTTAAAACACTTGGCAGCAGCTACTGCCTTCTTGTCTCCATTCCCTAATCTCCACTAATCCAATTTCTCTGCTTTCTGAGTATATTAAATATTGTAAGTCAAGGTCTCACTATTGTGATGATGATGATGACAGTGGTAGTGGTGGTGATGGTGATGGTGAAAAAGAAGAAAGGTGACACATGACAATGATGGTTTGTACTTATATAACATGCCTTACTGGGATTGTTGTGTGAAAACCTACTGGGGAGGCAGAATTGAATTATGACAGAAGATAGTAAATGAAGTAATGCCAACATAAATTGATCTACCAAGTTCAAGGTAAATGAGGAACCAAATAAAAATCATAAGAGACAGATCTTTTCTCATTGTGACAGTCTGTCAGGCAAAAAGAAACCCATTTTGAAAATTCTAAAATGGAATACTATGGAGAATTTTTATTTTTGTTTTTTTAATATTTATAAAATAAATCAATATTTAGCAAAAAAGTGTGGCATAATGGATCAGGAGATGGCCTCCAAGTCATCTGGGTTCTTCTGACACAGCCTTGGTGTGTGACACTGAGCAAATCGCTCAAACTTCTTAATGTCCCAGACAACTTATTAAGAATATAAGTTACTGGACAGTGACTAAACTGAATCATTAGAGGAGAGTTCCTCATTTATAGAATATCATAAGTGTGATTGAAAGAAATTGAATCCTGATACCTGATCTTTGCCCATATCTCACTACAGATACAGAATTAATAGAGGAACATTTTGAAGATTTCCTCCCTTTCCTCATCTTCATCTTCATCTTCATCATCATTATTAAAATAACACTTAATAATGTGCTTCATAGTGTACAAAGAATTTTCCTCACAACTCTATGTGATAGCATATTATTATTTTTATTTCCATTTTACTGATGAGTAAACTGAGGCTCAGAGTCTATAAGATAATTTACATACTCACCTTGAAACATGTCTTCATTTTATGGATAAAAGGAAGGGTTTATGGTCAAATATTCTCCTAGTCTTAAGTCCTTCACCTTTATCTCCCTAAGTTTATTTTTAGTAATAGTCTCCAGTAGTTTTTATTTGTTCTACATTGACTACCAAATTAAAAATCCATGCAGAAAAGAGTCATGATTACAGTCCACATTTCTCAAAGATTTCTTACTTAATGACATGGAAGTAGAGGATCCTTTTGCAACAAATTGCTTGATTTGGCTTCAAATAAGCAATCTCTTACCAAATTACTGTTTTCCTAGGCAATCTCATTTACCTTTGTTCAGTTGGTCCAAATGATGTCCTTCCTCAATATGTGGAATTCAGAAAGGAAAAACCAACAATCAAATCCAGCATCTATAAGTTAAAGTCATTTAATCTTTCTACAATACCAAACCAAAATGCAGTTGTCCAACCTTATCATCTACCAGAGTTTCATCAAATTTTTAAGCACCATTTAAAAATAGTATAAATACTTAAATATGGTAGGAAGGTACAACTCACATGAAACAAAAATCTTTTTTAGCCATTTGCTTTAGAACATGAAGCTCTTCCCTTACTGCCAAATAAAGTCACTTTAACTCTGCTATTATGAAGAATTAAAATTTGGACAGGCAAATAAGAACCTGAAATGGTACCGGGGTGGAAAAACTCTAAATGAAAAATGCAGAAGGTTTATGACCACAATTAGAAGTTATCTACATCATCTCTAATGGACACTTGGGATTTCAATTTATGGTTAAACTCAAATGAGTCCCTCAAGGAACAATTAAGAGAATGCTTACATTCTCTAATTACAGACTTCCAATTGCATTTTCCCTGAAGTCCAAGAAAGATCTAATAATTTTCAGAGTAACTGGTGAGTAGGTCAGGGTATATTTGCTAATTCCGGGGCCATATCCAATGACTAAACCAAGGACAAGAGAAAAAAATGCTGGCATGTGATAATTTCTTGGTCTGAAATTAGAGAATCTAGAGGAAAAGATGAAGAGGGCTAGATTTACCTCCAGACTGATCACTAACTAAAAAACAAACAAACAAAACAAACAAAACTTATACTGAGCCAAGCTTTTATTGGAATGTACTTTTTATAATATTACACTTCTAGTTTCTCTCCTTCTTGTCTAAACATTTTCTCAGTGTCCTTGACTAGATCATCATCCATCTCCTTAGTGGGGTACTTACTCCATGGTTGTCTTTGACCTTCACTTCTTTCCATTAGATTGGAAGTTGGTTGAAAGCAAGGCAGTGAAAAAAAGATTCTAGCTTTTAGAATAATGGTTGGTATATACTAGGCCCTTGCTAAGTGCTTGTGGTAATACTTCCATCTGAATTCTGAAGGTGACCTCTTCTGCTTCCATGGGTTCAGCTATCACCCCTGTGCATTCTTGTTCCATGAATAGCCTCAGGCAGGTCATTTCTCTTGGCCTTCCTCACCACTATCTCCTGGCTTCTTTCAGGTCCCAACTAAAAGGCCACCTTCTCTCAGAAGTCCTTTACAATCTTCTTTGATGCCAGTGCTGCTACTATATCGATAGCTCTAGGGTTTTTTTTTCCATTCTCTATTATCTCTAATTTATGTTTTTTTTAATGCATAGCTGTTTGTGAATGGCCCCCCACTAGACTATTAGCTATTGCAGTGAAGGGACATATTGTTGTTCTGTTTTGTTTCATTTAATTTTTCTTTGTATTACAAGAACTTAGTATAATCCCTGGCACATAATAGGCCTAATAATTGCCTTGTCTTCTTTTAAGGGTTATGTTAGGTGCTATGTTCTCCATAGTGGCTTCTTTGACTAGTAAAATATAAATTCCTTGAGGTTAAGGACTATTTGTTTTTATCTCTGTATCACTTAACACTAAACCTTGGTTATACTTCAGGAATATATTGGACACAGCTTATTCTGACTCAGGAGAGCTGACTATTAAATTATCAGTGTGAGCTATATTTATACCTCAAAAATCAGTAAATATTATAAATCAGGGCTTCCTTTATTGTGTTGTTGATTGTCTAGACTTAATACAGTGACTGAGAAAATGTTAATAGTAAAGATCAAACTTAAAAGTATGTCATGCGTACTTAATTTTTTTCCTGAAAAGTTGCTTGTTAAACTTAAAGTGCTTAGTAAATGTTTGTTGAATTGAACATTCCAATTTATTAGGATTCAATCATTCCTCAAATTAATTATTGTTTACTTAATTATTAAGCTACTTTTCCATTTTTACCAGTCTCAAGTAGTTTTAATGAATCCTTCTTTCTGTGACATCTTGGAATATCGGCATAAATTTTTCCATGATGGAATAAGTTTTTTTTGGGGGGGGTTTCCTCATACCCATTCCTTTGACTCCCACTTTGTCTTTGCAATTTTGTAAAATTCATTGTTTTATATTTTGGGGATAGGTGTTCTTTCAATTTATATTGTTATAGTAACTGTATATGTTGTTTTCTTGCTTCTGATTACTTCACTCTGTATCAATTCAGATAGCTCTTTCCATGCCTTTCTGTATTTGCCACACAATTTCTTACAGCACAATATTATTCCATTACATTTATATAGAACAATTTGTTTGGTCATTCCCTAATATAGGAACATCTACTTTCTTTCTAATTCTTTGTTATCTCAAAAAGTGAAACTATAAACATTTTGGGTACTTTCTTGTTACCCATCACTTCCTTGGAGTATAAGTCCAGTAATAGACTCCTTGCTTCAGAGGGTATGGACATTTTAGTCACTTTATTTGCATATTCACAAATTCATTTCCAAAATGGTATTATACCATTTCATGAGTCCATCAAAAAATTATTAATATACTTATTCTTCCACAAACACTCCTTAAAGTGAATTTTGTTATTATTTTCTAGAGTTCTACAAAGTAGTCATCCACTTGATAGTTTGGTATTACATGAAATCTGAAAATTTATTCTGATAACATCACTTGTATTATATCGGCAAAACATGTTGATCTGTGTAGATAATCTATTTTTATTTTAACCTATAATTTCAGCAATTCACAGTAATGTTCTTTGTAACAATTGATTTATGTAGAACCAGAAGTAGAGCCTTAGAAATGAGCAATCTTGATAAGGCAGCAGGTAGACTTAGGTTCCATGACTTGCATTAAGGGGGTTCCTAGTAAACCATCTGCTTTCTTTGTAGACTGATATTTTTATGAGTGGGACATAGCCAGCATATGGCCCTTCTAAGCCAAACCAAATCAAGCCATGTAAATATGCATCTATCCATCCATCCATCCATCCATGCATCCATCTATTCATCTATCCATCTATCTGTCTGTCGATTGTTCCCAAACCTCAGCTTAAGAACCACTGAAGGACCCAACTGTCAGGTGTCAGTTGCCTGGTACTAGAAGGATAGATAACTAACCCTACCCCCAGATTGTCAGCATTTATGGCAGAACCCCTATTGCTTGGTGCTTGTTCCAACCCTAATTATTGAGAAATAAATTATACTTATGTTTGTTTAAAATTTTTCATACTATTCAAGTATTATTCATGTTATTATATATAAATATGAGAAAGGTCCAGAGAGAAAGAGCTATCCTAGATGAGACAGGAATAAGAGGTATAAAGGCATAAAGTTGGAACTGTTCCCAGTATGAGTGCCCTTGAGAAAGCACCAGGGAAAGGCAAGAAAAAGTAGGTAAGAAACCTGGTGAGGGTTCATAGTTTTCCCTGGAAAGGGCAGACATAGAGAAGACTACAATAGAAAGTAAGTTTACACTTCTAAGGAGCATCACTGCAGAATTCTTATTCTCTGACAGAAAAATGAAAAGACACAACACTTGGATTATATATTACTTTTTTAATGTACTAAATCACGCAAATTTATTAATGAACAGTTCTATAAACTTCATTGTTTGTAATAAAGAATTTTATATGGACATTCTCTTCTACTTACCATTTTTTAAAGAGGGTTCAAGCTTTTCAAAGTAAAGGCTAAGAGAGAAGGCTGCTATCTGGTGGTTAAACTTAGACTCCCTTTTAGAGTAAATAGATGTGCTGTCCAGAGCCTTCCAGGGGCAAAAACATGTTGACTATTCTATTAAACAAAGAATTTATTCATTTAGATTATTTATAACTTTCTGTAGTATATTTTTTTAAATCAGAGGAATAATGCCATATCTCTGTGAAGAAGCCTTTGAAGTCCCTTAGCAACTCATTGATTATAACCTTTTCTTGGCTTTGAATTAATTCCCACCACCACCACCAAAGTCTTAGTCTTTAGTCTCACCAGGGCTTAGGGGTAACTGTGGGCTCTCTATGACAACAGATAAACATTTCTTGGCTATGCAAGACAGTGGCCAGTTAGGAATACATTCCTTGGCCAGAATAATCAATGATGAAAATAAAAATATAAAATCTATTTCAGTCCTGTATAGCTCTCTTTAGCAACTGTAAAAAAAGTGGGTAAGAAAGCAATGGTTACTAGGGATTACAGTTTTTAGAACATTCAAATGTCTGAGCTTTGTACAGAATAAACTGAAAAAACGTATTAATAAGAAATGATCCAATTAAACAAGTATTAAATGAAAGCCATATCCCCTAGCACCATGTGAGGTACTGAGGACATGAGTACAACAGCTAAACAGTCCCTTGACGGATTTGGTAATTTGTGGAAGAGACAACACACATTTACAATACATACGTACACATGTATGTATGTCTATATGTGTATATTAAATACATGACACTATCCACATGCTGCATATAGGTATATGCATGCATTATATGTTATACATAAAATGTATACATAGTTGGATATGCTTATACACACACATATTACTATAAATTTAGAGTTATTAACTTGGTTTCTGTGGACTCCAAAGGAGACAATTAACAGATTTCAGGAGATCTATGAATATGGATGCATAAAACATTATACCTTTATTCCCACTAAATTCCAACTTATATTTAGCATTTCCCTTAATTGTTGTAGTACAAAAAGACTTATAGTTTTCACCATATCTCAGTGGGTGAAACACAGAAAAGGTTAAGAACCTCTGTTATTTACATACATTGAAATTACTTAAGAAATAGACACAAGGTGATTTTGTGGGAAATAGCACTAGTACTTAGAGAAATTATAATATTTTCATGTAGAAGGTGGTACTTAAGTTGAGTTTTCAAGGAAACTAAAAATGCTAAGAGGTAAAAATGAAAATGGAGAGTAATCCAAGCATAGGGTACAGCCAATGCAAATTCAAGGATTTTGGAAATAAATCCTTTAGGTTAATGAATATAAAATGAAAACAATTTATGTATGTCAAGGGGCATTGTTTGGTATAACAGATTTCCCTACAGGTACATGGCATTACTTTAGGAAGGTAGCATCTGACTTTAAGGCATAGGTGATAATGCAATCAGTGAATAGGAGGACACATCAGAACTCAACTTTGCTGTAATAACCAACCAATGATATTTGTTTATGTTATCAGTAAGCATGCGGGCATACACAAGAGCAACTGCTGTACAAGTTCTGAGATCTGCTTTTCCTGAAAGCTAAGCAACTTTTGAAGGGTGAACAATATATTTTAATCAAGCACATATATCATTCACTTAATTCAGGGGAGAATTCAGCACCCTGAACTTCAGAGAAAATATAAACAGAAATTATAAGCAGAAATTACAAACAGACCAACAGACAGGGCTTCCAACTGTCTGACCATAGACAACACATACCTCACACATCAACAGACAGATCCAACTGTCTGACTATGATATACATACATAGTCACCAGAGAGAGAAGCACCAACATCTGGGCTTTCAAAGCCAGGGGAGCTCCTTAACGGCTATCCCAAGTCTCATCTGATCACAGTAACACTTCCAGTGAGTTAGCCCCAAAGTAAAACCTCACCTCAGACTATTTATACACCTTTCAGAGCCAGAGGGCATGCCCCTCTGATCCAATACCTCAATAGAAATTAACAAAAGCTACTGAGGCCTATTAGTGGGTGGAGAAGTTTTAACTCATTAGAGTCTACAACACAATTGCATCTATTCTACCCCTTAACCTATGCCACCTCCTGCCACTTCAGCTCTAAACCCCTCCACCCATCCCCCATTCTGAGAGAATTGCCAATCCTTTAGACCAGTTATAGAGTAAGCTAACTATGAACTACAGTAACTATAACAGGGCCACTAGGAAAACTCAGTCTTCATCTACTTTTTCCAGATCATGACCTCCACATACTAAGGACTCCTCAGAGGACAGGCTCTGCCCTCAGAGTTCAATGACCAGTAAGGAAACAACCTGACTTCTTCCTTTCAATTTTGAGTGGGATCAAGTGACACACAGAGTAACTAGTCCTTTGGAGAGGGTATTAGGCTTGGAATCAGGAGGTCTCATATTCCTGAGTTCAAATCCAGGCTCAGGCACTTACTAGCTTAGTGACCCTCAGCAAGTCACTTAACCCTGTTTGCCTCAGTTTCCTCATCTATAAAATAATCTGGAGAAGAAAATGCTAAACCAAATCTTTGCTAAGAAAACCCCAAATGGGATCAAGAATTGAACATGATTGAAATGGTGCAACAATAAAATGAGTCACACAGAATGAAGAGGCATGAGTAGATTATGATATGTTTCTCAGATATCATTATATTATATCCTCACTCTTCAACCTAGCCTTCGTCTACATTTCCCTTTTACCTTCAAAACCACTCTAATGCCTCAGAGTTGTTTTAATTTACCCTTCTATAATCAATAGCGATTTAGAACATTTTTCTGTGACTATGGGATAGCTTTGATTTCTTCTTCCAAAAACTGCCTAGTCATATACTTTGAGCATTTATGAATTGGGGATTCTTTTTTTATAACTTTAACTCAGTTTCTTATATATTTGAGAAATAAGTTCTTTATCAGAGAAACTTGCTATAATTTTGTCGTTGTTGTTATTGCTTCATTGTCTGTGGTATCTTTTATCAAGATGTAGTTTCCTTGTCTTGGCAATTTTAATTCATGATGTCATGCAGTATAATATCTACTCTACCTTTTTTCTGTAGTCAAAGGCAGAGATAATACAGGGATTCTGAGTTAGTTTTCTCCTTGACATGTTTTCCATGTTACTTTTTTATATGAGGTTACTTATATTTTATTCTATTTTTCAGTATTTGTTTTAATGTATATATATATATTATTTAATGAAGTCATGAAATAATTGTCTTGTGTGGTCCATTTTAATTTTTTTAGGGAGTCTGACATAAAACATTTCAAGATAAGCAAAATATTTTACATATATTATGTCATTTAATCCTTACAATAACTGTGGGAGATAGATACTGTAATTATCCTCATCTTACAGATGAGGAAATTGACAAAGGGTAAGTGATACAGGGCCACACAGCTAGTGTGTCTGTGGCAGAATTCAGATTAAGGCTTTCATGATAATAAGTCCAGCACTCTATCCACTGCATCACCCATTTGCCTGAAATACAAAAGTAAGTCCAAACTTCAGTTCAAGATGGCTTCTAGATACAGCTCCAGAATTAGAGCAATACGACGGATGGCTATTTCCTCTTCCTTCTTCCTACATAATAGACAAGCTCAAGTGTTGAATATGCTGTATCTATGACTCTTCAGCTTGTCCTAATATATAGCCAAAAAACTCTGTGAATGTCTTCTTGGTGCTCACAGATCTTGGACAGTCTTTCCTCACTGACCTATACTGTAAAAGTGACCACCTGTTGTTTCTCCTATACTTTCCTGATCTTTGCAAAGATCTGATATTCTTCTTTGATCTTTGTTAGATAATTGAGGGAAAAAGTTGGGTTGTATTATTTCTCCTTTGCTACCATCTTTGTTGATTTGCCTGCAATAGCTTACTATTTGGTCTCATATTTAATTCTCTCTTCACTAGAATCCACCCTCCACATCGCTGCCAAAGTTGTATTTCTAAAGTGTGGATTTCACAATGATACTCTTCTACTCTATAAACACCAGGAATTTCCTATTGACTCAAGGATCAAATATTTTATTTTCATCTCAAGGTTTAAAAATTGTTATTTATGTATATTTTATAAGCTACTTAATTATTAATACTGTGGTACATATAACTGATTTATAAGCAAAATACACACATGGGAGTGCTAAAATTATTGTTACTTATTGGTATATACAATCCAAAGTTTAGAGAGTGTTGTCATAGACTATAATAATGTGGTTATTTCATGAAATAGATAAGATTTTAAGGTACGAGGGAGTTTATAAATTATCTAGCACTTGTTTCCCCAGCTAGGATCTTACAAAGTATTAAGAAATGCTGGAATGGGGGTGGCTGATTGCAGTGAGGGGAATCCAGAGACTCATTTAGGTTCTGTCTTTTTCTTTACACTAAACTCTATGCTTATAGTGGAGAACTTCAATGTGTACATATATATATATATATATATATCTCCTTAAATACTCATTCTCTCAGGATCATAGACTTCTTCAAGTCTAATGACCTGAATGCAAAATCATCTTAATCATGGAATAAAAGAAAAATGATTGTTCTTTAAATCTCACTATCACCCAAAAGACTAGAACCTCCATGATGTAATACTCTGAAATTGTCCCAAAGGATTATAACCTCATATACTTCTCTCAATCTATTTAAATTCCTTGTGATTTTTTTCGTAAAGTTTCAGTCCTTCTATCCTTCCCTTGTTTCATATTCCTTCAGTCATACTTTGTTTTCATGTTCTTCTATTCATACTTTTGAGCTTTTGAGGATTATGGTTCACCCACTCATCTACATAAAGTTGTTTTTTTAAATGTTCTTGACTCTCTTTCTTTTTGCCACTCATACTTTGTAGGACCCCAGCCATGTGTCATTCTTGCTCTTTACCTTCTCCATCCCTAATCATCTTCTTATGAATGCTGCTGTTGAAATCAGTCAATTACGCTGACTGAGTCATTTACAAATGTATCTTCTAAAATTTCGAATAAGTCTCATTGCTTGGTGATTATCCTCTTACTGAGTCTCTGTCCTATTCACTTCAAGGGCTATTCCAAACCTTATTACTCTTCCTCAACCATTCCAACAATCATTTCCATTTCTTTTACTACAAAGGATATAGCCTCCCACTTTACTGAGAAAGCTGAAACCATCCACTGTGATCCCCCAGTTCTTTTCCACAACACATCTCTGACACCTTTATATTATTTTCTATTTTTTTCCATGCTCTAGTCACTAACCAAGAGGCAGGTCATTCTCACTGCAAAGGCCAGTCCTTCTAATCATGTTCTTAATTCAATTTTTTCTGATCTCCTTTGTAGAATTTTCCCTTGCCATCATTTCTTGTCATTCTCTAATCTTCAGTCTGCTTAACCATTGCTGCCTTTAAATATACCTTCACCCTCCACCTCTTAGGTTATTATCCTACATCTCTTCCTTTCACGTACAAATACCTAGAATGTATTTCTTATCATAGAAGATTATATTTTCTCATTTCTAACTATCGTTTCATCATCTTACATTTGGCTTCTGATCAAATACCTAGCTGTAAACTGTTTTCACTAAATTTACCAATTATCCCTCAACACCAGGGGCTTCCACATCCTGGAACATCCCTCTTCCATGCTGGACTGAACTTTACCACCATTCCTTAGCTGCAGTTTCACCTTGGAATTACCCTCATCACCTGGGGCCTCCTCTCAGTACAACATCCTTCTTCTTATTGATGAGTTCCTCCTAGGATTTCTATTTTTAGGAGAGACTCAGGCTCACCAAACTTCACTAACTCTGCTAGGTCTGTTTTAGACTTTTGACACTTCAACACCATACTTCTGAGGGTATAAAATGTTTTCCTTCAAAATTCATTCGGTGGGGCGGAGCCAAGATGGCGGTGTAGAAAGACTCACATTTGCTAGCTCCGAACCCACAGCCCATGGATTTCCTGTAAAAAGAACTCCTGACAAATTCTGGAACAGTGGAAGCCGCGCAGAAACACAGTGAAGGAGATTTCCATTGCAGAGAGCCCTGAAAAACCGACCCCAGGGGTCCATCGAGCCTCAGATGGGAGCGGAGCCCTCCCCTCCCCCTGCCCTGGCCGCACCGCACTGAGAGGAGCGAGCAGATCCCAGCAGGCTTCAGGGACCATAATCTCCAGCGGCCACGAAGGTCCCTCCACCCACAGACGCACAGGTCAGTGAGAGAGATGGGCTGAGAGGGGAGCGGGGTATCTCCGGAGCTCGGACCCCCTCGGGAGGCCGCCACTGCAGCAGAGGCAGAGGCAGCTTGGCCAGAGGCAGGCAGGAGCTCCACAGCAGCTCCATTACAAAAGGTCTCTGCATAAACCCCCTGAGGGAACTGAGCCTGAGAGGCAGCCCTGCCCCCACCTGAGCACCAGCAGATAAGCTCCCACTGAAGAGCAGTCAGGCCTGCTGCCAAAAGCCCTGAGGCTGGGGAGCAGCATTTGAATCCCAGACCCAAGCACTAGCTGGGCGGACC
>CM053769.1:495382266-495405612 GCA_028658325.1 Potorous gilbertii
GGGCGGGGTCACACACACACACACACACACACACACACACACACACACACACACACACATATATATATATATATATATATATATATATATATATATATATCCTACTACCTTCTATGCTTTAAATATTCTTCAATTTGCTCCCGTAAATTTGAGACAGAATAATGAGCAGAAAATACCTCAGTATTGCCAAAAGCCTATTCTTCCCTCAGGGATATCTTATCTACAGATGATGTAGTTCCTTCATTGTCATAGTTAATTGATACATACATTGTTGTGGACCAAAAAAATGTCATTACCTCATGACTAGTCTTTTGGTGATGCATCTCTTCCAATTAAATTAGGCTAGGTCTTGGACAGCAGATTCTCAAAACATGACCAAGCCCATCCTTGAAGATCTTCCTGAAGATCTTTGTAGGAACTTCCAGAGTTCTTCTTGACTGTCATAATTTTTGATAACCCAATGAACAGGTATCAGAGCAATACCTTTCTGCAGCCACAAATGATAAGATGACTATCCATAGGGTGACTTTTTTAAGTTTAAAAGTCTGCATAATTATGGTGTGAAAGTTAATTTGTCTAACAGCCTAGAGTTTTTGAAGAGTTTTTAGTTTTCTAAACATGAGTCAATGGTATAGCAGAGAGTAGAGAAGAAGACAGTAGACTGGAATAAGCAAGTAAATGAGTGTGAATGGAGTCAGAGGTTCAACAGTACAATGTAGCTTCCCAACAGACAATGCAAACTCTACTTAGATTGAGAGAAGTAAAAATGTCCAGTTTAAGGGCAGTGATAGTTGTACTGTATACTGCCTTGTTCAGTCCACATCTGGAGTACAATGTTTAGGTCTGGATCTGAGGAATGACATTGACATATGAGCATAATCAATGATCTGCAAAATACAATATGAAGAAAGATCCCAGGAACAATTTTGCTGAAAAAGAGAAAATTTAGGGAAGCTGTAATTGTTTTTATAGATCTTTCTTTCTCTATCATGAACACCATGAATTTTCAATTGTTTCAAAATGTACAAGTAATTTAATATAACTCCCTCTCAAACATGACCCCTTCTCTCCACTGACACTGCCATCACTTATGGCAGGCTCTTATCACCTGCCAATTTCTGGTGGGGGGACTGTCTCTCTCAAATCTCACCCTATTATGATCCATCTTCCATTCAGTCACTAAAGTGTTTTGAACCCCAAACAGGTCCAATAATGTCACACACATATCACAGTTAATAAAATTCAGGGGCTTCCCATTGACTTCAAGACCAAATGGGAAATGCTCTGTGTCATTTAAAGCTCATAATCTAGCTCCCTCCTACCTTTTCATATTATCCTACACCTTACTCCCCCACATGTATGCTTCAATCCAGTGACACTGACCTCCTGACTGTTACGTGAACAAGACACTATATCTTTCAGCTCTGGGAATTTTCTTTGGCTGTCTCCCATGCCTAAACTCCTTTCCCTCCTCTGCTCCAACTATTAACCTTCTTGGTGTCTTTTAACTCACAACTTAAATCCTACCTTCTACATGAAGTCTTCCTGAATCCATCTTATCTGCAATGTCTTTGTTATTTCATATTTATATTTTATATAAATTGCTTTGTATATATTTATGTGCATTCTGTCTCCTTCATTAGGTTGTAAACTCCTTGAGGGAAGGGCTTATCTTTTGCATCTTTTAGTATCCCCAGTGCCTAGCACAATGCCTGACACTTAATAAGATGTGTATTGTTTGTTTTTGGAGAGAGGGAAACTGTGATTCAGAGAGATTAATGACTTGCCCAAAATCACACAGGAACTAATTCATAAAGCAGGATTTGAACCAGTTCTTCTGTCTCAAAATCGAACATACTTTCCATTATATCTTGTTGCCTCTTCATTTGGGTATTCAAAAGGTAGACGTGTTTTGCATGAGTCTAAAAAGCAAAATCAGATGGAAGTTTCAAATGAGACTATTACCAAATTATTTCTAAATCTGAACTGAATTGAACTGAACTACCTGATAGACTGGTTAACCATGTTGGTAGGGGATAATGATACATTTTTACTTAAACCCACATTCATCCTTTTTGTAATCCCTTCCGGCACATCACCATTGTATGATGGTTATTGTTTGTTTAACTTTTTTTCTCTTCTGGGGAGATGGTTTTTATTCACTTATTAAACTTTTGAACAAACCCTCCACTTAGTAGAACAGCATAAGAGGAGTTCTAAGTGGTTTCAGAGAAAATTCATTCTCGCATGTCTTTATTTAATCTGAGAAAAAATTAATCAAAGTCTCTCAGTCTAGTATCACAAAATATACTAATATTTCTTTTGGATTTGTAGTCTTAAAGTATTGATATAGCTTGATCTCTAATTCTAAGATCAGAGCATGCTCCCAGGCCTTCTGTCAACCATATGTGTCTTACTAGGTTCTCCAGTTGATAGCAAATACATAACAATAAAATTACTCTGATTGATAAAGAAGATATACACAATCTAAGTCACCTCTATTTTAGGAAAGAAGTCCAAAGACTAGTAGGCCTTTATGTAGTGAGTATGAGGTCTGAATGGTGCAATGGATAGAGTGTTGGTTGTGGCATGAGGATTATCTGGGTTCAAATCCTGCCTCTGACCCTGGCTAGCTGTTGTAAACTTAGTGTAAGTCACTAAGTCTGTATCTGCCTCAATTTCCTCACCCACAAAAATGGGGATAATTAGCTCATTAAAGCAACCATAGAGCTAATTTAAGACTTAAAAGAGATAATTTATGCATTGTGCTTTGCAAACATTAATGTGCTCTATAAATTTTTGTAATGTTGTATGAGTTAATGTCAGTTTCACTATAAAATAAGGGAGTTGGACTTGGTAACTTCTGAGGTCCATTCTAGCTAAAAATATATGATGCTGGATTTTTCATTTAACATAACATAACACAACATTAACATTTTTCCGTTTAACATAACATTTAACATTTTCCATTTAACATTTAACTTTTATATTTTTTCAAATAGTATTTTTATTTTTCCTAATTATATGTACAGACAATTTTTGGCATTTATTTTATAATATTTTTAGTTCTAATTTTTTCTCTTTCTCCCTTCACTCTTCCTAAAATGGTAAACAATTTGATAAAAGTTATATATGTGCAATTATGTAAGACATATTTCAACATTAGTCAAAGTTATGAGAAAAAGGAATAGATCAAAAGGGAAAAATACAAAAAAAAAGTAAATAAAAAAGCATGCTTTGGTTTACATTTAGAGTCTATCACTTCTTTATCTTGATATAGATCATGGGTCCTTTGTAATTGTCTTAGGACACTGTGCTGATAGAAGAACTAAGTCACTTATAGTTGATCATCACAAAATGTTGTTGATACTGTGTACAATGTTTTCCTGGTTCTGTTCATTTCACTTTGAATCAGTTGGTACAAGTCTTTTCAAGTTTTTTCCAAATCTGCCTCTTCCTCACTTCTTATTATACAATAGCATTCCATTAGTTTCATATACTTGTTCACAACTTGTTCAAATATCCCTCAGTTGATGAGACAACCCCTCATTTTCTAATATTTTGTCACCATTTTATCACCATGAAAAGGGCTGCTGTAAATATTTTTGCACATGTAGGTCCTTTCCCTCTTTTTATGGTCTCTTTGGGATACAGACTTAATAGTGGTATTACTGGATCAAAGGGCATGCACAATTTGGTTGCCCTTTCAGCGTAGTTCCAAAGTTAGATCAGTTCACAACTCAACCAATAGTGCATTGGTGACACAACATTTATCATTTTCCTTTTTTGTCTTCTTAACCCACCTGACAGTTGTGAAGTGGTGCCTTAGAGTTATTTTAATTTGTATTTTTCTAATCAAAAGTAAGGTAGAGTTCTTCATATTGCTATAGATAGCTTTTATTTCTTCATCTGAAAACTGACTGTTCATATCCTTTGACCATTTACCAGCTGGAGAAAGGCTTGAAATTCTTATAAATTTGATTCAGTTTTCTATATATGTGAGAAATGAGATCTTTGTCAGAAATACTTTCCATAAAGATTAAGGTACCTTTATCTCATTAGAACTGACTCACAGTGGGCTGGATAATGACAAAATGAATCTCTTATCATTTGACATTTTAATGGAGTATATGGAAAGTTACCTGAAATAACTTGTCTTCCAACTATAAAGTGTTGACTATCTCAGCCATTTCATCCTGTAAATAACATTCCTCAAAGCCAGTCTGAACTGCTTATTTCGTAAAGTGTAAATGAAGGGGTTTAGTACAGGGGTAATCACAGTGTTCATGAGAGCTGCCTCTCTATTGGTGTCTAATCTGTTGGCTTGATTGGGCTTTATATATATAAAAATGCAACTGCCATACATTAGAAAGAGGACAATGAGATGAGAAGAACAGGTGGAGAAAGCTTTTTGGCGTTCCTTGGTTGATGGGAGATGCACTATTGTGACTGTAATATTGATATAACAAACGATTGTGACAGCAAGGGAGGACAGAATGATAAACAGAGCAAGAAAAAAAGCCAATGATTCAATAACACTTGTATCAGAGCATGAGAGTTGTGTCAGAGGACCAAGATCACATAAGAAGTGCTTGATGATATTGGGGCCACAGTAGGATAGCTGAGACACCTTTACAATTAGACCAGCTGTTACAATGATTCCCATGCTGTAACAGAACAGGATCAAAAGGAAGCAGACCCTCATTGTCATGATAGTATGGTAATGCAGAGGGTTGCAAATTGCCATGTATCGATCCATAGACATCACAGCCAAGAGGAAGAAACCTGAGACCCCAAGAGAAAGAAAGACAAAGATTTGAGTCAGGCAGGAAGCAAAGGAAATGGTTTGCATACCTGATAGAAAGATTGCCAGCAATTTGGGAATAACACTTGTTGTAAAACAGCATTCCAGGAAAGAGAAACCACTGAGGAAAAGGTACATTGGTATTTGGAGGTGATGGTCCATCCACACAGTTGTGATGATGACTGTATTTCCGGTGATAGACACGAGGTATAGCAGTAGAAAGACCGCAAAGAGGAGTTTCCCGAGGTGCTGGACAGCAGGAAATCCCTCTAAAATGAATTCCTCAACATTTGTCTCATTTCTCATTTTCACCATCTTATTATGGAACCTATAAAAGAGAAAAGATCTTTTGGTTCAGCTTGCATTTAATTTTCCCTAATTATGTGCATTGTACTATGTTAGATATAGGGGTGCATAAGCTTGTTGCAATTCAATCTTTGGTGTCAGAAAGCTTATAACTGAAGAGGAATCTTTTAACATCACATTTCCATTCCACTGGACAGCTAAATATCCATCATGCCTGAGGATAGCTGGTTTACTTAAATTGGGTGATGGGATAGGAAATATGCTCAAATAGTTTATACAGTTGAACAATTTTTAAGTTTTCAGGAGTGGTCTAATAGCATATCCTGAGAGATTCAACGTAGGGATTACCTTTTGTATTTGGGGAAAGGGAGTGGGAGAATGGGATAAGTTTGCCTACATGGATGAAGCAGCATTCCAAATGAGGTAAACCTTGAAGGAGTAAGAAAGATGCCACCACCAAGTATTCTTGTTTGTAAATTTCAATAATATTTCATCATATTATTTTCCTTTTGCAATCTTATATATTTTCTTTTTCACTTAATCGTTATTTTTAAACTGAACCTCCATATCTTGCCCCAGGATGGAAGTTCAGCAGTCACCCATAGCTCAATTCCACTGCTAATTACCTGCTCTCTTTCTGACCAGGGCAGGTGTGCCGCATTCTGGGTATTATGCTCTTTGGTGTTGGATTTGGCAATCAGTTTTAGCCCTTCTGTAGCTTCTAACCCCAAGAACTCAGATGGATCACCATCCCAGCCTGTCCAGGAGCAGGGACCATTGGCATCTGCTACTAGCCTAGCCTACATATTTTATTTTATGCACTTAAATGCATTATTTAGAAGAATCCATGGGCTCTATTATACGGCCAAAGGGGGCCATCACACACACACACACACACACACACACACACATACACACACATTAAGAATCTCTGCACTAGGGCAAAAAGAAAGTATATGGGATGAAGACCTTCTAGCCATGGAGGATAGAATGAATAAGCCTAACTCTAGCAAGGTATACTATGAAATTAGTGGTATAACATAGGGATTAACAAATAAATTAATAAGCATTAATTAAGCACTTACTATGTTCCAGGCACTGTAGTAAACATTGAGGACACAAAGAAAGGCAAAAGATAGTCCTTGGGTGCCAGGAACATAACAATTAATAACCTCTTTGACTGGTGTGTAGAGTGTTCAAAGGATCATGTTATGAAATCACAGTATAAAGGTTTATTAGAGCAAAACTACAGCTTATTAATCTAAACAAATAATTCATAATTTATTAAATCCATTTTTATCTTTAAACTGGATACTTTTAAATACATGGCGATAGTTTGTCTCATGTATTTTTAATAAATCTAATGTGATTTAATCCAACAAACATTTATTAAGCACTCACTATGCAATGCACTGAAGCTATAAAGCTAAAATATAAAACAGTTCCTGCCCTCAGGGAGATTGTCTTCTGCTTAGAGGACACTATATACATATACTGGTCAATTACCTAAACCAAAAAGATGAAAATGAGTATAATGTTATCTTAAATTTCAATGTTTCAATATTTAGTTTCTAAAATAATCTATATCTTTAGAAGACTTGATTGATGATAAATTTGTATTTTAAAATATTTCTTCTATTAATATTTGGATAATGAATCTGACATCTCATTACAACTATGCATCTGTCATCTGAGGATTAGCTTAGCTAATGGTGAAGCTCATTACCAGAATTCATTAAGTATGGCAATGAAACTTTAAGAGACTGTGATTGACTGCTAGGTATTCTAGTAGACTGATTACTCAACCTTCAGTCAGGAAGACCTGAATACAAATGTGATCTTCAAAGCTTAGTAGATGTGTGCCCCTGAATGAGTCACTTATCTATCTCAGTTTCCTTACCTGTAAATTGGAATAATAACAGTACCTATCTCCTAGGGTTGTTGTGATTATATTATAAGCTGGAGTTCAGACTGAATAGCTGATTTGCCTAGGATCAAGTAGCTAAAGTAGGGCTAGGTTTTCTGAATGACTTTGCAGCACTACTCACTTTCTCTTTACATTAATGCTCCCTCTTCAATGCAATGATTTTTAATCTAAAATAGTTTCTGGCTCAAATTGCAATTCCATGTGGTGCTGTGTACAGAACGTTAGACACAGAGTCGGGAAGACTCAGTTCGCATTTGCCCCCAGACACCTGCTGGCTGTGTAACCCTTTGTAAGTCACTAAAACTCTACCTTTTCTTACGTGCAATAGGAGACTAATAAGAAATCTGTCTCCCAGTTCTATTATGAGTATAAAGTGAGATAACATTTGTAAAACACTTTACTATTAAACCACTATGTAAATTGCATTATTATTGTTTCATTTACATCCTAAGCAAGAGAAATTCAGATCACAAAACCAAAATGACCATACCTCCTTCAGGGGATGAAACTTCTTAAGTCCACAGAGAATTTTTCTTTGGCATATCTTTAGTCTCTGCAGTTATTAAGTTCATCAGATGTATGATGGGAAAATCTTTTCATGATTTGGCTTTTACTCTCTGGAAAAATGTAGAAGTAGATAGTCATCACATATAGGGGATAATCACTGAGCAGTAGAGATAGAAGGGAGCTTAACTTATCAAAGCCTTCTATATTACATGATGGAAAATTCAACAGATAAGTGACTTACTCAAAAGCACACAGCTTGTTTATTGCAGAGCCACCAGAAGAACCCAATTTGATTGCTAGTCTACTGTTCCTCACTCTCCCTGCCCCAATTACAGTTGACAACTAATATTCATCATGACAGAAGATACCTTGATTGTAATGATTCTGGTTTTCAATGTCGCACCAAATGAAAGTGCAATTTTGAGAGTACAAAGTGTAAGTAGATAACTACTAGTGTCTTCCCTCTGAGATTTCTTTACATTTACATGTTATCCATACTGTATATTCATAGCTTTATTCACATTATCTCCCCCATTAGGATATGAGCCCCTGGAGAGACTGTTTTTTGCCTTTCCTTTTACCTCCGGTGTTTAGCACCATGCATAATACATAATAAATACTTATTAAATATTTGTTGACTAACTGAATGAATTACTAGAAAAATTTTAAAACATCTCATATTAGAGTTAATACATTTGATTGAGATGCCTTGTGGTATTCATCTTCTAATTTAGCTTGACTAATAGTTTTTAATTTTCCTTTACATTTTTCTCTTCTCCACCAAGCAAAAGTAGTAACCTTTGGCTTTTTTTTATTCACTTTTGTCTACTGTGTAGTAACAAAATCATTTGGAGCACATTGGTTTCGGCTTCATTCCCTGTAATGAATGCTGTCATTCATTAAATCCATCATTCCTTGTCTGTGAAGCACTTAGAGTAGCTAGATAGTGCGATGACTTGTGGTCAGGAAGACAAATCTTTTAGAGTTCAAATCTGGCCTCAGACACTTGCTAGCTGTGTGGCCCTGGGCAAGTCACTTAACCCTGTTTGGCTCAATTTCCCCATCTCTAAAATCAGCTGGAGAAGGCAATGGCAAACCATTCTGGTATCTCTAACACGAATATCCCAACTGGCATCATGAAGTCAGACACAACTGAAATGATTGAACAAAATGGAGCCCTAGCTCACAAGTTCCTTTATGTTATCTCTATTCTCCTTCAGGATAGGCAGAAGTGGGGGTGATGGATGGGCCCGGGAACCTTTAATGAGTAAGACAGACCAAGGGAAAATATTCTCACAATAGCTATTTTCAGAAGTGCTGCTTTTGTCCTTGGGCAGTTTTGAATTTCTGCCAAGTCAAGGGCTTTCTTCTGACTGAAGTACAGACACGAGGACAAAAATATGCAAATCATTTTTCAGGCAGTCAGAATCTAATATGGCTTCGATCCTTTGCTTAGTTTCCTTTTCTGTTTTGCATTTGATTTTATTCCCAACAAAGCCTGATCTTTTCATTGATAAAGGTCAGATCTCAGTACTTTTGCTCCATGATGATCTTGGCTTTTGAATTTCCAGTTTGGCATTAACAAATTCAAGATATTTTTGGAGATTTGGCAGAAATGACTGGCTTTGCTTCTTCAAACCCTGACTGCCTTCCTGCCCTGCCTACTTAGGGCAATGCTCTATGAATCCCTTGCATGGGCCTGAAATGAGAAAGAGACCTTATGCACCATGTATTTACCATGAGACTCTTTTTTGCCTCAGCTAGACTGTTACAGTGTTTCTCAAGGACCCAAACCATCACATCACAATCTCTGATCTCATTTTCCATGTATCTACAATTAGGGCCTTACCCTATTGTTTCTAAAGATGATGATTTTTACACTTTGAAGAGCAAAGGCGTTTTTTGATATGTTACCCATTTGATTATTTATAATGTTAAAACAGAAAATACCCATAGGAAACCCCAGGTACACTCTTAACTAATTAGGATGAGTTAAAACAAAGTCAGTGAGGAATTATTTTAAAGCAGTTAATTGGTCACTTTTGGACATCTACCAAGACTATATTTATCCTTTTATAATGTTCTAATTTCCTCTCCAAGTCCAAAATGATCCCCAACAAGATCTTAATGAAATGAAATAGATGTGGTTTCTTGGGAATATTTGAAGGTGCTAATGTAATGTATCACTTGTATGAAGTTCACAGTCTAGAAATAAGATTTCCAACATAGCATTTGTTAGACTATAAATAAATATTTCCAATTTCTCTACTTGGTGGAAAGTTAAAATATTATTACTTCAAGAAGCTGGTATTTATACAGTTTTAACACCATGCAAAAACATTTCATACTATATAAATTTGACTTTTCCCAATTACATATAAAAACTATTTTTAACATTTGTTTCTTAAAGTTTCATATTCAAAATTCTCCTTCATTTCCCCTCCCCCCATAGTGAAGGCAAGCAACTTAATATAGGTAATATGTGTAGTTATGCAAAACATATTTACATATTAATCATCTTTTGAAAGAAGACATAGACTAAAAAAATTAAAAGCAAAACAAGGTGTTTTTTTCTTTAAAGTATGCTTTGATATACACACTCCATCAGTTTTATCTGCAGATGAGGCAGTCCTTTGGAATTATCTAAACTCATTGTGTTGCTTAGTGTAACTAAGTCATTGACAACTGATCTTCATACACTATTGCTATTACTGTGTACAGTGTTCTCCTGGCTCTGTTCATTTCACTTTCCATCAGTTCATTTAAGTCTTCCAGGTCTTCCTGAAAACATCTTGCTTGCATTTCTTACAGAAAATAGTATTCCATCACAATCATATCTTATTCAGCCATTCCCCAATTAATGGGCATTCCCTCAATTTTAAAATACTTTGCTGTCACAAAAAGAGCTGACATATAGCTGTCTTTTTCTTTGATCTCTTTGGGATACAGACTTAATAATGGTATTATGGACTCAAAGGGTACATGAAGTTTTATAGCCTGTTTTATCCCCAGATATCTTGGGGATGTTTCCAATTTTCTCAACAATCTACCATTCTTGTGAACTTCCCCAGTAGTGCATTAGTGTCCCCATTTTTTCCATATCTTTTGCAACATCTATCATTTTCCTTTTCTGTCATATTGCCAAATCCAGTGATGTGAATTGATAATTAAGGTTTATTCTAGTCTACATTTCTCTAATCAATAGTGATTTAGAACATTTTTAATAAGGCTATAGTTAGCTTTGTTTCTTCATCTGACAACTTCCTGTTCAAATCATTTAACCATTTATCAATTGGGGAATGATGCATCCAACTTTTCCTCCCTATTCTCTCTTTCTCTCTGTCTCTGTCTTTGTAGGTTTCTCTGTGTCTGTCTGTCTCTCTCTGTCCCTCTCTCTCTCTCCTTTCATTCTGTCCCTCTTCAAAAGTATTCTGTTTCTGACCACCACCTCCCCCAGTCCTCCCACACTTCTATCAAACATCCTACTTTGCTCACCCTGCCACATCCCTTGGATGAGGTAAATTTCCATATCCACTCAACTGAGTATATATTTTATTCCTTCTTTGAGCCAATTTTGATGAGAGTGAGATGCAAACCATTACCTCCTACCCCTATCTTCCTCTCCACTATAAAACCCTTTTGTGCCTCTTTTATGTGAGATAATTCACCCCCATTTTACTTCTCCCTTCCGCCTTCTCTCAGTGTATCCCTCTTTCTCAACCCCTTAATTTAATGTTTTTTGGGATATCATCCCACAGTGTTTGACTCACATCCAAGCCCTCTATGTATAGTCCTTCAGCATATCCTAGTAATGCTAAAGTTCTTGGGAGGTACAAATATCATCTTCCCATGTAGGACATAAATAGTTTTTTGAATCCCTTATAATTTCTTTTTTCTTTTAATGCTTCTCTTGAGTCTTGAATTTGAAAGTCAATTTTCTTGTTCAGCTCTGGTCTTTTCATCAGGAATACTTGGGTCCTCTATTTAATTAAATATCCATTTTTCCATGAAGGATTATGCTCAGTTTTGCTGAGCAAGTCATTCTTGGATTTAAATGCAGCTCCTTTGCCCTCTGCCGTCATATTCTAAGCTTTCCAATCTTTTAATGTAGAAGTAGCTTCTGTAATCCTGACGGTGGCTATATGATACTTGAATTGTATCTTTCTGGATGCTTGCAATATTTTCTCCTTGACTAGGAGCCCTGGAATTTGACTAAAGTATTCCTAGGCTCTCTATCTCTCTCTTTTTTTTTTTATCATGGCTTTCAGATAATCCAATAACTCTTAATTATTTTTCCTGGATCTATTTTCCAAGTCAGTTGTTCTTTTTTCTGATAAGATATTTCAAAGTTTACTTCTATTTTTCATTCTTTACATTTTGTTTTATTTCTTGATATTTCATGGACTCATTAACTTCCACTTGCTCAATTCCAATTTTTAGGTATTATTTTCTTCAGTTAGCTTTGGTGCCTTCTACATTTGACTAATTCTACTTTCTGAGGAATTATTTTATTCAGTGAACTTTTGACTATCTTTTTCCATGTGAAAAATCCTGCTTTTAAAACAGTTCTTCTCTTCATTGGATTTTTGTGCTTCTTTTAGAATAGGCCATTTGGCCTATTCTATTTTTTAAGTTGTTTTTACTTCACTATTTTTTCGTGCCTGTTACCAAGCTTTTGACTTTCTTTTCATGATTTTTTGCGTCTCTATCATTTTTTTGGTGAATTTTGCTCCCACCTCTCTTAATTGAGTTTTAAAGTTCTTTTCTGAGCTCTTCCAAGAATATTTTTTGGGAAGTGGAGAAAAGTTTACATTTTTCTTTACCTATGGCTGTTTTAACATTGTTTTCTTCTTCTGAGTCTGTGTTTTTTACCTCCTTATCACCATGCTACCTTTCTGTGTTCAGGTTTTCTTGTTTGTTTTGGTTGTCTGGTCATTTTTGGAGCTTATTTTTTGACTTTTAACTTAATGCTAACATTGACTTCTGCTCCTAGGGTAAAGGAGCACTCTCTCAAGCTTCAATTTTTTTTCTCTGTGCATGTGCAGCTACTTTTCAGAGTTAGTTCTTCAAGTCTGTAAGTTTTCAATTCTTCCAAGGTGGTATTGTGGTTGGTTATTGTTTTCCTGGCCTGCGATCTTAGCTGTGAATGACCTCAGGCACTCTTTTCTCTCCTGGAATTGAGACCGAGGTCCTCACTTTTATAAGTGGCTCTTCTCACCCTGGAACTGTGACCTAAAACTGTGTATGGGAAGTGTAACAAAGTCCACCAAATTCTGGCAAATAGTCTTATGAAATCTCCTTCTGACCAGGTGTATGATAACCTCACCATATGTTTATTCTGAAAGCTACTGCTATGAAGATATCTGTCTCCAAAGCCTGTTGTAAGCTTGCTGGGGTGCAGCCTGCTCTGTTGCAGCCTGCACTGAATTGTGCTCCACTCTCAGCTTGGTGTGACAGATCTTTCCTGTTGACCTTTTAAGTTGTCTTGGGGTGAAAATTTCTTCACCCCATCCTTTAGTGAGTTATGTTGCTACAGAATTCATTCGGTAACATTATTTAAAGTTGTTTGAATGGAATTTGAGAGAGCTCAGTTGCCTTCACTCCAATCTCTTGGCTCTGACTTCCCCTTTTTCATATTTTCATATTTTATTGTTCTTAGCCTTCATAACTCTCCTCTGAAGTGGATTATCCCTGCACCACTTGAGTCTTTCCAACGTACCCTCCCCATGTTGCACAAAAATCCACCAGAAAATGCTACTTTTGATTGGAGGTAATTTGTAGGTATGTATCTACTCAAAAAATTAATTTATGAGCCTCCACAAATGTGCCTATCTATACTAGTCATTCAGAAGACACCCTTTCATCAATGAAAAAGAATTTATTGAAATAATTTAATAACAAAAGTAGGAATAAAGCATTTTCAATATAAACCTGGGGCACATTGTCTTACAAACACATACACCATAATTGGGAAACATGTTCATATAGGAAACATGAAACAACCAGCCACTCACTTAGGTAACATGTGTAGCTTTTGCTTATATGTGTGGCACACCTACTTGGAACACATTGTGACCAGGGCACATATGTCTTGACATACCTTGCCAAGGTTATGGAGTATAAAACTTATTGTGTAATAATCAACAAATCAAATCTATTTATAATGATATACAATGTATTATATCTGAGAAAGATAATTTCTAATTATCCTGATATCACTAATTCTCCTCAATCCTGCAAAAAGTACAACTATTTAGTTTTCTCTCACTATTGCCCCCAAAATTTCTTTTAAAGAATTCTCTTCGTAATATTTTTTCACAAGATTAGAATTAAATTCAGTCTTTCAGGAGAGAAGTATTCTTAGTCCTTATTCTCTATAATTAATTCAATCTCTTTAAACATTTACTTCACGTGGGTATATCATTATCATACTTTATATAGAAAACACAACGCTTCTCAAACAAAATGAAATCTTTTATAGTATATAACCCATGTTTTCTGCTTAGGTATGACCAGATAGGTTTTCTGTTTTATATTTCTTCTACACTCAATTCAAGATACTGGTGAATCTGGGTTCCAGTGCAGTTGATTATGTGATTTGATTTCCCTGAGAAGGAAATCAAGGAAGTCATCTTTGTGACCTCAGAGGACAGACAAAGGATCAATGACTGGAAATTACCAAAAGATAAATTTAGGCTTGATATATCAAAGGGGAAAAAAACTCCAATTGGAACTGTGAAAAATTAGATTGGGATATTTGAGGAGGTAAAAAAACCCAGTACCTCTTTGCTAGTCCATTTCATCTTCTGTATCATGATACAAATCCTGGTGAGAGACATGTTATGCTGGATGATAGAAAAGATAGGGAATGCTGCCAAGGTGACATACGGTGGGAACTTAATCTGCCTTGATATTGCTTTGGTAGTTATAGAAAGGGAGAATATGAACCACAAACAAAATTTTAAAAAATTAAGAGAATGAATGTGAAGTTAGTAGGCAACAATTAGAATCAAGAAGGAAGGGGGGTAAAACATATTTTAATGAACCTCAACAGAACTTCGATAGAAGAAAAGTCATTAAAAATCATGGTGTCATATGGTCTGAAAAAGAGATTGGGGAGCAGAGACTAGGTGTGTTCTTCTGCAGTGGAAAAATTGTTGGATATTTATGCTCTAGTTCTGTTGCTTAATAGATTTTTGCCTTTAGTCATCAATTATTTAACTATTATCTTCAAAATTAATAGATGGAATATATGACCTCCAGTATCCCTTCCAGGACTAAAGATATAAACTAATGTTCCTCTTGAGTCCATCAGTTTAGAGGAATGGGGAGTGACTACTTGTGTAATGGGTTGAAAAAGATGTAGAGTCCTTAGTAGCAGAGCTACATTTCTGTCAAGGTGGGATATGGAGGGATTATTGGCTGAAATGTTTGAGGATATATAGCAAACTAAAGAAAATAATTCACTATATGCATAATAGGCAAGGCTATGGGTTAGTCAATGTTTGTAATTTAACTGGGTAGGAGTAGGTTTGAAAAGACTAGGGTGGAGAGGAGTTTTACCATTCCATTTGCACTATAAGCAAAAATAGTTGATTACTACTCCTGGGGAGCTGATAGTAGGAAATACTTTGCCAAAGAATGTTCTGTCTCTAGACCCAAAAGATTCAGTTATATCACCCCTGAGTTTGAGTTGTAATTTAGAAGCTTAATCATTTGGATTCTGTGACTCTACAAGGTCACTGACTCCTTGATAGAGACAGAGCTGTTTTCTGGGAATGAAATGAAGACACAAGGAAATGATGCTGAATAGATTACTGAGCTCTAGACAGTTTCTTCCCTAAGTAGACTTTCACTCCTTGTTTAAAGTAATAAGCCATGTGTCTCTGTGATTATGATTTTTGGACTACAGTAGTTTGGAAAATGGGTGAAAGCTTATTGAGTGGAGGTCTGATTTACTTAAAGTTTCATTTTCAACATTGTCCTTAATTAAAAGAACATATCATAATTCCTTAGAGCACAAGAAACTCCTCCTCAACACTTTGAATAGTGCCTAACATATAGTAGGAAATCAGTAAATATTGTTTGACTGATTTACTGACTTTCCAAAGGTCCTAGAGCTTCCCTTGCCAGAAAGATTCTCTAAAGATTCAATGGTCCTTCAATCCTTTATTTTCATCATATTTTTCCACCTTCCAATATTTTAACATGGTTTATTATTTCCCCTTTGTCTCTTCAGATTCTTTATCCTTGCTTTGTTTTCTCTCTTAAGCACTTATTCTTTTGTTTCAAGCAAATCTAATCTTTGGAGATTAGTCACTCCCAATTTCCAGAAACTGAGTATTGTCTTTTCTGGTTCCAATCTGCTACAAGTTTTTCCTTGCACTCCTTATATGATCTATCCCAGGGTTCAATTTTTATTTTTTGGTCAGGAAGTGGGAGACAGACTTATCTATGTAAGGACTTACATAGGAATATCAATTTTCATATTAGTCCCTTCATCTCAATTCAATTCAATACAATTCCATGAAGCACCTTTAAACTGTTAGACTCTATGCAAGGGACTAGGTATAGAAAGATAAGAATGAAGGTGGTCTACCGTCAAGGAGTTCACATTTACCAGACAAGATTTCATTTTTTTTACTCTTTATTACTTTATTTTCAAGTAATAAATTTATTTGCTCTTTCTCTAACCCACCCCTATTTAAAGGAAACAAAGCAAAATGTTTGTAGCAAATATTCCTAACCAAACAAAATCAATTCCCTCATTGTTCCTTCCTAAAAGTGTAGGCCTTGTTCTGTATTTTGAATCCATCATCTCTTTTTACAGAATGTCGGTAGCATAGTTCCTTTATTAATCTTTGGAATTATACTTGGTCATGGCATCCATTAAAATTCTTAAATAAATTAAAGATTTTTGTCTCTGAAATGTTTTTATTATCTAAAGTATCCTCCTGGTTCTGCTTATTCCACTATGCGTTAGTTGATACAAGCCTTCCAATGCTCCTCTAAAACCATCCTTTTTGGCATTTCTTACAGCTTCATTTAATTTTTGAAAAAAAGGAGGATTTTTCTGAGGGCCTGTTTCACTTCCTTGTTTCTCAGAGTATAGATCAGAGGATTCAATGTGGGGCTCAACATCGTGTATAGCACACCAGCCAGTTTACTCTTTTCTGGGTTGTAGCTTGAGACTGGGCTTATATAGGCATAGAACACAGCAGTATAATACATGGATACCACTATAAGATGGGAAGAGCAGGTAGAGAATGCTTTTTTCTTTCCTTCTGTTGTTCTTATTTTCAGAATGCTAGAGATAATTAAAGAGTAGGACACCAATGTCAGCGCAAAGTTCAATATTCCATAGAAGGCATCTGCCAGGACAATCATGATTGTGTTCACGTATGTAGGACTGCAAGAGAGAAGTAGGAGAGGGGGAACCTCACAAAAGAAATGAGTAACAATTTTGGGTCCACAAAAAGACAAGCGAGTCATCAGACCTGTGTGTATTGCAGTATTGATGGCGCAGAGGCCCCACACTCCAAATGCTAATGCACTGCAGAGAGTCTTGCTCATCATGGTGCCATAATGTAGGGGATAGCAGATGGCCACATAGCGGTCATAAGCCATGACAGTGAGCAGAAGCAACTCAGATGATGCAGACCAAGTGAGAAAGTAGAGCTGGGCCATGCAGCCCCCATAGGAGATGGTGTTCTCCTCTGAGAGTAGCCCCACCAGCACTTTGGGAAGAATGGAAGAGGTGCAGATGATATCCATTGTAGCCAAGTTAAATAGGAAAAAGTACATGGCACTGTGGAGGCTTGAGTTGAATGTGATGGCTACGATGATCAGGACATTGCCAGTGAGGGCCACTGTATACAAGAAGAGGAAACAGATGAATAAGGGCATCCGAAGTTCAGGATGTTCAGAGAATCCCTGGAGGATGAACTGAACTATCTGTGTCTCATTGATCACAGCCATCTGTGTGAGAGAATTTTGTGAATGAGGCAGGAGATCTTTCAACTCTGGGTAGCTTCATGAGCTATGTAATAAAGAATAATAATATTGAATCATGACAAACATAATGATACTGACGAAGACCATAAAGAACTAACATTTATGGGCTACTTATTATGTTTCAGGTACTGTGCTAAGCCCTTTACAATGATCATCTCATTCTATCCTCATAACAACCTTGGGAAATGGTTGTTATTAATCTCCCTATTTCACATATGAGGAAATGGAGATAAACCGAGGTTAGGTTACTTGACCAGGGTAACATCCCTAATAAGTGTCTGAACCTGGATATGAACTCCGATATCTATGAATCCAGGTCTTGCATTGTCTCTGAACTACAAATATTTGGTATTTGAACTGGAAAAGGAAATTAAAGATGTTGACTTAGGATAAATGCAGTTTTTCTTTTATATGTGTCATTGTTTTAGGAACTCTATAAAACTGACATATTCGCAGAAACTATAGTTGTGCTTACCTCCCCATAGAGCACCTCTAGCTTCATGTGATGCTTAATTTTAACATGATTTTCAGACATGCTAAATGTCACTGCTATCTCTTGAAAGACTACATGGTGAAATACTAGGTTTAGATACAGGAAGACCTACCCCTACCCCACTTCAGACACATCTTTGTGAGCTAGAATTAGTTACTTAATTTCTTTGAGTCTAGTCTTCACATCTGCAAGATGGGGATAATATTAAGGCTTACTTTACAGGGTTAGTATAAGGATCAAATGCAAAGGACTTTGCAAGTCAAAATACTCTATAAATGTGAACTATTATTATTATGATAATATCAAAATCCTCAACAATTCTAAGATTTTTGAGCTTTTTTGTATTCTCTTTTTAATTCTTTTTTAATTTAATCACCTTTTTTTCATAATTTTTCATAATTACTGTGTTACTAAATTAGAGATTGAAGGAGAGTCTGTCCAGTGATATTTTTGTAGCATTGTTAAACCCTGAGAATAATCACTAACATATACCTACCTTCCCATTTCCTTCTCTCCACTCAAGTGGTCTTCTGTTTGGCAGAAGTGTAATTCTATAACTCTGAAGAGTAGTTGCACATCTGGGGAAAATTATTAACTTTTTCTATTTAATATTTTGGGAGTGGATGTTAATTACAAAAAAAAGAGTCTTTGAGTTTTCTATTCAATACAAAATTTAATTTGCATCGACTTGGAGTAAAACACCATGCATGGGACATACAAAGGCAAAATGAGATATAGTCACTGATTTCATGAAATCCATAACATAAGGAGGAAAGTGGAATTTCAGTAATCATTTTATTTGTGAAGATCCATAATTGCTTATGCTGGTTTTTCTCCTTCTTAAAGAGAATAAGGACTTACTCTTCTGATAGCCATGTGCATCTTGAAGAAAATTATTCAAAAATTTAAAAAAATCTTATATTTTTCTGTATTAAGGGAGAAATTATATGACTAAATAGAGCACATTTTCACCTTTGTCTTTAAAAATACCACCTTGTCTATAATAAACTTCCTTGTAATTTAAATAGCCATATGTAAGAGGAAAGCAAAAGAGTTCATTTCTATAAGAAAAAATAATTTAAGCTACACTTGTGATGTTTTCATTTGATCCTTGAACTTGGCATTTTATCCATCTGGATTTGCCAATACTGTCCCTCTCATTCCTTTTACTTCTTATATATGCATGGCAAATAACATCAGCACAAAACTAAAGTGAAATTCATTCTTAGTAATAGGTTGGCATTCATAAAGAGCTTTAAAGTCCATAAAGGGATTTACATAAATTATCTTATTCAAATCTCACAAGCTGGGTGCCACATATTAGTATATATTTTCCTTATTCCTGATTTCCAGATAAGAAACTTGCAGTACAAAGAGAGATGAACCTGCCTGTGGTCAAACAGCAAGTAAAGGTTGAAATTGAGATTGGAGTCCTCTTTTAATTTCTATACAAATCTAATGGCCAAGAAAACCAAGGAAAGAGGAGACCAAAACTACTAAATTACTTTAATCACTCAATCAAGCATTTATTAAGCACCTGTTGTGTGCCAGTTACTTTCCTAAATGGCGGTGATACATATACAAAAGAATGAAATAATTCCTACTTTCAAGAAATTTAGAAGTCTGAAGCTGTAATTATGTAAACAGTCATTTCATCTGTTTGACCAAATTTGATTAGTTTGATGAATTTTCTTCCAAGTATTGATTTTATTGAATTTATTTTATTTAGTAAAATACTGAAGTTGTGAATAAACAATGAATCTCAGACACTTGTGAAGTTTTTTTAGGCAAAGGACTTTCTAATCAGTGTTTACTTTGATGGTAATCTCAAGCTAACTAAGAATATACAATCACTGTATATGCATATCACAGCTCTACAACTTTCAAGATGTTATGGTCCTACTTGAAAACCTTCAGTGCCTCCCCTCTGCCTTGAGGAGAAAATAAATCTCTTTATTTAGTTAATGTTTAAGATGTTTAACAATTGGGCTGTCATCATCTTTCCAAACTTATTTCATAATATTTTTCAGTCTCACTCCATTACTAGACGGCTTTTCCTAAAGCTCCCTGACCTGCAGTCAGGAATGTTGTACATAAGATTTTTAAATCAGATGCTACTCAACTACTAGCCTACTAAGTGGTACAATGGTTAGAGTCCCAGGCCTGGAGATAGGAAGACTCATCTTTGTGAGTTCAAATCTGAACTCATACACTTACTAGCTGTGTGACCCTGGGCAAGTCACTTAACCCTGTTTGCCTCAGTTCCTCATCTATAAAATGAGCTGGAGAAAGAAATGGCAAATCGTTCTAGTGTATTTGTCAAGAAAACCCCAAATAGGGTCTTTAAGAATCAGGCATGACTGAATAACAACAACAACAAAAAGCCAACTATTAATCGACCAACAAACATTTATCAAATACCTACCATGTGCCAAACACCATGCTGGGTGTTCTGAGGTAGCTTCAGGGGTCTGTCCCAGTTCTTGGATTCTGTGACTGAAAAAAATCAGCTTCTAAACAAAGTGAAGATTCTGAAAACAACAAAAGAAAAGGATGGATATTTAAAAATATAGATAATTAAGATTACTATCAGAGAAGGTTTGAATATCAATCCTGAGGAGACCATAGATTCTCTGGACTAAAAGTAAGTCACTAAATTCTGTCCCTTTGTCAACTGTCCTTTGTAACTATGATCAAAAACTATTTCCATGCAACCACTGACTTGCTCAATGTCACACCGATATCAAATATCAGAGGCAGGATGTGAACCCAGGTCTTCTGATTCCAAAACAGTATCCATTTTACTGAATAAAAGAATTTTTAAAAAATATTCAAATGGAAAACTAGAAATGGAGAGTGTTAAAGAAACTCTTTAAGAAGAAATTAAATAAGTCACCAATATAATTTCATAAAGGCAGAAAGAGTCAAGGGATTGAAAATTGAATGTAAAAACATTCAAAGAACAGATAAACCATGTAGTATACAAAATATTTCCAATAAAGACAGACTAAAAGAAAAGCCCTCCCCAATTGATAAATGGTCAAAGGATATGAACAGGCAATATTCAGAGGAAGAAATTAAAAATTTCTATAATCATATGAAAAAGTGCTCTAAATCACTTTTGATTAGAGAGATGCAAATCAAAACAATTCTGAGATATCACATCACACCTATCAGAGTGACTAACATGACAAAACAGGAAGATGATAAGTGTTGAAGACAATGTGGGAGAGTTGGAACACTAATTCATCGTTGGTGGAGCTGAGAGCTGATCCAACCATTCTGGAGAACAGTTTGGAACTATGCCCAAAGGGCTACAAAAATGTGCATATACTTTCCCAAAAAAATATCACTTCTTGGACTCTATCCCAAAGAGATCACAGAAATTGAAAAGGGTCCCATACGTACAAAATATTCATAGTAGCTCTCTTTGTACTTGCCAAAAATGGGAAATCAAGGGGATGCCCATCAATTGGGGACTGGCTGAACAAATTGTGGTATATGAATGAAATGGAATACTATTACACCATAAGAAATGATGAACAAGAAGACTTCAGAGAGGCCTGGAAAGACATATATGATCTGATGCTGAGTGAAAGGAGCAGAACCAGGAGAAGTTTGTGCACAGCAATGACCACAGGGTGTGAGATTTTTTTCTGGTAGACTTGGATCTTCATAGCAATGCAAGCACATAAAAAAAAAAATTCCCAATGGTTCTAAGGCAAAATGCCTTCCACATTCAGAGAAAGAACTATGGAATTCAATTGCAGAATGTAGCAGATCATTTGTGTGTATGTGTGTATGGGTGTGTGTGTGTGTGTGTATGTGTGTGTGTGTGTATTATGTTTTGATTTGTTATATGATTTCTCCCATTTATTTTAGTTCATCTACACAGCATGACTATAGCGAAAATGTATTCAATAGGAATGTATGTGTAGATCCTATATAGAATTGTATGTTATCTTGGGGAGGGAGGGGAGTAGGAGGGGGTATGTGGTGGGGGGGAAATCTAAGTTTTATGGTAGTGATTGTAAAACATTAAAAATAAAAAAAATTAAAAAAAAGAAAAGCCCTCATTATTTTTGTGTGACATTATAATTCTGCTCCCCAATAAAACAAGGTAATAGGAAAATCACAGGAAAAAAACTAAATATCTCCCCCACAAATAGACCCAAAACTAAAGGTAGTAAAATGCTGTAATTATTCATTGTGAGCAACTAATTTTGTAAGATAGGGTCAGAGTAGTGAAATCAGTATAATTAGTCATACCAAGTAAAACCATAAAAGGACACATACATTTCAAGAAATAGAAATTATCAATTCCCACAAGAAGTCATACTCTTAGAATCTTATTAATAAAAATTAAAACACCTTTGTGATACTACAGTATATGCAAGGAATTAGCAAAGATAATAAAATGTTAAAATTCTGAATTGGTAGGTCTATGGAGAGACAGATCCTCTATTATCTTTCTGTTGAGCCTCTGTATTGGTACAATTTTTTTTTTTTGCAAAGTAGTCTGGAAACAAGACTCAAAATACTCTTCATGCCCTTTGACTTAGTTTCTATCAGGATCTTATCCTATACATCTAATTAGAAATGGGAGTGGGAGGGAAGATCATTCTGTACAGAAATAATTCTATAAGCCTTATTCATAGGAGCAAAATAAAAGTGGATGGATAAAGCATGAGACAATTTTGCAAGTTTTAAAGTGCTCTATAAAAGCTAGCAGTTCTATAACTCTTCCATATGTTCAATGAAATGCTGGAAGAAACTGTGATATGTAAATGTATTAAAAATAATTGCACCATGAGAAATAAGAAAATGATGTACACAAAGATATACGATAGGACCTACATGAAATAAAACTTATTCATTCTCATTTACTTCTGCAAAAAATTTCTCTCTTTCTCCCCTCCTTTCCCTCCCTCTTCCTTCTGTCTTTCTCTGTCTCCTTTTCTCAGCTAATAGCTGTGAAGATTAAGAATTAAATGGATAAACCCTCATAGGTTGATTGGTCTAGTTGCCAAATAAATTGATTCAACTACTTAGGTTGAGAAATAAGAATCTCTTTGAGGTGCTCCAGGTTCCTTTTGCTGTAATCCACCCAAAAACATAGCCAGAACATTATTTCCTAACCTAGAAGAAATCAGTAAAGAAGTATCTCTGAGTGTGTAGTGAGTACATTACATGTATATTCACTGTGGTGGGTCAGTGCAGTGTAAATGGATGGATGTTTGTATTACTATGGGCATATCACTTGAGCCTTAGGGTCTCCATATAACTCCAAGACTG
>CM053769.1:495406112-495430062 GCA_028658325.1 Potorous gilbertii
GGGTATTGTTCTACCTACTAGGAAATAAGAAATGCAGGTAATGGGGAATAGAAAGTTATCTGGCCTTACAGGACAAAAGAGAAGATGGGGACAAGGGAAGGGAGGGATGGTAGAAGAGAGGGTAGTTGGTGATAGGGGAAATTAAAATGATGGGTATATTGGGGTGGGGGGAGGGGACAAATGGGGAGAAAATTTGGAACCCAAAATTTTGTGAAAATGAATTTGGAAAGTTAAATAAATAAATTTATATTTAAAAAAAATATGTCAGCATTCACATAATTGGTAATTGCTTAGCACCCTCCCCTACATATACATTAAAATGCATACATACACATCCAGCTACCATGTATACACTATTCTTCAGTTTGGCACATTGAATTTGAGACAGTCAGAACAATGAGCTGAAACTATTTCAATATTGCCAAAGTCCTATTCTGACCTCAGTGGGGGATATCTCACTCTACTGATGATGAAATTCCTTTATTGTCATAATCAATGACAATGCAAAATACAATACAAAATGCTCTATTTGGCATTTAAGGCTCATAACTTAGCCCGTTCCTCCTGCCTTTCCAGTCACTTTATATCTTACTCCCCAACAAGTATGCTTCAATCCAGTAACACTGAACTCCTGACAGTTCCATGAACACTCCATCTCTGAGCTCTGACATTTTCTCTGGCTGTCTCCTATGCTTACATTGCTCTCCCTCCTCTGCCCCAACTATTGACTTCCCTGGCTTGCTTTAATTCTCAGTTAAAATCCTGCCTTCTACCGGAACTCCTCTTCAATCTCTCTTATCTCCAATGCCTTCTCTCTGTTAATTATTTCATATTTATCTTGTATCCAACTTGCTTTACATTCATATGTGTGTTCTCTTCTTCATTAGATTTTAAGCTCCTTGAGGGCAGGGATTATCTTTTGTCTCTTTTTGTATCCCCAATATTCAGCACAATGACTGGCACATAATAAGAAGTTAAAAATGTGTATTGTTTGATTTTGGAGAGAGGAAAAGTGTGACCCGGAGAGGTTAATGACTTGCCCCAAAATCACAAAGGAACTAATTCATAAATCAGGATTTGAATCAATTCTTCTGTCTCAAAATTGAACATGCTTCCCATTATATTTTTTTGCCTCTTTATTTGGTTATTCACAAGGTGGATGTGTTTTGTATGTCTCTAAGAAGCAAAATTAGATGGAAGTTTCATATGAGACAATTTCTGAATTATTTCCAAATCTAAACTGAATTGTATTACTCATTAAGCTGAATAATCATGTTGACAGGGAATGATGATACATTTTCATATTCATCCTTTTTATAATCCCTCCATTCACATCACCCATCATTTGACACTTTATGATTATTATTTGTTTAATGTTTTTCCCTTTCTGGGGAGATGGTCTTTTATTCACTTGTGATTAAATGTTTGAACAAACCCTCTATTTAATAGAACAGCATTATAAGAAGAGTGGTAAGTGGTTTTAGAGAAAATTCATTTTCTTGGTCTTTATGCTGAATGAGAAACAATTAATCAAAATCTCTCAGTCTAGTCCCACAAGGTATACTAATGTTTCTTTTGGATCTGCCCTCCTGAAGTTTTCCTATAGCTTGGTCTCTAATTCTAAGATCAGAGAATGTTTCCAGGGCTACTGTCAACCATGTGTGCCATTATTAGGTTCCTCAGCTGATAGCAAACACATAACAATGAAATGATCCTAATTAAGAAAGAAGACATATGCTATCTAAGTCACCTCTATTTTAAGCAAAAAGTCCTAAGACTAGAGGGCAGAGTTGTGAATGGTGCAGTGAATGCAGTGTTGGTTACGGCATGAGCAAAACCTGGGTTCCAAGCCTGCCTCTGACCCTGACTAGTTGTTCTAAACAAGTTCCTAAGCCTGTCTCTCCTTCAATTACCTCACTTGCAAAATGAGAATAATTGTAGCTATTATACCAACCCTAGAGTTATTACAAGGCTTAAATGAGATTGTTTATGCAGTGTGCTCTGCAAACATTAATGTGCTCTATAAACCTTAGCAATGTTAGGTGAGTTAATTATCGATTTCATTATGGGAGTTGAACTAGGTACCTTCTGAGATCAATTCCAGCTAAAAATATGTCACCGTCAGATTTTCACTTAACATAAGGCACTTTTATTTTAAATAGTATTTTATTTTCTCTGAATTATATACACAGAAAACTTTTAGCATTTATTTTACAGAATTTTCAGTTCTAATTTTTCTCTCTTCTTCCCTTGCCTTCCTTCTTCCTAAAATGCTAAGCAATTTGATATAGGTTATATATGTGCAATAACATAAAATATATCTCCATACTAGACATAATTGTGAAAGAAGAAATAGATCAAAAGAAAAAAACCACAAAAAATAAACTTAGTCAAAAAAGCTTAATTTCACCTGCGTTTAGAACCTATCTGTTCTTTATCTGGATGTAGATAGCCTTTTCCATCATATGTCCTTTGGAATTGTTCTGTGTTGCAGAAAAGAGCTAGACTGTTAAAGGTTGATCATCACACAATGCTGCTGATATTATGTGCAATGTTTTCCAGGGTCTGCTCATTTCATTTTCATCAGTTCATACAAGTCTTTCCAAGTTTTTCTGAAATCTGCTTCATCATTATTTCTTAATGCATAATAGTATTCCATTGCATTCATATTTCACACTTTATTCAGCCATTCCGCTATTGACAGGGTATCACTTCATTTTCTAACGTTTTGCCAATATGCAAAGGACTGCTATATATATGTATATACATATATATACATATAAGGGCTTCTATATATACATATATATATTTGTGCATGTATGTCATTTTCCTTTTCTATGATTTCTTTGGGTTATGAACCTAATACTGTTATAGCTGGATCAAAGGATACGAACAATTTATTTGCCTTTTCAGCATAATTCCAAAGTACCCTTCAAAATGATTAGATCAGTTCACAACTTCCAACATTATTGTCCCGATTTTTCCAAATCCTCTCCAACATTTATCATTTTCATTTTTTGGCATCTTAGCTAATCTGATAGGTGTAAAGTGGTATCTTTGAGTTGTTTTAATTTGCATTTTTTAATCAAAAGTGATTTAGAGTACTTCTTCATGTGATTATAGATATCTTTGATTTCTTAACATCTTTGACCATTTATGAATTGGGGAATGGCCAGCATTCTTATAAATTTCATCCAGTTCTCTATATATTAGAGAAATGAGGCCTTTATCAGAGATACTTTCTATAAAGATTAAGGTAATTTTATTTCATTAGAACTGACCCACAATGGACTGTCTAATGAGGAAATGAATCTCTTATCCTTCGACATTATAATGGAGTGTATGGAGGATTAGTTAAAATAAACTGTTGTCCAACTATAAGGTGGTTGATTACCTCAACAATTTCATCCTGTAAATAACATCCCTTAAAGCCAGTCTGAACTGCTTATTTCGTAAAGTGTAAATGAAGGGGTTTAGTACAGGGGTAATCACAGTGTTCATGAGAGCTGCCTCTCTATTGGTGTCTAATCTGTTGGCTTGATTGGGCTTTATATATATAAAAATGCAACTGCCATACATTAGAAAGAGGACAATGAGATGAGAAGAACAGGTGGAGAAAGCTTTCTGGCGTTCCTTGGCTGATGGGAGATGCACTATTGTGACTGTAATATTGATATAACAAACGATTGTGACAGCAAGGGAGGACAGAATGATAAACAGAGCAAGAAAAAAAGCCAATGATTCAATAACACTTGTATCAGAGCATGAGAGTTGTGTCAGAGGACCAAGATCACATAAGAAATGTTTGATGATATTGGGGCCACAGTAGGATAGCTGAGACACCTTTACAATTAGACCAGTTGTTACAATGATTCCCATGCTGCAACAGAACAGAATCAAAAGGAAGCAGACCCTCATTGTCATGATAGTGGGGTAATGCAGAGGGTTGCAAATTGCTATGTATCGATCCACAGACATCACAGCCATGAGGAAGAAGTCTGAGATCCCAAGAGAAAGAAAGACAAAGGTTTGAGTCAGGCAGAAAGCAAAGGAAATGGTTTGCATACCTGATAGAAAGATTGCCAGCAATTTGGGAATAACACTTGTTGTAAAACAGCATTCCAGGAAAGAGAAACCACTGAGGAAAAGGTACATTGGTATTTGGAGGCGATGGTCCATCCACACGGTTGTGATGATGACTGTATTTCCAATGATAGACACTAGGTATAGCAGTAGAAAGACCACAAAGAGGAGTTTCCCGACGTGCTGGACAGCAGGAAATCCCTCTAAAATGAATTCCTCAACATTTGTCTCATTTCTCATTTTCACCCTTTTATTATGGAACCTATAAAACAGAAAGGATCTTTTGGTTCAGCATGCATTTAATTTTCCCTAATTATGTGCATTGTGCTTTGCTAGACACAGGGGTGCACAAGCTTGTTGCAATTCAGTCTTTGGCCTCAAAAACCTTATAACTGAAGAGGCATCTTTAAAGTGTCATTTCCATTCCACTGAGCAACTAAATACCCATCATGCCTGAGGATAGCTCTGTAACAAATTAAGTGATGGGGTAGGAAATATGCTCGAATAATTTATACAGTTGGACAAGTTTTAAATTTTCAGAAGTGGTCAAATAGCATATCCTGAGAGATTCAACATGGAGATTATCCTTGTATTTCAGAAAAGGGAGTAGAAGAAGGGAGATAAGGTTGCCCACATGATAGAAGCAGCATTGCAATTGAGGTGAACTTGGAAGGAGTAGGAAAGGTACCACCACCACTTAGCCTGGCATCCATGAACTTAGTTTGTAAATTTCAATAATATTTCAGCATAACTATTTTCCTTTTTCAATCTTATCTATTATTTTTTTCACTTAATTGTAATTTTTAGACTGAACTTCCATATCTTGCCCCAGGCTGGAAGTTCAGCAATCACTCACAGTTCAATTTCACTGATTATTAGCTACTCTCTTTCTGACCAGGGCTGATGTGCTGCATTCTAGGCACTATACTCCTTGATGATGGACTTAGCACCATTATCCAATCAGCTTAGTTCTTCTGTAGCTTACAAACCTGAGAACTGAAATGAATCATCATCCCAGCCTGTCCAGGAGCAGGGATCATAGGCATTTATTACCATAACCAGCCTACATATTTTATTTCATTCATTTAAAGGTATTATTTAGAGAAATCCATTGACTCCCTTACACTGCCAAAGGGAGTCATCTCTCTCTCTCTCTCTCTCTCTCTCTCTCTCTCTCTCACACACACACACACACACACACACACACACACAACACACACACACACACACATTTAGAATCACTGCACTAGGGCAAAAAGAGAGTATATGAGATGAAAACATTCTAGCCGTGGAGGATAGAATAAAATCTAAGGAAGTTATAGAATGAAATCAGTGATATAACTCAGGGATCAGTCAATAAATTAAAAAGCAATAGTTAAACTCCTATTATGTGCTGGGGACTGAACTAAACCTCGAGAACACAAAGAGAGGTAAAAAACAGTCCCAGGGAACCATGAATATAATTATAACCTCTTTTGGCTAGTGAGTAGAATACGTAAAGAGTTACGTCATGAAATCATAGTATCAAATTGTATTAGAGCAAAACCACAGTGTATAAATCTGAAATAATTTTGAGTTCATTGAATTGCTTCATATATCTTCATACAGGATGCTTTTAAATACGTGGGGTTAATTTTCTCAAGTAAATTTAATAAATCCAATCTGATTTATTCCAACAAACATTTATTAAACACCCACCATGCAATGCACTGAAGCTATGATGCTAAAATATAAAATAGTTCCTCACCTTAGGGAAATTATGTTCTGCTCAGGACCCACTATATACATATTCTGATCAATTATCTGAACCAAAAAAAGATGAAAATGAGTATAATGTTATCTTAAATTTCAGTATTTCAATATTTAGTTTTTAAATTAATCTATGCGTACGAGACTTGATTGGTGGTAAATTCTTATTTTAAAATATTTCTTCCATTAGTATTTCTATAATGAATCTGACATTTCATTGCAGCTATGTGTCTGACATCTGAGCATCAGCCTAGCTAATGGGTGAGGCTCATTACCAGAATTTATTGATGATGGCAATGAAACTTTGACACATTTTGATTGGCAGCTAGGTGACCTAGTAGATTGATTACTGCACCATCAGTCAGGAATACTTGAGTACCCAAGTGATCTTAAACACTTAATAGATGTATATACCTGGATGAATCACTTAACCTCTACCTCAGTTTCCTCACCTGTAAAATGGAAATAACAATAGCACCTACCTCCCAGGTTGTTGTATAGATTAAATGAGACTATTCTAAAGAGCTTTGGAAACATTAAAGCTCTTCATAAAAAACAAGTTAGAAATATATTAAATAATAATTTGTCTGCTGTATAGATCTCACAATGTTCAAAAACATACCTTTTATTATGTCAGCCAATCAACATATTTCTTAAATGCCTACTATGATACAGACACTCTGATAGATACTGGGGTCACAAATTCAAAAGAATAAATATCAAAGTAAAGTAATTGATATTATTTATTTTTTGACATAATGCTTTCATGAAATAATAAAATTTAACTTTATTTGATCTTTCAAAATTATGTGCAATAGAAAAGGTACCATTCTCTCCCATCCACCTTTTAAACAATTTAGAAGCTTGAGTTCATAGAGAATAATCAATTTGCCTAGGATCAAGGAGCTAATGTGTAGAGCTATGTCTTCTGAGTGACTTTGCAACACTTCTCTCTGCCTCTTTACATAGAATATTTTGCCTTCAAGGCAATGATTTTTATTGTATAATATTCTCACTCAAATCGTAATTCAAGGTTGTGCTGTGTATAGAATATTGGACACAGTCAGGAAGACTCCATTCAAATTTGCCCTCTGATACTTGCTGCCTGTATAACCCGGTGCAAGTCACTAAAACTCTCTTTGCCTCAGTTTCTTCATCTGTAATATGAGAATAACATGATATCGATCTCTCCCAGTTCTGGGTATAAATGAGATAACATTTGTAAAGAACTTTACAATTAAAGCACTATATAAATGCCATATTATTACTATTTATTTTTCATGTACATCCCAAGCAAGAAGAATTAAGACGAGAAAACCAAAATGACCATACCTCCTTCTGGTAAATGTGCGGGGAATGGAACTTTTTAAGACCACAGAGGGTTTTGTTTGCCATATCTTTAATCTCTACAGTTATTAAGTTCATAAGATGCATGATAGAAAAACCTTTTATGATATAGCTTTAACTCTCCGGAAGAAATGCAGAAATGGGTAGTCATTACATATGGGGGAAAACACAGAAACAGAGAGATTGAAGGGAGCTTAACTTACCAAAGCCTTCCATGTTACATGATGGGAAATTCAACAGTTAAGTGACTTGTTCAAAGGCATACAACTTGTTAAATGCAGAGCTACCAGAAGAACCCAATGTGCCTCCCAGTCTAATGTTCCTCACCCCTACTGTCCCTGTTATATTGGATGACTAATAGCCATCATGCCTGAAGATAGCTTGATTACATTGATTTTGGTTTTGAATGTCGCAACAAATGAAAGTGTAATTTTGAGAGTACACATATAAATTGATAACTGCTAGTGTTTTCTCTCTAAGATTTCTTTCCATTTACATGTTATATGTGCTGTATGTCCATGGTTACATGCACATTGTTTCCCCCATTAGGATATGAGCCCCTGGAGGGACTGTTTTTTGCCTTTCCTTTTACCCCCAGTGTTATCATCATGCATAGTACATAATAAATATTTATTAAATGATTATTGACTGATGTACTAAATGAATTATTACAAAAACTTTAAAAGAAATATGTATTTGATTTGATGTTTGAGATGCCTTGTGGTATTTCTCTTCTGACTTAGATCGACTAATAGTTTTCAATTTTCCTTTACATTTTTTTCTTCTCTCAAAGCAGAAGTAAACATTTGCTTCTTTTGTTTTGTTTTGTTCAAATCTCCTCTTATCTTGCTCTTTAGCCATTCTTACATTAAATGTTAATTTAGTTTTCCATTGTGTAGAAACAAAATCATTTGGAATAAATTGGTTTGGGCTCCATTCTCTGAACCATCATTCATTACACTCATTATTCCTTGACTATGAAGCCCTTGGAGTCACTAGGTGGCACAATGAATAGAGCACCAGACCTGGAGTCAGGAAAACTCATCTCTCAGGACTCAAATCTGGCTTCAGACACTTATTAGCTGTGTGACTCTGGGAAAGTCCCTTAACCCTGTTTACCTCAGTTTCCTCATTTCTAAAATGAACTGAAGAAGGAAATAGCAAACGATTCTGGTATCTCTGCCAAGAAAATCCCAACTGGGGTCGTGAAGAGTCAGACACAACTGAAGTGATTGAACAAAATTAACCATAACTCACAAGTTCTTTTATATCAAGTATATTATTCCACTTTAGGATAGACAAAATTGGGATCCATCAATGGGCTAGGGAGCAATTATATGATCAAGGAAGAACAAGGGAAAATACTTTAACAGGGGCTATACCTTTGTCCTTGGGTATTTTTGAATTTCTGTCAAGTCAAATGCTTTTTTCTGGCTAAGGTATAGACAAGAGGATCAACATCTTGCATTTGAGATTTTGGTTTGAGAGAAGGATTTAAAAATATGCAAATCATTTTTCAGATAACCAGAACTTAATATACTTTTGATCCTTTTCTTAGTTTCCATTTTCTGTTTTGCATTTGATTTTCTTACCAGCAAATCTGAGCTTTTCATTGAGAAAGTTCAGATCTCAGGATTTTCATTCCAAGACAACGGTAGTTTTTGAATTTCCAGGCTGGTACTAATAAAGTCAAGATAGAAATTTGACAGAAATGACTGACTTTCCTCCTTCAAACCCTGACTACCTTCCTGCTCTGCCTGCTTAGGGCAATGCTCTGTGAATTCCTTGTACAGGCTTGAAATGAAGAGCAGACCTTATGTACAATGTACTTATTATAAAGAGACTTATATTGCCTCAGCTAGACTGTTAATGGTGTTTCCCAAGGACCCAAATCATCACATTAAAATCTCTAATCTCATCTACCATGTGTCTACAATTAGGACCTTACCTCATTGTTTTTAGAGATGAAGATTTTTCCACCTTGAAGATGAACATCTTTTTTTTTATATGTTATCCATTTGAGTATTTATTATGATAAAACAGAAAATACCCATGAGGAACCTAGATACACTCTGACACAATTAGGAGGAGTTAGAACAAAAGTATGGTCAGTGGGGCATTACTTTAAAGCAGTTAATTGGTCACTTTTGGAAGTTCACCAAGACTATGTTAAACCTTTAATTGTTTATGTTTTAATTTCCACTCCAAGTCCTAAATGTCCCCTACCAAGATCTTAGTGAAATGAAATAGATTTGGTTTCTTGGCAATATTTAAAGTCTCAAATGTAATGTATCACATGTATGGAGTTCACAATCCAGAGAGAAGATTTCCAACATAGCATTTGTTTGATTGTAAATCAATATTTCTAATTCCTCTACTTGGTGGAGAACAAACTAAATAGTATTACTTCATGACTAAGAAACTTGGCTGATATTTATACAGTTTTAACATTTTAAAAATACTTATTCATTCTATAAATATTTTGCTTTCCCAAAATTACCCATAAAATTATTTTTTAACATTTGCTTTTTAAAATTTCAAATCGCAAATTCTCCTCCATTTTTCCTCTAGCCAATTGAGAAGGAAAACAATTTGATATGTTACATCTTCAGTCATGCAAAGCATATTTACATATTAATCATGTTCTGAAAGAAAATACAGACTAAAAAAGCAACAAAAGTTAAGAAAAACAATCAAGAATCCTTTGATATACAATCTGACTCCATCAGTTTTTTCTCTGGAGATTACTGGCAGTTTTTTTCCATAAATGCTTTAGAATTGTCTTAGGTCATTGTAATTATTAGAATAGCTAAATCATTGACCATAGATCTTCATACTGTACTGCTGTTACTATGTCCTGATACTGTTCATTTCACTTTCCATCAGTTCATGTAAGTCATCCAGGTTTTCCTGAAAGCATCTTGCTTGCCATTTCTTATAGCATAATAGTATTCCATCACAATCACATATTACAACTAATTCAATCACTCTTCAATTGATAAACATTTTGCTCAATTTTAAAATACTTTGTCACCAAAAAAGAGCCACTATAAGTATTTTTGTACATATAAGTCCTTTTCTTTTTTCTCTTTGGGATATGACCTAATAGTGGTATTAGAGTCAAAGAGTACATTCACTTTTATTGTCCTTTGGGGATTGTTTCAAATTGTTCTCAGGAATGGTTGGATCAGTTTTCAACTCCAAAAATGCATTAGTGTCCCCATTTTTCCATGTCCTCTCCAAGATGTCATTTTCCTTTTTTGTCATATTAGCAAATCTTAGGGTGTGAGCTGGTGCTTCAGGGTTGTTTTAATTTATGATTCTCTAATCAATAGTGATTTATAACATTTTAAATATGACTATAGATTGCTTTGTTGCTTCATGTGACTACTGCCATTTCAAATCTTTGACCACTTTTTAATTGGGGAATGACACATTCTATTTTCCAGCTTGTTTTCTCTCTCTGTCTCTCTCTGTCTCTGTCTCTGTCTCTCTGTCTCTCTCTCACCTTTCACCCTGTCCCTCTTCAAAAGTGTTTTTCCTTTTGACCACCACCTTCCCCAATCCACCCTTGACTGTTGTCCTTTGTCTTCAAAGAGGACCAAAGTGACATCACCATGATAAAGTGAAATTTCAGTGTGTCCAACAATGGCTGATAAGACCAATATGAGCTTGGAATACTCTATCACAGGTTGGGCACAGATAGTCTGTGTGAACATTTGGGCTGGATATCCCAAATTTGTGCATTCTGCATTTACTTTGAACTATCTCAACTCTGCTTTGCTCAAAGAGCACAGCACCCTTTCTGATATGGGCATGCCATGCTGAGTAGTCCTGTGCCAGTGTCTCCCATGTTGCACAGTCAAATCCAAAGTTCTTGAGTGAGACCTTGAGAGTGTCCTTGTATTGCTTATTCTGACCATCATGTGATCACCTTCCCTACATGAGTTCTCTATAAAATAGTCTTTTTGACAAACATACATTTTGCATTTGAACAATGTGGCCAGCCCATCAGAGTTGCGCTCTCTGAAGCATTGTTTGAATATTTGGCAGTTTAGTTTGAGCAAGGACATCAGTGTCTGATACCTTATCTTGCCAGGTGATCCTCAGAATCTTCCTAAGACAGTTCTAATGGAAGTGATTCAGTTTCTTGGCATGGCACTGGTAGACTGCTCATGTTTCATAAGCATATAACAATGAGGTCAGTACATCGTCTCTGTCGACCTTCAGTTTGGTAGTCAGTCTAATAACTCTCTTCTCCCAAACTTTTCTTCAGAGCCTCCCAAGCATGGAGTTAGCTCTGGCAATGCATACATCAAACTCATTGTCAATGTGTATATTCCTGGAAAGTACACTTCCAAGGTAAGTGAACATATCCACAGCGTTCATAACTTCTCCATTTGTTGTAACTGATTGTTCCATGTATGCATGGTGTGGTGGTGACTGATGGAGCACCTGTATTTTCTTAGTGTTAATTATTAGGTCAAAATTAGCACAGGCAGCAGAGAATTGATCCTTTGTTGCATCTCAGCTTCAGAGGATGCATTGAGTGCACAATCATTGGCAAACAGAAAATTATGCACCAACACTCCTGGCTTGTAGCCTTTTCAAATTGAAGAATTTACCATCAGTGCAGTAGTTGACCTTGAAGCTGTGCTCATCTTCATTGAAAGTATTTGTCAACATGGCTGAAAACATCATGATAAAAGGCATGGGAGCAAACACACAGCTCTGTTTCACTCCACTGATGACTGGGAAGGCACAAAAGCATTGTCCATAATCCAGGACCCAGGCATTTGCCATCGTGAAATTGACATACAATATTGATGAACTTCTTCAGGCAACCAAATTTTTACATAATTTTCCATAAACTGTCATGACTAACAGTGTCAAAAGCCTTGGTCAGATCTACAAACATTATGTACAGACCTCTGTTCTGCTCCTAGCATTTCTCCTGGAGTTGTCAGCCAGCAAACACCATTTTGACTCTGCCCTTTCTAAAGCCACACTGGCTCTCAGATGTATGCCATCTTCCAGGTGAAAGATCAGCCTATTAAGGAGGACTCTAGCAAGAACTTTGCAACAGTGATTAACTGAGAGATCTCCCTGTGATTGACACAGGACAATCATTCCCTTTACCCTTATAGAGATGGACAATGCAAGAATCCCTGAAGTTCTGGGAGATAACCTCCTCTTGCCATGTAACCTGGAAAATTTCAGTCAGCTTTTGTATGGGCAATGGTTCCCCTACCTTGTAAATCTCAGCTGGAATAGAATCAGCACCAGGTGCTTTGCCACATGAAAGGAGTCTAATGACCCTCATAAACCTCTTCTTCAGTTGGAAGTTCAGCTAAGGATGTATTGACTTCAACCTGAGATAAATGGTCAGTAGTCTCAGCATTGATTGATGATGGTCTGTTGAGAACACTATCGAAGTTTTCAGCCCATCTCTCTAGGATCCTGTCCTTATCACTAATCAATGTGGCTCCATCAGCACTGAGTAGTTGTGATGTGCCATAGGTTTTTGGGTCATAAAGAGCTTTCAGGGAATTATAAAAGTGCTTTGGATTGTTACTATAAGCATAAAACTGAATTTCACCTTCTTTCTTATTGAGCCAGAAATTCTGCATCTCTCTAAGCTTTGCTTGTAATTTGCTTTTGATGGAATTAAATACTGCCTTCTTAGAGGTGGATGAATTACCCTAGTGGTAAATCCTGTGGAGTTCTTGTTTTGCATTTAGCAGCTTCTGAATTTCCCCATCATTTTCATCAAACCAGTCTTGGTGTTTGCCAGTGTTCTAACCCAGATGAGCAAATGCATTGCTGTACACCAAATCTCTGAAAGCTGCCCACTCCTTTTCTGCTCCACTGTTGCCAAATGTGTATTGACTCAATTTTCCCTCCAAGTGAGCAACTGTACATGCTTAGAGAAGTGCTCTAATTTTTTGACATTAATTCTTCTGGTAGTCATTTTGCCTTGGGGATGGTGCTTTTGATGAATGAGACTATTTACCTTGGAAAGGATCAGTCTGTGATCAGTCCAGCACTCTGAGCCACAAATTGCCTTTGTTGTCTCTTTTTCTTACAATCACATAGTCTATTAGATGGCAACGTTTGCTGCGAAGGTGCATCCATGAAGTTTTATTGTGTTTAGGTAAACTGAAGCCAGTGCTGGTGATGAGACATGCTATGCACAAATCTTCACCAGTAAATGACCAGGGCTGTTGCTGTTTCCAACTCCATTCCTCTCTAGGATTCCCTGCCAAGCCTGGTAGTCTGAGTCTACTCTAGCATTAAAGTCATTCAGAATTATAAATTTGTCCTCTTTAGGCACATTGGCAATAAGGGTCTCTAGGTCTTCATAAAATTTTTCTTTGACTTCATCAGGAATTGTCATGGTGGGAGCATAGGCACTGATGATGGTGGCATGGAATTTTCCTGCAGGTGTCAATCGCTCTGTCATGAGCCTGTCATTCATTCCTTTAGGCAGGGATATCAGCTTGCTCATTAGATTAGTTTTGATTGCAAAAGCTGTGCAAGCTTCACAGCATTCCCCTTCACTGTGCCCACTCCAGAAAAAGGTGTATCCACCTCCAACTTCGGTAAGGAGCAGTGGGACTTAGCAACCCCCTGGATGTCTGAGCAGCATTTTAAGGATTGCACTGTTCACCTCCTGTTGTGAGAAAGGGGGCTAGAAAAGGTGCCCTAAACATTATCTGCTTATCCAACCCTGGCCTTATTACCACAGCAGGCAGGGAATCCCACTATGCAGTTGAAACACAAAAAAATATACAAAATGTATGAAAACATCTGCAGAGATGATTCCACTCACCATTGGCACATGGAATGTGCACACATTATAGACAATACAAAATCTAGTAGACCTGAAAGGACTGCTCTTGTTGTACGAGAACTCAACAGGCATGGAATACAAATAGCAGCCCTGAGTGAAACAAGGTTGGCAAATGAAGGCCAGCTTACTGAAGTTGGAGCTGGATACACAAATCCACCCACATTTCTATCAATCCTCTTACTTTTGTCCCCCTCCCTCCTCCATCCATGTTGGATAAGATAAATTTCTATATCCACTGAACTGATTATGTATGTATGTTATTCCTTCTTTGAACCAATTTTGGAGAAAGTTTCAAGCATTGCCTTCCACCCCAACTTCCCCTCCCACTGTAAAAGTTCTTTTGTGACTTTTTTGTGAGATAATTTGCCCATATTCTACTTCTCCCTTCCCCCTTCTCCCAGTGCATCACTCTTTCTCAACACCTTAATTTAATGTTTTTGGACATCATCCCATAATATTCAACACACATCCAAGTCCTCTATGTATAATCCTTCAGCCTGCCTTAGTAATGCTAAAGTTCTTAGGAGATATAAGTATCATCTTCTCATGTAGGACATGAGCAATTTAGTCATTTTTAATTTCTTATGATTTCTTTTTCTTTTTTAATGATTCTCTTGAGTATTGTATCTGAAAATCAAATTTTTTTATTCATCTCTGGTCTTTTCATCAGGAATACTTAAAAGTCCTCTATTTCATTAAATATCTGTTTCCCCCCCTGAAGTATTATGTTCAGTTTTGCTGAGTAGGTGATTCTTGATTGCAATCCCAGCTCCTTTGCTCTCTGGAATATTATATTCTAAGCCCTCTGATCTTTAAATGTAGAAGTTGCTAAATCTTCTATTATCCTGATTGTGAATGCATGATACTTGAATTATATCTTTCAGGAATCCTATAATATTTTCTCCTTGACCTGGGTCCTCTGGAATTCAGCTAAAATATTCATTTAAAGTTTTCATTATGGAATCTCCTTCAAAAGGTGATCAGCTAGTTATTTCAGTTTCTATTTTACTGTCTGATTCTTGAATACCAGTGTAGTTTTCCTCAATAATGTCTTGAACCATGATGTCTAAACTGCTTTTTTTAATATCATGGCTTTCAGGTAGTCCAATAATTCTTAATTATATCTCTTGGATTGATCTATTTTCCAAGTCAATTGCTTTTCCAATAAGACATTTCAAAGTTTCTTCTTTTTTCTTTCTTTATATTTTATTATTTATTGATGTCTCATGGACTCATTAGCTTCCACTTGCCCAATTCTAATTTTCAGGAATTTTTTTCTTCAGTTAGTTTTTGTACTTCCTTTTTCATTTGGTTAATTCTACTTTCTGAGGAGTTATTTACTTCAGTGAATTTTTGTATGTCTTTTTCCATGTGAAAAATCCTACTTTTAAAACTGTTCTTCTGTTCATTGGATTTTTGTGCTTCTTCTACTATTTGGCATATTCTGCTTTTTAAGCTGTTATTTCCTTCACTATTTTTTGTGTGTGCTTATTATCAAGCTGTTGACTTTCTTTTCATGATTTTTTGCATCACTATCATTTCTTTTGCAATTTTACCTCCTCTTCTCTTACTTGATTTTTATAGTCTTTTTTTGAGCTCTTCCAAGAGTTCTTTTTTAGGAAATAGAGACAAGATATATTTTTCTTTACTTGTCACTATTTTGACATTGTTGTCTTCTTCTGACCCTGTGTTTTGATCTTCCTTGTTACCACAGTAACTTTCTGTATTTTGATTTTTTTGGTTGTCTGGTCAATTTTCTATTCTATTATTTACTTTTTTACTTATTTACTTTTAACTTTATGCTATTTAGCTTTAACTTTATGCTAACATTATATTTTCCTCCTATAGTAGAGGGGCATTTTCCCAAGTTTCTAGTTTTGTTTTTATCTGTATGTGTGCAGCTATTTTCAGAACTACTTCTTAAAGTCTATAAGTTTTCAAGTTCTTCCAAGGTGGTATTATCTAAAGAGAGGTGTGGTTATTGTTTTCCTAGCCTGTGCTCTGAGCTGTGAATGACCACAAACACTCTTCTCTTCCCTGGAGTTGAGACCAAGGTCCCCACCTTTGCTAGTGTCTCTCCTCACTCTGGGGCTGTGACCTAGAACTGTTTATGGACGATGCAACAGAGTCCTTCACCAAATTCCAGCAAACAGTCCTCTGTAATCTCCTTCTGACCAGTTGTATGATATGATAACTTTACCAGTGTTTGTTCTGAAAGCTACTGCTATGAAGGTAGTTATCTCTAAAGCTTATTGCTAGCTTGCTGAGGTGCCACCTGCTCTGTTGCCACCTGCACTGAATTGTGCTCCACTCTCAGCTTGGTATGACAGACACTTTTTGTTGACCTTTTAAGTTGTCTTGGGGTAAAAATTTCTTCATCCCATCCTTTAATGAGTTCTTCTGCTCCAAAATTCATTTTGTGGCATTATTTAAAGTTGTTTGGATGGCATTTGAGAGCTCAGTGAGTCCTTTCTTTATTTTACCATCTTGGCTCTGACTCCCTCTTTTTCATATTTTCTTGCTCTTAATCTTCATAACCTTCTTAGGAAGTGGACAGTGTTATTATTAGCCCTGTACCACTTGGGTCCACTCAACCTACCCTCCCCATGTTGCGCATAAATCCACCAGAAAATGCTACCTCTGATTGGAGGTACTTTGTAGGTGTGTATGCATTCAAAATGATAATTTATGAACTCCACAAATGTGCTTATCTATACCAGTCTGCCAGAAGACTCAAGAAAAAAGGGTGGTAAAACTTATTTTAGTGAATCTCAATAGAACTTCAATGAAAGAAAGGTCATTGAGAATCATGGTATCACATGGTCTGAAAGAGGGATCAGGGAACAATGACTAGGTGTGTTGTTCTGCGTTGGAAAAATTGTTGGATATTTATGTCCTAGCTCTGTTGCTTAATAGATTTTAACCTTGGTTAAGTCAGTTATTTGGTCATTCTCTTTGACATGAGTAGATTCAATATATAACCTCCAATGTCCCTTCCAGGACTAAATATATCATAACATATTCCTCTTGACCCCATCAGTTTCGAGAAATAAGGAGTGACCACTTGTGTAATGGGTTAAAAAAAGATGCACTGTCATTATTAGTCACTTTCTGTCAAGGTGAAATGTGGAAGTATTATTGTCTGAAAAGTTTGAGGATGTGTAGGAAGCTAAGGCTAAGAGTTCAGTAAATGCATAACTGAATATGCAAGGCTATGGATGAGTCTATGTTTATAATTTAACTGGTTAGAAGTACATTTGAAAAGACTAGGGTTGAGAGTGAGGAGAGTATCAAGTTTTATCATTCCATTTGCACTATATGCATAACTAGTTGATGACTAGTCCTGAGGAGCTAATATAACTGGAGATACGTTGCTATAGCATGTTCTGTCTCTAAACCTAAATTAGTAATAGATTTGGTTATTTCTCCCCAGAGTTTAAGCTCTAATTTAGAACCTTAATGATTTGGATTCTGTGACTTTACAAGGTCACCGACTTAATAGAGACAGAACTCATTTCTCTTGACTTCTGGGAATGAAATGAAGACACAGGGAAAGGATGCTGAATGGATTACTGAGCTCTAGTTTCCTCCCCAGGTAGACTTTGGCTCCTTGTTTTTGTGCTTATGGTTTTGGATTACAGGAGTTTGGAGAAAGGGTGAAAGCCTATTGAATGGAGGTCTGGTGTATGTAAGGCTTCATTTCCAACATTGTCCTTAATTAAAAGAACACATCATAATTCCTTAGAGCACAAGAAACTCCTCAACACTTTGAATAGTGCCCAATACTTAGTAGGAAATTAGTAAATATTATTTGACTGATTTATTGGCTTTCCAAAGATCCTAGATCTTCCCTTTCTAGAAAGTCTCTAAAGATTCAATGGTCTTTCCATTCTTTATCTCTATCATATTTTTCCACCTTCCAAAGTTTTAACATTGTTTGTGATTTTCCTTTGGTCTCTCCAGATTCTTTATCCTTGCTTTGTTATTTCTCTGAAGCACTTATTCCTTTATTTCAAGGAAATCTAATCTTTGGAAAGTAATTACTCCCAGTTCCTTTAAACTGAATGTTTTCTTTCCTGGTTCCAATCCTCTGTGTGTTTGCTTGAACTTCTGATATGTTCTATCCCAGAATTCCATTTATATTTGTGCATATTTTTTGTCAGGATGTGAGAGGTAGACACACACACACAAACACACACACACACACATGCACACATACATACATACATACATATACATATATATATATATATATATATATATATATATATATATATATATATGGACTTGTATAGGAATATCTATTTTCATTTTAATCCCTTTATCTTAATTCAATTAAATTCAATTCCATGAGCACTTACTAAGCAACATTTAACTGCTAGGTTCTATTTAAGGGGCTAGGTACAGAAAGACAAGAATGAGAACAGTTTGTCCTCAAAGAGTTCACATTTACCAAAGAAGAAGTTTATAAATTATTTGATTGTTTTTTACTCTTTCATTGAATTTATTTTATTTAAAGTACTTGAACCAGTTATGAGTAAACAATGATTTACAGACACATGAAGGAAACGGCCTCTCTAATCAATGTTTTCTTTAATTAAGGATACATGATCATTATATAGGCATATCACATCTCAACAACCTTCAAAATGTTATTGTCCTATTTGAAAACCTTCAGTCCCTCCCCTCTGCCTTGAGGACAAAATAAATCTCTTATTTAGTCCGGTGTTATATGATGCTCAAAAACTGAGCTGTCATCACCTTTCCAAATTTATTTCATAATATTTTTTAACCTCACTGTTATTACAGGTCTTTCCTAAAGCTCATGACCTGTGGTCAGAGGTGTTGTACATAGGATTTTTAAATTAGATGCTAGTCAACTCTCAGGCTGCCAGGTGGTGTAGTGGATAGAGTGTTAGATCTGGAGTCAGGAAGTCTCGTCTTTGTGAGTTCAAATTTGATGTTGAACACTTACTAGTTGTGTGACTCTAGGCAAATCACTTAACCCTGTTTGCCTCAGTTCTTCTTCTGTAAGATGAACTGGAGAAGGAACTACAAATCACTGTAGTGTATTTGTCAAGAAAACCCCAAAGTGGGTCATGAAGACTTAGACATGACTGAAATGACTGACCGACAACAACAAAAAGTCCACTGTTATTCAACCAACAAGCATTTATCAAATACCCGCTATGTGCCAAACACCATGCTGGGTGTTCTGAGGGAGCCTCTGAGGTCTGTTCTAACTCTCAAATTCTGTGATCTGAAAAAATCAGTTTCTAAACAAAGTGAAAGTTCTGAAAACAACAAATGAAAATGATGGATATTTAAAAATATGGATAACTAAGGCTATTATCAGAGAAGGTTTGAATATCAATACTGAGGAGACATAAAGCCTCAGGATTAAAAGTAAGCCATCCATTTCTGTCCCTTTATTAATGTCCTTTATGATTATGACCAAAAAGTATTTCTATGCAACCACTGTCTTGCTCAGTGTCATACTGGTAACCAAGTGTCAGAGGCAGGATATGAACCTATTTGCTCTGATTCCAAAATCAGTAAATATTGTTTTCAATGATGAAAAGAATTTAAAAAAATATCCAAACAGGGAAAGCTAGAAATGGAGAGCCTTAAAGAAACTCTTTAAGAAGAAGAAATTAAATAAGCCACTAATATAATTTCATATAAAAGGGCAGAAAGAGTCAGGGAATTGAAAATTGAGTATACAGGTGTTCAAAGAACAGATTTTTCATTTAATACATATACATATAGTATGTAAAACATTTCCAAAAACATATTTTAAAGATAGACTAAAAGAAAAACGCTTATTATTTCAATGCGACAATATAATTCTACTCCCCAATAAAACAAGGTAATGGGGAGCAAAATCAAGCTACACCCTCCAAATAGACACAAAACAAAATGAATGAAATGCTTTAATTATTCATTATGAACAACCACATTTATAAGGAAGGGTAAGAGTAGTGAAATCAGTATAATTCATCATTTCAAGAAAAACCATAATAAAATATGAATCATCAATGACCACAAAAAGTCATACTCTTAGAATCTTAATAATAAAAGTTAAAACAACTTTGTGATACTACAGTACCATGCAAGGAATTGGTAAAGATACTAATAATGATAAATTTCCAAATTAGTAGGTCTATGAACACGCACATCCTCTGTTATCCTTCCATTGAGTCTCTGAATTGGTGCATTTTTTTTGCAAAGTAATCTGGAAATACTGAGGATTCATACTACTCTTCATGCTATTTGATTTAGTTTCTATTAGGATCCATAGCCTAGAAGTCTAATTAAAACTAGGGGTGGGAGGAAAGGACCACTCTGTACAGAAATCATTCTATAAGCCCTATTCACAGTAGCAAAAAAAAATGAGGAGATAAAGCATGAAATCAAAAGAGAAAACATGTGAAACACTTTGCAAGCCTTAAGATGCTCTATAAATGCTAACAGTCCTGTAACTCTTCTATATACTCAATGATTGAGAAATACTTGAAGAAACTGTGACATATAAACGTAACAAATTAATTGTACCATGAGAAATAAGAAAATGAAGCATATAAAGAAATATGGTATGGCCAATATGAAATAAATCTATATATTCTCATTTACCTCTGCAAAAAAAAATTCTTGTTCTTGTTTCTCTCTCTCTCTCTCTCTCTCTCTCTCTCTCTCTCTCTCTCTCTCTCTTTCTCTGTCTCTCTCTGTCTCTCTCTCTTTTTCTCTGCTCTCCTTCCCAAATATATTAATTAAACTATTTAAACAGGGGGAGGGGGAAAGGTCACATAAGATTGTCTTTGAGGCTCTCCAGTTTCCTTATGCTGTAATCCACCCAAAACACAGTCAGTGAAAACATTATTTCCTGGACTAGTAGAGATCAGTGAACCAATATCTCAGTGTGTAAGGAGTACATTACCCACTGTGGTAGGGCAGTGCAATGTAAATGGATAGATAGCTGTGTTCCTATGGGCATATTATTTGACCCAATATTGTCTTCAAGTAACTCCAAGACTATAAACAACAACCTAAGAGTAATTCTGTATCTGTGGGAGAAGTTTCCACCTTGGAGAGTTCCCCACATCAATATATACAAATATGTCTTAGTCTCTGTCTCCTTCTTTGTCATGTTTCTGACTTTGTCTCATTGTCTCATCTCTCTCCCTCTCTCAATCTTTATCTGTCTCTCTCTCCTTTCCACTCATCTCATTGTCTCTCCTTGTCCCTCTCCCTCCCTCCTTTCCCATTCTTTCCTTCTCCCTTCTTCCCTTTCTCTCCCTTTCCCATATATATGATACATATACCACTTATATTTCAGAGATATATACATATATTAATATATTTATATATATCAATATGTGCACATACTAAATACAATATCTGCAATGAACTATTTTTTTTGTTATGCACAATCCTTCAAAAGACAACTTTCTTTAAGCTCAGATACAGATGTGAAGCTTAGTTATATCTATGATGTAAATCCAAGGAATCTTATCAAAACAGACTTAAAAATATGAAACAAAGGAAAACATCAATGAACAAATTAGGTGCATCTAGAGGTACTCCTACCCAGGGAACAATTAGTTTGAAGGAGAATTATCAATTCACTGTGATAGCATGGAAAGGTTCAAATAGCTTTGGATCATCTTGATTAAGGAAGAGATCAAAGAATAGATGAACATTCTCCTCAAAGGACCACAGAAACTCTGCTGTCTCTTGGCCAACCATTTCTTTAGAAAATTACACATCTTTCTCTCTAGAGATATGAAGGGAATTGGCATTAATTCTTGCCAGGTACCTATAGACTATTACACTAGTAGTGAAAAAGACATTCTAAATTACAATTTCACTTTTTTTCTTTTTGAAAGATGCTATCTAAATACTAAAAATTTTTAACATACTGATAAATTTTGTTTTTTAAAGCATTTTTTTCTAAAGCAATCTCAAATTAACCTTTCATTCTACAGTACATTATATTTCACCAGCACTAAACCAGAATTGGCAAATATAATAGTATGCAAGATATATTTCACATTTTACCTTCTAGTTAAATGTTGTATAACTAACTACATTACACATAGAAATATTGAAGAAATATATAACAGCTAGAACTGCTAAAAAAATTCATGGAGAGCTGACAGGGCAGAAATACATTGTGTTTTCCACAACTCTTCAGACCAGTCAGTCACTAGCATTTATTAAACATCTATTATGTGCCATGCACTGTGCTAAATGCTAGGAGAACAGCAAAAAGCCCTTGCTTGCGAAGCTTACAGTCTAGCAGGGGAGAAGCACACAAATAACAAGGTTTGTTTGTCCTTCATTGCCAAAGAAGACCATGCCATCTGAGAAATAATGACATCTCTTGTACTTGACTTCGTTTTGAGTGAGGGAGCGCTATGCAGGTCACTAGCCTCCCTTCTCCCGACTCATCTAAATCCAGTGACCAGATATATTCATTAGGATGACTGGAGATGACTCAGGATAAGGCAATTGGGTTTAAGTGACTTGCCCAAGGTCACACAGCTAGTGAGTATCAAGTGTCTGAGGTGAGATTTGAACTCAGGTCCTCCTGACTCCTGCACTGGTGCTCTGTCCACAGCACCACCTAGCACACAAATAACTGTATAAACAGGATACCAACAGTAGAAACTAGAGGACATTGTCATTACTCCATGTTTTGTATTGTATCCTTTGGATGGATGCTAACTGTTGTGATGTTCCCTTATGGTTCCTCACTTATCTACTGACATACAAGGGCATACTCACAATGCTACCTCCTCCTAGAACTCTCCCCTGACTATATACTGAGACATAACCAGAATCTTGTAGACAATGAACAGGGTATAGAACTGAATGATCAGAACAATGTAGATTGGATTGGATTTACAAAATTGCATAGTACCTTCAATGATTCTGATCTCTCCCTGAAAAAAAATTCTAACATCAGTATTCATCCTGTGATGCCATGCATTTGAAAGTTGTAGTATATATTACATTCTCAGAGAAAATCAAAGTGGACAGATGCATGGTTGGCATAATGGGCATGTATAGAAAAGGTGGAGAGAAAGACATCAAAAATAGGCAAGGCCACCAAAGAAAATGATTTACTATGTTTGAGATGTGGGAATAACAAGCAGTCATTTGTTATATTAGTCCTCCCATAAAGATCAGTCTCCCTGGCATTCTAATTGAACATGGGCAAGTTTGAGGAAAGGGGAGAAAAGTTGTATGGAATTAGGTGTGGTCATGTTGTGATCTGCATCACTGGCAGGATTACCTATACTATGAGCTGACAGATTCTCTGAAGTATTTTAAATCCAAATTATGGCAAACATTAGTGTATCCTGAGGTCTTAAATCTAAGGTTGTTTTTTGGCATTGGAAGTCTTCCTATAAGAAATATCTTCCTTCCTTCCTTCCTTCCTTCCTTCCTTCCTTCCTCATAATGCCTCTAAAAATGACAATATCCCTTATTCCTCATCAATACCAACCTCCTCATTTTGCATATAGGAAAACTTAGGCCCATAGCGATTAAATGACTTTGCCAAATCACACACATAGGAAGCAACTGCATTGGGTTTGTATCTAGATACTCCAGCTCTAAGTATAGCAATGTTTCCACTGTACCACAGGGAGGAATTCAGTACATTTACACCCAAGGCTGTTAAATTTGATGCACCAGCAGAACTTTGGTCACTAGGGGATAAAGCATTGTGGTATGGTAAATCTGGAATGGGAGGAATGGGATTCAGTTTCAATTTTGCTGTATGACTTGGTAAGTTCCTCCTAAAGCAACCATTTTGTGAGGGTCCCTAGGCCTGCCTGCATTCATTCCCTTTGCAGTCATGTTGCTGGCCTTCATTGCTACATCATCCTGCAGCTTTCCTCAGCTCCCTCA
>CM053769.1:495430562-495456100 GCA_028658325.1 Potorous gilbertii
TTCCCCTGAAGTATTATACTCAGTTTTGCTGGGTAGGTGATTCTTGGCTTTAGTCCTAGTTCCTTTGACTTCTGGAATATCCTATTCCATGCCCTTCTGTCCCTTAATGTAGAAGCTGCTAGATCTTGTGTTATCCCTGATTGTATTTCCACAATACTGGAATTGTTTCTTTCTAGCTGCTTGCAATATTTTCTCCTTGACCTGGTAACTCTGGAATTTGGCCACAGTGTTCCTAGGAGTTTCTCTTTTTGGATCTCTTTCAGGCAGCTATTGGTGGATTCCTTGAATACTTATTTTGCCCTTTGGTTCTAGAATATCAGGGCAGTTTCCCTTGATAATTTCATGTAGGATAGTGTCTAGGTTCTTTTTCTTTTATCATGGCTTTCAGGTAGTCCCATAATTTTAAAATTCTCTCTCCTAGATCTTTCTTCGAGGTCAGTTGTTCTTCCAATGAGATATTTCACGTTATCTTCAATTTTTTCATACTTTTGGTTTTGTTTTGTAATTTCTTGGTTTCTCAGAAAGTCATTAGCCTCCATCTATTCCATTATAATTTTGAGAGAACTATTTTCTTCAGTGAGCTTTTGAACCTCTTTTTCCACTTGGCTAATTCTGCTTTTGAAAGCATTCTTCTCTTCATTGGCTTTTTGAACCTCTTTTGCCAATTGAGTTCGCTTATTTTTCAGGGTGTTATTTTCTTCAGTATTTTTCTGGGCCTCCTTTATTAAGGTATTGACCTGTTTTTCATGCTTTTCTTGCATCTCTCTCATTTCTTTTCCCAGTTTTTTCTCCACCTAACTTGATTTTCAGAATCCTTTTTGAGCTCTTCCATGGCCTGAGTCCATGGGATCCCTATTTCGGATGTATGGGATACAGAGGCCTTGACTCCTGTGTCTTTACCTGATGGTAAGCAGTTTTCTTCTTCATCTTTAGAGATGAAGGTTGGAATCATTTTTTCAAGAAAATAATCTTCTATGGTCTTAGTTTTTTTCCCTTTTCTGGGCATTTTCCCAGCCAGTTACTTGACTTCTGAAAGTCCTCCCCACCCCTGGCCTAGGTCTGCTCAGCTAGTTCTTAGGGTCTGAGATTCAAATGCTGCTCCCCAGCCTCAGGTCTTTTGGTGGCAGGCCTGGCTGCTATTCAGGGTAAGATTAAATCAGGTTCTCAGGTGGCGGCAGGGCTGCCTCCCACGCTCACTTCCCTCAGGGGGTTTATGCAGAGACCTTTTGTAATGGAGCTGCTGCTGAGCTCTTGCCAGCTCAGGGAGCCTCTGGCCACCTGCTCAGGGAGCCTCTGGCCCCCGCTGCCGCTTCCTCCTGAGGGGGTCTGTGTACTGGAGACACCCCACTCCCCTCTCAGCCCGTCTCTCTCACTGACCTGTGAGTCTGTGAGTGGAGGGACCTTCGTGGCCGCTGGAGATTCTGTCCCCGAAGCCTGTTTGGATCTGCTCGCTCCTCTCAGTGCCGCGCAGCTGGGGCGGGGCAGGGCTCTGGTCCGAGGTGCGATGGACCTTTGGAATCAGTTTTTCAGGGCTCTCTGGAACAGAAATCTCCTTAGCTGTGTTGCTGCGCGGCTTCCACTGTTCCAGAATTTGTTGGGAGTTCCTTTTAGAGGAAATCCATGAGCTGTGGGTTCAGACCTAGCATAGGTGAGTCTTTCTACTCCACCATCTTGGCTCTGCCCCCTCCACTTATTTTCTTGAGCCTATACCACTATTTTACTAAACATTATTGGCATATCCCTTCTTATCTTGACAGAAAAAACATCTTCTGTGTTATGCTCCATCATCAAAAATATTATTTTACTCAGGAAAGAAGGTGTTTTCAAGGCCTTTAAATAGTCTCTTTGTACTCTTGCCCTTTTCTTCATCTTTCCAGATTTTTTTTATAAGTTGGTCTTTAAATTTGCTTCCCCAATGATTTAGTTTCACACACAGATACATATATATATATATATATATATATATATATATACACACACACACACACATATATATATGTATATTATATATGTATGTACATATATACATATATATAAACTCTTGGTAATTAAAAATTATTTCAAATACAAAATGAGAAAATAAAAAGAACATTTAACTGTACACAGCAGAATTTAAGAGAGTATTCAACACAAAACAGTGATTTCTTCTTAAAATATTATTTTCTCCCTAAATTACAGGGAAAAAAACTAACATTTGTATTTTTAATTTTGAGTTCGAAATTCTCTCCACTTCCTCCACTCCCAACCCATGAGACATTAACCAATCTGATATAGACTACACATGTGCATTCATGCAAAACATTTGCATAGTAGTCATGTTGTGAAAGAAAAGAGAGATCATAAAACCCCACAAAATTGAAGCAAAAAATAGTATATTTTGATATGCATTTACACTCCATATGTTCTTTCTCTGGAGGTGGATAATATTTTTAAAGATAAGTCCTTTGGAATATTCTTGGGTCATAATATTGGTGAGAATATAGCTAAATCATTCAAAGCTGATCATCACACAATATTGTTATGACTGGGTACAAGGTTGTTCTAGTTCTACTCATTTTACTTTCCATCAGTTCATTTAAGTCTTTCTGTTTTTTTCATCATCCTGTTCATCATTTCTTAGAGAATGATAATATTCTACTATATTCATATACTACAACCTATTCAATGATTTTTCCCAAGTGATGGACATCAGTGCAATTTCAATGCATTATCACCACAAAAAGAACTGTTAAATATATGTGTGTGTGTGTGTTTTCATTTTTTTAAAGTCTCTTTGGGATACAGAGCTAGTAGTGGTATGGCTAGATCAGAGTGTATGCACAGTTTTATAGTCCTTGGGGCATAGTTCAAATTGCTCTCCAGAATGGGAAGAGATCAATTCATAATTCAACCAACCACAGTGTCCAAGTTTTCCCATATCCCATGTATCATTTGTACCTTCTGTTATATGAGCCAATATGAGGAGGTACATCAAAGTTTTTTTTAACTTTCATTTCTCTAATCAATAACGATTTAGATAAATTTTCATGTGACTATAGATAGTTTTGATATCTTCATACTAAAAATTGCCCGTTCATTATATTTTCCCTTGCTTTCTACTTCTAATCTGTACTGAATCGATATTGTTTGTGCAAAAACTCTTTTTAAAAGATTTAATACAATCAAAACTATCCATTTTACATCTCTAAAGCTCTCTATCTGTTAGGTCATAAATTCTTCTCTTATCCATAGATTTTTGAGACAAGCTGCTCCATTCTTACCTAATTTGTTTGTGGTATCATTTTTTTTATGTCTAAATAGTGTACCCATGTTGATCTTATCTGATATGCAGTATAAGATGGTGGTCTATACCAAATTTCTGTCATACTATTTCCATTCTTCACAGCAGCTTTTGGTCGAATAGCAAGTTCTTATTTGAAAAGCTTGGATTTTTGAATTTATCAAACACTAGATTACTATGGTCATTTACTACTCTGTCTTGTGTACCTAATCTATTCCACTGATCCACCCCTCTGTTTCTTAGCTAGTACTAGATTGTGTTGATGATTGCCACTTTATAATATAATTTGAGATCTGGTATGGCTAGGTTACCTTTCTTCATATTTTTTTTCACTAATTCTCTTGACATTCTTGACCTTTTGTTGTTCTAGATGAACTTTAGTATTTTATTCTAGCTCTATAAAATAATTTGAGTAGTTTGATTGATATGGCATTAAATAAGCAAATTTATTTAGGTAGAATTATCATCTTTATTAAACCGGCTTAGTCCTATGAGCAACTAATATCTTTCCAGTTGTTTACAACTGACTTTATTTGTATGAAAGATGTTTTATAATTGTGTTCATATGGTTCCTGGGTTTGTCACAGCAGGTGGACTCCCAAGCATTTTATAAGGTCTACAGAAAGTTAAATGACTTTTTCCTATCTCTTGTTGCTGTTGACAAATTATAAAAATGCTGATGATTTATGCAGGCGTATTTTATATCATACAACTTTGCTAAAGTTATTAATTAGTTCAACTAATTTTTAATTGGTTCTCTAGGATTCTCTAAATTAACCATCTTATAATCTGGAAAAAGTAATAGTTTATCTTTGCTTTTTCAATATCTCTCAATAAGAGATTTTTTTAAATAAAAAGTTTCCCGTCCAAACTCACAGATTTGTCTTGCTCTTACCTGATGAAAACAGAAATTTCATTTGATATATATTTTTCAAATATGTCAACATTTTTCATTGCTGACTCTATCCATGTTTATGCTTTCAGTTTAGTCATTTTTATATCAAATGTCTTGTTTTCCTCTGAGTTCTTTTGCAGAAGTGAATTCAATTGTACTGCATTTTAATGCAGTACTTTATTTAGTAGACAAAACTTTGCAGGTTATGTAATTTGGACACAGTCAACCTTCTTTACCTTCCACAATGTCATTATGCTTCTTTTTCTCCTCTGAATTCTTATAATCTAGTAGTCCCAGTCCTCTCTAGGTTGATTTTCCTAATGATAATGTTGATAGCTTTACTATTTGCAAATGTTTTTATTGATGTGTAACTTGGTTTGACTACAAGGATTTTTAGTGAAATATATTTAATATTTCCATTCACCATTCTGTGTGAATTCCTTCAAATTGAAATTTAACTTTACTTCACACTTCTTTACAACTTCCCTGAATTATTTCCTCAGTATAGCACTAAATTTTTTATTCATCATTATTTTCTCCAAGTCCTATAATATTTATTATTTTATAACATTTATTATTCATTATCCTACATACAAGTTCAGTATCGACTTGTAGAACTCTCATATTTTCTTCCAAATATGTTGTTATTTGAGGTTTTTTGTTTGGTTAATTTTCTTTCTGCTTTGAAATTTTCATTCTGTCATTTTGTTTTTCAGAGAAATTATTAAATAGGAAGAATCTTTTTCTTAATTCTTTGCTTTTTTTTGATGTTCTTCTTTGAGAGCTTTGCTTTGCCATTTCATTTAATGTTTTTCATTTTACTCTTTGCCTGCTTTTCTGAACTATTTCAGATTCTCAGAGTTGCTTCCTTGTTTCTGAGGATCTTGCAGAATTTATGTAATTTGGTATTTTTTCCAAGGAATTTTGACAGTTTCTTTTCCTTCAGTATATTTATTCTTGGGAAAGTTTTGTTTATTTCATCTCTCTTTAACCCATCTCTATTTTTACACTGTTTTTATATGGTGTCTATACTGCAAAGTTTCTTAACATGGACCTTTTCATTTTTGTTCCCTTTTAATTTTTTTTTCATATCACTAAACTTGAACAAGTTTGCTGGCCCTTAAGAAGTTAAAGGAAACAAGTGGGAGACTGTAACAATGAGATTCTGAGAGGCTACTGTGTGGGGCCAATAGTCTTCTTTTCTCACCCTATTCTTGTGACCCACTATCCTTTCAGCAATTGAATTTTCTTCAGTCCTGTGCTAAGACTGGGGTCAGAGCTCATGAAGAAGGCAGTCAGGAGAAAACTCTAGATTAATGCTGAGGAAATCTCTGAGAAGGCATTATAATTAGCAATCATTGCTTCCACCCCACTTTATTACGCCCCATTCTCACGTCTGACATTGTTATCACTTTTCTGCAGGACTTCATCAGCTCTTAGTAGTACTATCATAATAACCTATTGGATAGTCTTCCTGCCACAGATCTCTCCCCTTTCTAATTCAACTCCCACTCAACTGTCAAAATGATCTTCCTAGAGTTTAGATCTGACCATGTCACTCCCCTACTTAATAAATTTCAATAGCTATTTTTTTCTAAAATCAATTACAAAATCTTTTGTTGTGTACTTTGAAGCCCTTCGTAGTCAGCCCCTAGCTCAAGCTTTCATACCTTTTTACACACCCTATACCTGCGGATATATTTTGGGATTCAGTGATGCTGGCCTCTTTGCTGTTCCTCAGACAAAGAAAAAACCACCTTCAGCTACAGGTTCAGCACATTTTCTTTAGTTGTCCTTTGTGCTTGGAAAGTTCACTCTCATCACTTCCTCCTGACTTCTCTAGCTCCATTCAAGTCCTAGCTAGAATTCCACCTTCTATAGGAAGCTATTTTTTCCCCAGTACCCCTTAACTGTATTACCTTCCCTCTTGTCATTACTTCTCATTTGTGTGTGTGTGTATGTGTATACATACATACATATATACATACACACACACACACATATATATATATAATTTCCATACAGTTATTTCATGTTATCTCTCCCATTAGATTGTGAACTTCTTGAAAGCAAGTACTATCTTTTAGATAACACTTTGTCTGACTGGTGTTTAACACAGTATCTGGCACATAGCAGTTTTAATGACTATCAAAATAGATGGGGAATTCATGTGACTGGATCCAGACACAGTTCACTGGAAATTAAATTTTTATGGCACTCAAAAAGTTAATGGGATTTTAGGTTTGATGAAGAGAGACATGTCCAAGAATAGAGAGTTAGTAATTCAAGGTAAAAAGCATTTATTATGTACTTCCTATGAATTCAAAATGGAGCTTCCAACAGGAACTCACCAATGGATGATGGCGCTTCATGACAAGAGTTATCTTCCTGGGTGAGAAGAATATAGAGGACAAGGGATCTATCAGAGTGAGAAGACTTCTAGCGCAAGCAGGGGTATAGTAAAGAGTAGATCTGGAGAAGGCACTGAAGGAGTGATTATGGGTATGACCTGATTGCTTTCTCAACGTGGTGACTCAAGAAGGAAATCACTAATCAAAAGTCAGGGATACTTAGAGATATCTTGCAGGGTGGAAGAAGATAACAGAGTTGGTTCCATGTGCTTGGGTGAGAAGGCTGCTAATATATACAGAGAAGTTCAGAGGACCAAAGGGGAGCCAGAGAAAAAAGTGAAGTGAGATGTGGTTATCCTTTTTTTCTGTGCTCTTCTTTATTGTACCATATCTACAGTATTATGTTCATTTTGTAGACGATTTGAGGAAGAATATTAACTAGCTAAAGAGTGTCCAGAAAAGGATATTTAGCATGGTAAAGAGCTGTGAGATTATGTCATATGGAAATTGGTTGAAGGAGTTAACAATGTTTCACACGGGGAAGGAAGATTTAGATGGAGGAGATGAGAATTTCCATTATTTGAAGGAGTGACAGGCAAAAAAAAAGAATTAGGTTTCTTTTGCCTAACCCCAATAGGTAGAACAAGGAGAAATGGCCAAAAGTTGCAGACAGAAAGATAAAGGCTTGATCAAATGAAAATATAAGATCCAAAATGTCTCAGGTGGTAGTAGGATTTCTCTCCACTAAAGGTCTTTAAACCAAGGTTAATTGACCATTTTTTCAGCATTGTAATAGAAAGGCATCCCATTGACTTTGGAACGGCTACCCTAGGTTAACATGTCTTGATTAATGAATAAGTACAATCTCAACCAAACTACAACTTGTGTCCAGCCCCAGATTTTACATATCCAAGTTAGTCATCTTCCTTGATAATCTTGCCATTTGTGCTGCTGCTTCATAGTCATTTCCAACCAATCTTCCACCTCTTGCTTTGTTGGGTTCCAAATACATTGTTATATAGTTTTTGACCTCTAGGCTCTCTGATATCACTGTTAGATGAGGTTCAGTTTGTTCTGGGTGAGTTTCAAGGAAATATTAATGAACCTAGATAGTTCTTAGCCTAAAGACCCACAAACTATCCTAAAACACCAAAAAGTCATTTTTCTAATTTTTCTGCAGAGACCTTAGTAGGTATTGTTGTGCCAGATCCCCTCCAACATCACAACAAACTAAGAGCAGATTCCAAGGGGAAAAAAGATCGGCAGAAAAGTCTTGAAGAGTTTGGCAAGGGCAGAATTGTGTTCATGTCTGACAAGCAAGAAGCATTAGGCAGGCTCTAATCCTCTACAAAAGAGAGAATGCTAGAAGTGGTTGGACTAGGGCAGGAACTAAAGTCATGTTTCCTTTCTACCAATTTATGGTTGGCTTTAAGGTCATTACTTCTTAATTGTTGCACTTCTATTTATTTATTTATTCCTTTATGTATCCATTCATTCATTCATTCATTATTTTTTATTGCTGCCTGAACAATCTGTAGGAGCAAAAGAAGCCAGTCTCTGTGTTTGACCTGGAAAATTTGACATCAGTAGGATTGGATTTATTTGATGTTGGATTGGAAACAATCAGCACCACTTTGAGATATGGCCTGTTTCTCCTCCTGAAACACTAGGAAGTACAAGGTAAAGGAAAAAAAATCCAAAATGCTCTGACACTAAAACCCAAGATTCCAGTTTTAATTGTCTAACCCAGCTTTCTGCAGAAACTTGCCCAGCATGTTAGCATTGTGATTGAATAACTCTCAAACAAGATTGTAGCTTATAGAAGAGTCTCATAACAGTGGAAAGTAGACAAAAAAAGAATAAGCTGAAGAGAAAAGGAACAATAAGAGAGGGTGGGCACAGGACTCAGGGTACTGCAGCTCATTCTTCCACTTACCACAGTCACTACTTTTCCCACCAGAGCAACTATTTTAGTTCCCCCATGACCACATAAAATGTTGGATGGTTCCTGAAGCAGATGTTACTATTAACTGGCAGGTTACAGCATAAATGAACCTTTTTTTAAATATTATTCCCTTCCTAACTGAAACAGTAGAAGAAAACATGTCTGGAATATGTTTCATTCAAGGGAATTGAGGATACTGAACACTTTTCATATGTATCCAATCAGTTAACCAACAAGCATTGATTAGGCACCTACCATATATCAAATGTTGTTCTAATTTCTGACGATACAAAAACAAAAATGAAATATCTTCCTTCAAAGATGTTATATCTATGTGGGGGAGTCAAGTGCACATAAAACTATATACCAATTAATTTTAAAGAGTCTAACTACAATCCTATGTCTCTCCTGCCTTTTGAGGATTACCCCCTTAAAATGCCCTCTACAATAGGTGTTTCTACTTCTTTTCCTTTCTTTTGCTCTTCTTAATTCTTCATAATTTTGCTTCTTAACTATTCATTCAATCAAAACTGATTATCCCAAAGTTACTAACGATCTCTTAACTGCCAGATTTAGTCTTTTTTTTTGAGCCTCCTCCTTCTTGAAAAGAAAAAGGCCATTAGATTTAACAATTAATTTCTCTCTTCTATATCATTGGATACCATTAATTGCCTTCTCCTCCTTGATACTCTTTTCTGTATATATTTTCCTGACACCACTTTTTGCCAGTTCTCTAGTTGTCTAACTTTACTAGAGATCCTTCTGGGTCTCACCCACTAAATATGAGTGTCCCACAGAGCTCTGTCCTGAATCTTCTTTTCTTCTCCATCTATAGTGTTGCATTTAGTGATCACATCGGCTTCCATGGTTTCAATTATTGTGTTTATATAGATGATTTTCAGGCATACTTGTCCAACCCTAATCTCTCTGCTTCCTAGTCTTGCAACTCCAACTGCCTATTAAACATTTCAAAATATATGATCCATAGAATTCTTAAGCTCAGCATGCCCAAAACTAAAATCATGATGTTTCTCTAAGAAATCCTCCCTTCTTCATAATGTCCTAACTTCCCTATCACTGCTGAGGCTACTATCATCCTCCAAGTCACCCTAGCTCATGACTTTGGTGTCATGTACAATTCCACAGTCCCTCTTACTCCTCTATTCAGTTGTCAAGCAGTATCATTTTTATCTTTGTAACATCTCATATATATATATATATATGTATATATATATATATATATATATATATATATACATATATATATATACATATATATATCCTTTCTTTCCTGATATTGCCATTGTTTTGGTTCAGGACCTCATCACTTTTAGCCTCCAACATTTCATTATCCCACTAATTTTTCCCCCTAAATCAAGTCCACACACCAATCCATCCATTCTTCAGTTGCCCAGTTGAACTTTCTAAGGCACAAGTCTGTCTGTGTCAGCCCTTCAGTCAACAAACTCCTATGCTTCCATATTTCCTCCAGAATCAAATACAAATCATTTGGCTTTTTAAAGCCCTTCACAGAGACAGAGCCATGATGGCCAAGAAAAGGCAGAAGCTCACCCAAATTCATAAAACATAAACTCAGAAGAGGATAAACATGTCAAAACACCTATATGTAAGCACTCAAGTAGAAACATGAATTGCTCTCAGGTCCAAAGTAAACTCTTGGAAAAACTCAAAAAGGATTATAAAAATGAAACAAAAAAGGTAGAAGAAAAACTGGGAAAAGAAATGAGAGTTATGCAAGACAATCATGAAAAGAGTCAATAACATGGTAAAGGAAGCACAAAATATGCAAAATTAATGTACAAAATCCACCAAAGAAAAAAAAGTCCTTGAAAAGTCATATTGGCTAAATGGAAAAAAGCATAAAAGCTTATTCAAGAAAATAATTCCTTAAAAGCTAGAACTGGGCAATTAAAAGCTAGTGACTTGATGAGACATCAAGACTCAATCAAACAAAATAAAAAGAATGAAAAATATAAAAAGTATGAAACATCTTGTTGGAAAAATAATTGACCTTGAAAGATCCAAGACAGATAATTTAAGGATAATTGGACTACTTGAAAACTATGATTAAAAAATGAACTTGGACAGCTTCATTCCAGAAATTATCAAGGAAAACTGCCATGATATCCTAGAACCAGAAGGTAAAATAGTAATTGAAAGAATCTATCACTCCGTAAAACAGATCTCCAAATGAAAACTCCTAGGAGTTTACATAGTCAAATTCTAGAGCTCCAAGGTAAAGAAGAATACAATGATAGTAGCAAGAAAATTACAATTCAAATGTCAAGAAACCACAGTCAGGATTACACAGGATTTAGCAATTTCTAAATTAAAAGATTAATGGGCATAGGGCATGATGTTCTAGAAGTCAAATGAGCTTGGGCTACAACCAATAATCAAATACCCATAAAAACTGAGTATAATACTTCAGGGGGAAGATAACATTCAATGAAATAGAGGGCTTTGAAACATTTCTGATGAAAAAAACAGAGCTAAACAGAAAATTCAGTTTTCAGAAACAAGACTCAAGAGAAATATAGAAAGATTAACAGGAAAGGCAAAACATAAGCTATTTATTATGGTTAAACAGTTTACATCCCCACATGGGAAGATGATTCTTAAGAACTGTTTCACTATTAGAACAGTGAAAAACTATACAAAGCAGAGGTTACAACCATAAGTTGACTTTGATGGGTTGATGTAAAAAAAGTTAAGGGGTGAGAGAGAAGATTGCACTGGGAGAAGAGGGAAGGGAGAAGTAGAAGGGGGTAAATCATCTTACATAAAGAGGTGTAAAAGACCTATTATAGTGGAGGGAAAGAAAGAAGGAGAGTAAGTAAACATCACTTGAACTTGAGTCTCATGAGATTTAGCTCAAAGAAGGAATAACTTACACACTCAGTTGAGTTTAGAAATCTATCTTACCTTATAGGGAAGTGGGATGGGAGGTGTACAATAACAGGGGTGAAGCTGATAGAAGGGAGGAGAGATTATGGGAGTCAGTAGTCAGAAGCAAAACACTGACAAGGAGGGACAAGTTAAAGGAGAAGAAGAAATATAAACAGGAGGGAAAGGAATAGAGGAAAATATACAGTTGGTAATCATAACTATGAATGTAAATGGGATCTTCTCACCCATAAAATAGAAATGAATAGCAGAGTGGACTAAAAACCAAAATCATATAATATATTGTTTACAAAAAAAACACCTTAAATAGAGACATACACACAAAGAGTAAAGATAAAAGACTGGAACAAAATATAATATGATTCAACTAAAGTTAAAAAAAAAAACAGAGGTAGCAATCATGATCTCAGACAAAGCAGAAGTAAAAATAGGTGTTATTAAAAGATATAAGGAAAAAAATTACATCTTACTAAAAGCTACCATAGACAATGAAGTAAAATAAATTCAAAAATACATGGACTAAATAGTAGAGCATTCAATTCTCTAGAGGATGAGATAAATAAGTTACAGGAGGAAATAATGAAACTACACTAGTGGAGGTCTGCAACTTTCCATTTCAAGAACTAGATAAATCTAACCACAAAATAAATAATAAAGAACTTAAGGAGGTGAATAGAGTTTTAGAAAAGTTAGATACGATAGACCTCTGAAGAAAACTGAATGGGGATAGGAAGGAATACATCTTTTTCTCTGTGATATATGCCACCCACACAAAAAAATGACCATATGTTACGGCATTTAAAAACTCACAATCAAATATAAAAAACATATATATTAAATTTATCCTTTTCAGATCATGGTGTAATAAAAATTAAATTTAATGAAAGGCCAGGGAAAGACAGGTTAAAGTTCAATTGAAAACCAAGTAATCGAAGTGAGTGCATGAAAGAACAAACAATAGAAATTAGTAATAATTATTTTAAAAAAAATGACAACAATGAGACAACATAACAAAATTTATTGTGTGCAGGTATAACGGCGCTTAAGAGCAAATTTCTCTCTCTAAATGCTTAAAACAATAAACCGGAGAAATGGCAGATCAATGCATTGAGTTTGCAACTAACAAGAAAAAAACAACTAAAAGAACAAACCCTTGCTCTCCTAATTTGCTTGTCTTATTTTTTAATTTGTTTATGTCCAAATCATGTACCAATTTTGACTTTATCTCGGTGTATGGTATAAGATATGGGTCTATGCTTAGTTTGTGCCACACTATTTTCCAGTTTTCCCGGTAATTTTTGTCAAATAGTGAGTTCTTATCCTGGAAGCCAGAGTCTTTGTGTTTATCAGACAGTAGATTGCTATAGTCATTTATTACTGTGACTTATGTACCCAACCTGCTCCACTAATCCACAATTTTGTTTCTTAGCCATTACCAAATAGTTTTGATGATTGCTGCTTGATAATAGAGTTTTATATCTGGTATTGCTAAGCTACCTTGCCTTGCACTTCTTTTTATTAATTCTCTCATTTTTTGGACCTTTTGTTCCTTCATATGAATTTTGTTATTTTTTTTCCTAGCTCAATAAAATAATTTTGGTAGCTTGGTATGGCACTGAAAAAGTAAATTAATTTAGATAGAATTGTCATTTTTATTATGTTAGCTTGGTTTATCCATGAGCAACTGATATTTTCCAAGTTACTTAAATCTGATTTTATTTGTCTGAAAAGTGGTTTGTAACTGTGTTCATATAGTTATTGGATTTACCTTGATTGGTACAATCCCCAATCTACAGTTACCTTAAATGAAATTTCTCTTTCTATATCTTGCTGCTGAGCTTTGTTGGTAGTAATATAGAAATGTCAATGATTTGTATGAGTTTAGTTTATATACGGAAATTTTTCTAAAGTTGTTAATTGTTTCAAGTGGTTTTTTAAAATTGATTCTCTAGAATTTTCTAAATATACCATCATATCATCTGGAAAGAGTGATAGAAATGTTTGTTCATTGCTTTTCAAATTTCTTCCATTTCTTTTTTCTTCTCTTATTGCAAAGGCTAACATTTCTAGTATAATATTGAATAACAGTGGTGGTAATGGGCATCCTTGTTTCATTCCTGATATTATTGGAAATGCTTCTAGCTTATCCTCATTATATATGATGCTTGCTCATGATTTTAGATATGTGCTACTTACTATTTTAAGGAAAACTCCATTTATTCTCATGCACTCTACTGTTTTTAATAGAAATGGTTGTTGGATCATTTCAAAAGAGTTTTCTTCATTTACTGAGATAATCATATGATTTCTGTTAATTGTGTTATTATGCTCATTTATGTCAATTATTCTGATAGTTTTCCTAGTATTGAACCAGCCTTGCATTCCTGATATAAATTCTACCTGATCATAGTGTTTTATCCTCATGACAAGTTGCTATAATCTCTTTGAGAATGCTTTATTTAAAATTTCTGCATCTATATTCATTAGGGAAACTGGTCTATAATTTTCTTTCTCTTTTTTGGCTCTTCCTTGTTTCATAAAACAAATTTGGTAGAACACCTTCTTTGCATGTTTTTCCAAGTAGTTTATATAGTATTGGAATTCATTTTTCTTTAAATGTTTGATAGAATTCACTTATAAATCATTCTGGCTCTGGAGATTTTTTCTTAGGAAGTTCATTGATGGTTCATTCATTTTCTTATTCTGAAATGGAGTTATTTAAATACTTTGTTTCCTCTCTGGTTAATCTGGGCAATTTATATTTTTGTAAATATTCTTCCATTTCACTTAAATTATCATATTTATTGGCATCCAGTTGGACAAAATAGCTCCTAATTATTGTTTTAATTTCTTCTTCATTGGTGGTGAATTCACCCTTTTCATTTTTGACTGGCAATTTGGTTTTATTTCTGTTTTAAATCGAATTATCCAAGGGTGTTATCTATTTTATTGGTTTTTTTCCCATAAAACCAGCTCTTAGTTTTTATTACTCCAATAGTTTTCTTAATTTCAATTTTATTAATCTGTTTTGATTTTCAGAATTTCTAATTTGGAATTTAATTGAGGATTTTTAATTTGTTCTTTTTGTAACTTTTTATTGATCTTTTATAGATCCAATTTATTGATCTTCTCTTTCTCTATTTTATTTATGTAAGCATTTAGATAAATAAAATTTCCCTTAAGAACATCTTTGGTTGTGTCCTGTAAGTTTTGATATGTTGTTGCATTATTGTTATGTGGTGGTTCTCCAAGCTTGAACCTTCCAGTTCCTTTAGGTATGCTAAAGCATGTAGGGGTCCAAGTGTTGGAGCTGGCCTGCTCCACCACACTGGGGGTCAGGAGTTCCTGCTGATTTGCTGAGGTTGGCCTTGTCACCAATTTGCTAGGACACTTCTTGTCCTGGAATGTGCTCCCCTTTTATCCAAGTGAAATGGACCTTTTTTGTTGTTCCTCCAAGTTTCCTTGGCTAACACACTACACCTCACCTTTTCACTGGCTCCACTCTTCCAGGATTTTTTCTGGGGCGTTACTTTTTTAGAGGTCAATATGGCAGAGTGACAACTCTTCCATCTAGGCTTCCAGAAAACTTCATAGATTATTTTTGGATAGCTAAGGAACCAGGGAGTTAGGATAATAGAAGAGCCAAGAAATATTCCCTAAGAAGAATCAAGGTAATACAGATGGATAGTTGATGATAGAAGATCCCCCATAAGTAGAGGATCTAGTTTAAAATATGGAAAATATAGACGTGAACTTTCATACGAGTTGAAGTTTGTGGGAGATCACCAAAACTCTCCCAATTAGGGTTATATAAGCCTGGATAGGGAGGAGGAACTGAATATGGAGGACATCACTTTCCCTACCTAGACAATACTCCAGCAGTTGAGGTTCCAAACAAACAAAGGCCCTTGATAGAGTTTTACTCCTTAGGAACTAGAGACAATACTATTTTCTTTATTCTTCTCACCAGCTTAGAATTAGAGATTACAAGTCAATAAGCCTTAGGATGTGAGCTTTTACAATAATAAGTTATTATTTGATGATCTTTGAGAAGCTTTCAAGACTGAATGTGATCTACACAAATCAAGAGCGTTCATTGCAGGCATTATTTACAAATTTGGAGAGCATAAAACCAGTGGAACTTTCTTTAAGGTGAAGTAAATGGAAGCAGAATAGCCCAGTTTTTGCACAAGTCCTTTAAGAAGTATAGGCAAGTAACATCAGGCTAATTAATGACAGAAATGCAAGAAGAAAATACAAGTGCATTTTGCCTGCTCAGGTCCATGTATAAAGATAGACAAATGTTTTGGCATTAGAATGATCCAAATAGAAAAATCCTATTTCTAATCCAAATTTGTAAAATCCTTCCACTTAGCAAACCAGACTATCTAATAAAGACTAGAACATACAACTCTTTTACTGTGACCCTGAACCAAGCATCAGCAGAGTTCAGATCTGGAGGACTTCAAGAAAGACATATGCTAGATGAAATGTCCCCAGTAGAGCCTAACCTACTGCAACTTGCTATTTGAAACCACATCTGTAAAAGCAATAACAACAGCAAATGCAGCAACAATAACAATATCTAGCATTTATATAGCGCTTTTCTGTTTGCAAAGCATTTTTCAAGTACTACTTCATTTTTTTCTCACAACAACCATGTGAGGAAGGTGCTATTATTAGCAGTTCAGGACATTAAGGAAGGTAGAGGTTAAGTAACTTGCCCAGGATCACACAACTAGTAAAACTCTAAAGCAGGATTTGAACTCAGGTATTCTTGACTCCAAGTTCTACATTCTACCCACTATATCACCTGGCTGCTCCCTGAAGAATACAGAGCTCATTAGTGTATCCTCAGTTAATATTGATCAGGATGAAAGAATAATACACTATTCCTTCCCTAAGTAAAATACAGAGCATGATCCTGACAAACTTTCAAATATATGAAGCTGAAGAATGAGCACAGTCAAGAAAACACATATGATGGAGAAATAGCATGGATTGGGGACATTCAGGACACAAGTCCAAAAGAAGACAATCAAACTATTTATAAGTAAATTTTACAAGCAAATTTACAAATATTACAAGGAATCACAGTTTGTCATAAGCTCAACTAGAATTCCTTGAAGAAACAAAACAAGATTTTAGGTTATTTTTCATATGATATTCTATGTATTGTTCAGCTACACAATTTTTATGATCTTTGGCTTTTTTGTACTTAAAAATACTCTGTTATATAGAATGTCTCCCTGGATAGGCTAGGGGCAGGGATACAAGGGGAAATTATAGTGATATAAAAAAAGACAACAAAAAACTATTTGAAGTATTATGAATGGAAGAAAAGTTCTAGAACAGGTGTTCTAGGGTCTAAGAATAGATCCCAGAGGGTCAGACAACTGAGATGGCAAAAATTACATCCTTATTTCAATAAAAACTGATTTCCTTTACAATCTTATGTATTTTATTTTATGAATTTAACACCTGCATTCTGAAGTGTCCATAGATTTCATAAGATGGCCAAAGCGGTGCAAGATACACATCATCAAAGCATCCATGTCTAGACAAACATTTCTCAGGATTCTGTGGGGAGTATGTATGCCTCTTGAGGGGTCTCAACTATATGATTTTTGTGGTTCTCTCAAAATGGATAATTATATGATTCTATGGCTGAATAAGTTAGGGAAGGGATGACAGCAGAAAAAATCTCACAAGAAAACTAGCTTACAGAAGCCAAGACATCAGAAGACAGAAAATGGGAGACTACAGCTGAGGATCTAACACAGCTGAGAGGTTGACAGAAGCAGAGACCAGATGACTAGTTCTCCTGTCTTTGTGGGGAGCTCATTGGGTTGGAGGAAAGCCTTGTATTCTGTAAAAGCTGACTGGCAGACAGGAACATGTTTAAGCATCTACTGTGTGCAAAGCACTATGCTTAGCATTGGACAAAGCTATGATATGCTATTGTTATTTCTTTATTCCAGGGCACAACTGTGTTCCCATCACTCTCCTCTGTCTTATTTGACCTAAAAGAATTCCCCAACCCATATCAGTTTAACCCAGGGCACTTCCTGCATGAGGATGGCAGCTTTAAGAAGAGTGACTATTTCATGGCTTTTTCCATAGGTAAATTTTCTTTCTCATCTTTACCTTTCAATTTGAAATGAATGATACTAGAACATCTCACTTTGGCTACTCCTGTTAATGTATTCTGAGGAGATATTTGTGGTTTCTTCTTGCACCTGTCACTGATGATCACATGATTCAGTTTTGGTTTTGTAACCAATATGAATGGGGATACTTCAGCAACCTAGGTTAGTCCTTCAGAATACTTCTTACCTCCTTTGCTTTGTCTTTACCTGTATCCCTAACTCTTAGAATAGGTGTAGAATAAATACTAATTGGGTGATTAAGGAATTTACACCACACCATAGTAGCTAAAGCACATGGGTGAAAGGTAGGAAACATGATGTTGCAAGATTTATTTATTCCTATACCTAATGATCCCAACTGAGTTGAGTTTGACTGAAATGGGTGTCCACTCATTCTCTCTCATTATATACATCTTAATGTGTTTATCTGATGGTTGTCCTAGATCATCCACCTATTCATTGATACATTCAAATAATAAACACATTAAAAAGCACTTCGTATAGAACGTATAAGGTACATGTGGAGAGGGAGTTGGTGGAGGGAAAGAGGCAGCTTTAGTATCAACATAGATTCAAGTCCTCTGACAAATCTTGTCATGTGACTCTGGACAATGATTTAGCCTTTAAGTCCTCGTGTTTAAAAGTCTCAGGTGCAAAACTGCTACTTATTTGCAGTAGTAGAAGGAAATCCTTATTAGGAAAACCTTTGTATTGATAAAATCTTCAAAAAAATAAAAAGTAGAAGGCATTGAGCTTGGCAAAGAAAAATACTCAAAGATAAATGAGATATAGTATATTACTTCTACAGATATAAAAAACTGAGTAGAGGAAAGAAAATATGAGTATAAGTAATTATACTTTAAAAAGAATACTATGAATGCATGGTCTGTACTAATAATAGCTAATAATATAATAGCTCATATATATCATGCTTTAAAATTTCAAACTATTGTATTTCATTTATCTCTTTGACTCTCACAATCCTAAAAGGTAGGTGCTATAATTATCCCCCTTTTATAGATGGGAAACCTGAGTCTGAAAGAGGGTAAGTGACTTGTGCAGTCACCTAGCTGGGAAATGCCTAAGGTCAGATGCAAAATCAGTTTTCCCAGGTTCTAAGTTCAACACTGTTTCACTGTGCCACTCAGCTTCCTAAGTAGATACTAACAAAGTGATATCTATTGAGGTGGTGGGGAGGCATGTGATTTTCCGGGAATGATGGTATCAAATGAAAGCCACTGAAGAGAATCTTGTTTTCTTTTAGGAAAATGGGCCTGTTTAGGAGAGAGTCTGGTCAAGGAGGAATTGTTTTTATTCCTGGTCACCATTCTGCAAAACTTTACCCTCAAGAGTACCGTTGATCCAAAAGAAATCAACATCAAGCTATGTTCTACAGGACTTGTCACTGTTCCTCCAACGTTCCAGCTCTGCCTTTTTCCTCACTAAGAGAAAATCATCTTTCAAATCTACCCTATTGCTTTCTCACCAAGATCCCAATTAGCTTATCTCTTGAAACTAGACAACTTTATTGAAAGGGGAATACAATAGGTGTCATTGTCTTTGAATAGTCTCCAATTCTTACAGAATTGTACAAGGAAAGACATTAGATTAAAGAATTCGTATACATTCATGCCATGGTTGCATTATAGAATAGCATGAAGACATTCTAAGTATCTTCAGACTTTAAACCATGCTGCATGTTTGAAAAGTTTTAGTTCAATAAAGGCTGATCCATTTGTTCACAATGGAGTTCACAATGTGCCATGATTTATTTTTTTTCTTTTAGAATGCCATTCTGATGTCAAAAGGAGAAGATGGTTTTGAGGCCTGAAAGACACATCATGAAAAATTATTTTTTGTCCATTTTATAAAAATCTATTTTTTCCATTACAGTTATATCATTTGGTGCATGTCAATTTCACTATAAACAAACATCACATTCATCCAGCTGTTGTTTTTAACATGTGTCAAAGATGCTAAAACATCATAGAATACTCAAAATAGTTTTACACACTCCCTAGCTCCATATTCTTCTAACTTGTTTCAAAAGGACTCCTTGTTAATTATTGGTAAAACCCATTCACAAAGAATGGTATGTAACTATATATTTTTTAATTTTACACACACACACACACACACACATACACACTCAAAACCATTGTCATCTTTAACAGAAAATCAGAGTAACTCCACTTCATGAGTGACAGCAGATGTAAATTAAAATAATGCAAAAATAATTTTTTAAAATCCCTTGTACTGTACACTCTCAAAAAAAAATCAAGAAAGATAAATAATCTTTTCTAATAGCCAGGACAATGTGTCTATTCAGTTGGGTTTTGCAATTCCACTCAGTGTAATCCACACAGTGTGCATATGTATGTGGTCAGATATTTATGATCTATGTACATTAGAGGCCCCTAATCTGTTTATCTAGTTCTGAAATTTTTAAGCTACTTGAGTGACACAATTTAGAGTATTATGGTAACACCTGAAACAATGATTTTACATGATTGCTTCTTTGAAATACTTAGAACTTGTACACATTTATTTGACCTGTAAAGGTATTGAATATTACAGAGAACATAATCTAACTTGTCTTTAATTTATATGACTCCTAAGAATTGAGTCTCTGAGTTCCACAGTGAATGACATTGTCTTACTTCTGAAGCTAACTTATATGGGGTCAATGGGACAATTTTTTTCAACGAGGCTTCAAAATGTAAGGAGTTAAGTCTTCAGGGTCCTTGGATTTTCAATTGTCATAGCTAAATTCATTCTCTCATGTTCACTCCACTTGACCAGAAGAGGGAACTTTAAATATCTCTACACTGCTGGAAAAGGTGTGGCAGAAACACAAACAGAGTGTTAACTCTGCATGTAGTTTGGCAGTTATTAGTTTTCTTGAAAGCCACAAAAAATAAAATGTGTACTGTCGCAGATTTTTACACTGAAAGCTATGTGTGTGTGTGTGTGTGTGTGTGTGTGTGTGTGTGTGTGTGTGCGCGCACGCACAAATATGTGTGTGGGTGTGAATCTATAGAGAGGAATATACATTTTGCTTGTATATATGGAATCTTGTTTGACCTTGCCTTTGTCTTTCCCAGGATGCCTCTCTGTTGACCTTCCCTCAGTGGAACTGGATATTTTCTAGCCAGTAGGATTAATTTTCATATTATTTAGCTGTGGTTTTGACTTCTTTTTTTAGTCCCTTTTCCCCTCCCCTCCTAAAGTCCTTTTTACAAGTCTCAGGTAAGAGAACAAAGATGACTCTCTTTTATCCTATTCAATAATAGAAATCACTAGACTCCCATTGAAATGCACTTGGACAAATTCTCTCTCTTTTAGAACTGGTCAGTCATGGATTTTTCCTCATTTTAAAAACCTGGTCAAAGTATCATAATCCAGATGGTTTTTGCATATTCACTAACCAAAGAACTGCACCCAATTTCTAGATTGCAGTGGGAAACATCAAGCTTCTCTCTTATTCATCAAGTTGTGGCTCATGGCTGCTTAAAGAAACCTTCTAGATACAGTTTTCATTTAGCCTTTCCCAAGGAAAGTTTTCATTTCTGTCAAAGTACCGGGTTCTATAGGCACAGCTCCTTCACCTCCACAATTTTTGTCTTTTTTCTTTTTGGCTCCAAGTCAGTGTCGAGCAAAAATTCTTACATAAGCATCAGTTTCATTTGGGGATCTCTTCGAGGAGAGAATCAGAGGATTCTTTCGATTTCTAGAATACCAGGGAAGTTCTCCTTGATAATTTCTAGAAAGATGATGCCTAGGCTCTTCTTTTAAATCATGGCCAATTCATAGTTTAATAATTCTTAAATAATTTCTCCTGCATTTTTCACTGTTTTTCTAATGAGATGTTTCATATTTTCTTGCATTTTCATTCTTTTGCTTTTTTTATTGCTTCTTGAAGTTTTATGGAGTCATTAGTTTCCACTTGCCCAATTTTAATTTGTAAGGAATTATTTTCTTCAGTGAGCTTTTCTACCTCTTGTTCATTAACCAAATATACTTTTTAAATTTATAGAATAAAACAAGCATTTCAATAGCATAGTACAATAAAAAAGATGATTGTACATGAAACTGCAAATCTACAATGTACAAATTGCTATTCCTTTCCAATGTATAACAAAATTATCATGTACATTTTTTCTTTTATTCTTCAATCCTCTCCTTCACCAGTCATTATTAGACACAAATAGATCTATGTAAAATTATTCTACATATACTTCTATTTATCAATTCTGTATTTTGCTATAGATAGTCTCTTCATACATCCTTTAGGATTAATTTGGGTATTTAAAATAAATAAAATAATTTATTGGCTCAATGTTGTTCTTAAAACAATATTGTGGCTATTGTATACAATGCTCTCTTATTATGCCCAAAGAATGTAGGGAGTTTAATAACTCTTGGAGAACAATTTCAGATTGCTCTCTGAAATGGTTGGATCATTTTATAATTGCACAAACAATGAACTTTTTTACATCCTCTCCAAAATTTGTCACTTCTACTTCCTATCATCTTAGCCAATTTGGTAGTTGCAAAACAATATTTCAAGGCTGATCTAAATTTCTTTAATCAATAAAAATTTAGTGTATTTTCATATAGCTATTGATTGTTTTGATTTCTTCATTGGAAAATTGTTTGTTCATATCCTTTGACCATTTAGCAACTGAGGAATGACTTTTATTTCTATATGTTTGGAAAAGTTCCAATTATTATTTCTGAATTCAAAATTGTGTATTCAAATTCAAAATATACAATAAATGGTAAAGTTGTGTTTACCTGTAATTAAGGGAAAATATTAAAAAAATGTGATGAGTTATGAAAATTTTCTCTCTCTTCATTTGAAAGTCTAAAGAATTTGGTCAATCAGGAAACATTTTTAAGTGTGTACTATTTGCAAAGCACTGTGCTGAACATTGTATCAAGATATTAATCACTTTGCTATTGTTATTTCTTTACTCCAGGATTCAACAGTGTTGACATTACTTTCTTCCTCCTTTTTTGAACCCAAAAATTCTCCAATCCACATCAGTTTGACCCAGGACACTTCCTGAATAAAGATGGTAGTTTACAAAAGAATGACTACTTCATGGCTTTTTCTATGGGCAAATTTTCTTTCTTGCCCTAACCTCAAAATTTGAAAAGAATCCATCTCTGCAACAACTTTTCCATTTGGCTGCTTATCTTAATGCATTCTGGGAAGACATCTCTGGCTTCTTTATACATCTGCCACTAATACCCACATGATTCAGTTTTGTTTCTGTAACCAGTATGATGGGGTATTATCTCAGAACATTTCAGCAAGCTAGCTTTGCCTCTTCTTGCTTCCTTTCTTTTGCCTTCATTTGCATCTCTAACTCTAAGAATAGGGCTGACACAGAGGAGGTGCTGAATAAATACTTATTAGGTGACTAACTGTAATGGTAAGTAAAGTTAGATCTTTTGCTGTTTTTGTTTTAGAGAATCAAGTGCCTTTGATTGGGTCTTGCCTTTGAATGAATTAATCAATCAAGAGTCTTTGACTAGAAATTATATATATATATATATATATAATTGTAGAGAAAGCAGTCAGAAACAGAGCTGAGAGAGAAGAGAGAGAAGTGACTGTGAGTGGGCGGACTAGGGAACTTACTTGTGGGGAGGCCTAATAAAAAAAAATGCTTGTGATGATCAAGTCTTGTCTGTTGATCTGTGTTGATTTCTCAGATAGAAGTCCTATCTGTTCATCTGTGTTAATTTCTCATACAGAATCCCTGTCTGTTTATCTGTGTTGATTTCTCAGACAGAAGTCCTATCTGTTGGTCTGTGTGAGTGAGTTGAAATGATGGTGCTGGTGGTGTAAGTTAGAATTGTTGTTATCCTGGTGAGTTCTGTTTTACCAGAGGCAGAAGCTGTGGAGTGGAGCAGTCCCTATGAGTTGAGACATGGAACAGGAGCAGAGAGCTGCCTAAGTGTGAATGCAGGCAAGAGTTGGGAATGGTCAGCCCAAAGAGGAAGAACCATGGGACTTGTAAGTCAAACTTGAGTCAGGATAAAAGAAGACTTTACTTGGACATGTGATATTGATTAAGAAGATTGTTCTTACTGTGACCTAGGGGTAGATAGTGTGTTATTTTGAAAGAGGACATTATGTGGATACTTGGTATTGATTAAGAATGTTGCTATTGTTATGATATATATATATATATATATATATAATATATGCATATAAATGATATATTTTACCTAAGGATGTTGCTATGATCATGCTTTACCTTATTGAACAATGTTTAGTTTGTTGCTGAATAGAGAGTTCATTATACTATGTGATTTGTCCCTTGAAATTATTCACAGCAGCAGTCCTGAGATGTACTACCATGATTGTCTTTACACTATCCCACTATCACCACATTATGGGAATTAGATACATGGGTGGGAGATGTGAAGAGTTCCGTAACAAGATTTATTCATGCCTATGTCTAATGATCATAACTGAGCTGCATTTAACTGAGACAGGTTTCCTTTCACATTCTCTCATTACATATATCTTCACATGTTTATCGGATAGTCATCCTGGATCATTCACATATTCATTCATTCAAATAGCAAATATGTTACAAAGCACTTCGCGTATGTGTGTGTATCTGTCTGTATGTACACACATATGTATGTATGCATGCACATATGTATGTACATGTATAAATACATATACATGTATATACATGTGTGTATATGACCCATGTGGAAAGAGAGTATAGTATAGTGGAAATAAGTAGCTTTAATATCAACTATGTTTCAAGTTCTGCCTCTGACCCATCCTCCTGGTCATGGGACCCTGGGCAAGTCATTTAACCTTTAAGTTATGTTTAAAACTATAAGGTGAAAGATAGTTACATATTTATAGTAGCAGAAGAAATTTCCTTATTGGGGAAATCCTTATTTTGTTAAAGTCTTAGATGAGGACCAAAAATGAAAAAGGCATTGTGCTTGGCAAAGAAAGATATTCAAAGATAAATGATACATAGTCTGTAACTTCCAGGAAGTTATAAAATAATTGTGTAGGGAAAAGAATAGATAAGCATAAATAATTACACTTCAAAAAGAGAATATTATGAATGCATGAAGGCTATATCAATAATATTTAAAAATAAAATAGTTAATACATATGCTTTACAATAAAGTGCTCCATTTCGTTTACCTCAGTTGATCCTCACAGCCCTGAAAAACAGATACCAAAATTATTCCCACTTTACAGATGTTAAAAATGAAATTGAAAGAGTTTAAGTGACTTATGTAGTCTCATGATTAGATAGTGCTTAAGGTCACAAAAGAAATTAATTTTTCCCGGTTCTAGGTACAGCATTCCATTTCACTGTGCCACTAAGCTTCTTAAATAGGTACTAACAAGGTGCTATTCTACTGATGTGGAAGGGAGGTGTCTCAGATAAGATTTTTGGAAATGGCGGTATAAAAATGAATTTTTAACAAGAAGGTTATTGAAAAGAATCTTGCTTTCTTTCACAAAAACTGGCCTGTTTAGGACAGAGCTTGGCTAAATGGAGTTATTTTTATTCCTGGTCACCATTCTGCTAAACTTCACCCTCAAGGTTATCATTGATCCAAAATAAATCAGTATCAAGTCACGTTTTAGCAGAGTTTTCATTCTATTCCAAAATTCCAACTGTTTTTCCCCACTAAGGAAGAGAAAGTCATACTTAAAATTCACCTTATTGGTTTCCCATCAAGATCCTAATTCTCTTATTTCTTGAAACTAGCCAACTCTGTTATGGAAAAAATGCAATTTTTGTCATTGTCTTTTAACAACTTCCAATTCTTATACATATGTTCAATGAAAAGCAATAGATTAAAAATCTCCTTATATATTTTCATGTCAAGGGGGTAGCATTTTAGAATAGCATGCGGACACCCTGATAATCTTCAGGTTTTAAACCATGCTGCATGTTTGGAACTTCTAGTTTTAGTCAATACATTT
>CM053769.1:495456600-495479030 GCA_028658325.1 Potorous gilbertii
AGTGCCACCTTTCTTGCTTCTCTTTGCATACAGCAAATAAGCATAAGACTACTTCCCTTTCTTTTCACAAGATCTATTCCTCAACAACAATCTTTTAACCATTATAGGTCCAGCAGAGCACACGGTGAATATAGATAATTTAACAAATGTCCAAGAATTTATCCTGGAAGGATTTCCTGCTGTCCAACACCTGGGGAAACCCCTCTTCATGATCCACTTGTTTTTGTACTTAGTGTCCATCATGGGAAGCATTGTCATTGTCACCATCACATGGACTGACCACTGCCTCCAAACCCCAATGTATTTTTTCCTAAGTAACTACTCTTTCCTAGAAAGCTGTTTTATAACGACTGTTATTCCCAAACTATTAGCCACTTTCCTTTCAGGAACGCAAACAATTTCTTTTGCTGCCTGCCTTGCCCAAAGCTTTTTCTTTCTATTTTTGGGGTCAGCGTGCTTATTCCTTTTAGCTGTGATGTCCCTGGATAGGTATATGGCAATCTGTAACCCTCTGCATTACCACAGCATCATGAACATGAGAGTCTGTTTCCTCTTGGTCTTATCCTGCTATGCTTTGAGTTTCATATTAATCATTAGTCTAATCCTAATGGTCTCTCAGTTATCTTTCTGTCACTTTAATGTCATCAACCATTTCTTCTGTGACCTAGGTCCTCTGGTACATCTTTCATGTTCTGATACCAGTGGTGTTGAATCATTATCCTTTCTTCTTTCTATAATTATCGTTCTATCTTCATTCACCATAACAGTCATATCCTACATTAATATAATAACAACAATAGTCAATCTTCCATCTGCCAAAGAGAGACAGAAAGCCTTTTCCACCTGCTCTTCCCACCTCATTGTCCTTTTCCTAACATACGGAAGTTGTGTTTTTATATATATGAAAAGAAAGCAGACTGACAGGCTAGAAGCCAACAAAGAGGCAGCACTTGTGAACACTGTCATCACCCCTTTGCTGAATCCTTTCATTTATACACTACGAAATAAGCAAGTCAAAAAGGCCTTGAAAGATGCTCTATACAGAATTAAATCCATGAGACAGAGTCAATTTTAGAGATGGAAAGAAACTTAAAGTTATCTAAACACAAACTGATATAGAAGCCCTCCCCCATAAGCATACACACACACACACACACACACACACACACACACACACACACACACTCCTGGGCCAGTGATCCTCTATACTTTCCCTGGAAACTTTAAGTGAAAAATATCTCACAACCTCCCTGAATGGCTAATTCCATTTTGGGACACCTTACATCCTTAGAATATTTCTTATATTCAATTGAAATGTACCCTTATTAATCTTTCACTTGGTTTGAGTTTTATCTTTAGAATCTATTCTGAATAAGTATCATACTTCCATATAAAAGGCCATTGTTGATTGAATAATCTTCCCTTTGTTGAGATAAACATCTAACTTAACCAAGGAAGCCAAAAGCTAGTTAGGACAAGGGAAAAGTTTTCCAAAGTTATGTTGTATCATATCATTTTCAAATCCTTCACTGTGGCTGTAATTTACTAACTAGCCAAGGCAATTGCAATGACCAATGGATTCATTCCCTTATAGTCAATCTCTTCATGGTGAGCATTTCCATAATACATTTAGGATGATTCTTGGACAGCACTCCATTTACTTCTACTATCATACTCAAAGGACTTCACACTTCTGCAACACACCAGAGCTTAAGCTTTACTAACTTAGCCAAATAATAACTAGATCACCTCAATGCTATGATGAAGCAACAGACCAGAATTTCCTTCCTGAAATGTGTACTTCAAGATTTAAGCAAATGATTAAGAAGTAATATGACCATTGGCTAAGTTCAGCAAAATTGCCTCCTTCACTGAGGCACAAAGTTTTGTTAGTATGTAGTAGCCTGTATTCTCATTTACTTTTTATTGCTTAATTTTTTTAAATATACTATTTATCACCAAAAATGAATATCCAAAATATTCAAGTAAAATATGTTTCACAGTTTAAAACCAGAAATTGCAAATTCTCAATTTTCCCCATTTTTCAATTTGGAACTCTTATTTCATTGGTATAGTAAACTCCCAGAAAGAAAATTTCCTCTACTGGGACAGGCCAGTATCTCCTCTGCCACTGATAATTACCTAGAGCCCTTAGAAGTTGAGTGACTTTACCAGGGAAACACTGCCAGCCCGTGTCAGGTCCAGGACTTGAAGGCAGATCTTGACTTTTGAGGTCAGATTTCTGCTTTTGCACATGTATTAATTTTAACAAAAAAGCAACAAAAATAGTTATATTTCCCTCAGTGTCCTCTTCCTTACTCTTTTCTTTTTCTGTCATTTTTATGGACTTGTGACTGTCATTGATTATTTTACATAGTTTTGTCAATGTGTAAATGTCTGTTGAACTGTACTTTGGATTTCTTCAGTTTTTCTTTATTTCTTTGTATTCTTCCTTTTATTACTTTCTAGTATGTAAAACTACAACTTTCATATAATTTATTCTATAGTTTTCTGATCAATGTGCAAATTGTTTGTAAACAAAGCTGTTTAATATCATGATAAAGATCCTATAGATATTTTATACAAAGAAAAATGAATTTTCCTTTCAATAATGTTCTTACAAAATTGCCCTAGTAATTGGATCCCTATGCCAAAGATCTGAATAGTTTTATAATTTTTACTATATGTCACCATTTGTCAGTAATTTGCACCAAGTAGGTACATGATAAACAGTTTTGCATTGAATTGAGCATTGCTTTTCAAGATGATGGCAGGAATTTACAAATGTACAATTAGAACAATAGTTTCCCATGGCTCCACAGTATTTTCAATTTTGAATTTTATCTGTTTTAACATCATTTTTTAATTTAATCAATATAACAGGTACTTCAGAGGTATTTTAATGTTAAATTCAACTATTATTAAAGTAATGAACAATCTTGAAGTAGTTTTTGAAAATTTGTGTCCTTTAAGAATTACAAATTAATATCAATGGACTGTCTTTTGCAGAATGAATCCTACTCATAACCTTATTTCCATTATCAGACTTCCTTTACATGTATAATAAAATACATTTTCCCAACATTTTCTGTTCCTTTTATGTTGGATGTACCACTTGTAAAGTGCAAAATATATTTTCATGTTTTCTAACATATGTCTTCTTTACTACAATTTCTTTTTTGCATTGAATACATGAGGAGGTTCCTCCTTTTTCTATACACTGCTAGCAGGTATGATGTAAATAAAGATACAGCAAAGGAAATAGAAAAGAAATGATCACAAAGCTAAAAGGAGAAACTGCAAGGAGTAATGTCACAGAAACCTAAAAAGTATAAAGTAGAAGAGGGTGGTCATCAGTGTCAAAAGCTGCAGAGAGGTCAAGAAGGATGAGAACTGAGAAAAAGTTCTTGGATTTGGCAATTAAGAGATCACCAGTAACTCTGGAGAGAGATTTTCCACAAAGTAGTGAACTTGAAAAGCAAAATGCAAAAAGTTAAGGAGAGGAATGGAAGAGAATGCAATCATCTCAGATGATATTTTTAAGGAGTTTAGCTACAAAAAAAGAGTGAGGAAATACAGAACAATAGCCAGCAAGAGTGGAGGAATTAAGGAAGGATGTTTACAGAAGGGGAGAAATGGGCATGTCTTTAGGAAACAGCTACTAGTCAGGGAATGATTGAATATTAGTCAGAGAGTAGTTGTAATAGAGTGATCTACTAGAGATATGAAGACATTTGCCTTGGCAAGAAGGTCAACCTCTTCATGTGAGAAAGGAGTGCAGGAGAGTATGAGAAGATGAAGATGAGTATGTTACAGAGAAGGGACAGAATTGCTCAAAAAATCACACAGGTATGCAAGCATACTAATCCCCAGCCCTACAGGTGCACAAATAGAGGCCTGGGCATACAGTGGGACACATACCATGATGGAGAGGCCAAATTTCTGGGTCTCTGATCTTGTATCTGATTGGTGTTGCTGGAGAAATTCACAGGAAATGAGTGAGGAGGTCTTAGGGGTAATCAGTCAATGAGTGGTCTGTTCTGTGATTGTTTCCCTATCAAACATAGGGACATTGTGGTTAGGAAAAAATGCTAACCTTCTATACCTGATTAGGTAAAGTTTGCTAAAGTCAATATGATCACTAGAGCTTTTCCCTCCTAAATGTAGCTGATTCAAATACTATTGAGTACACAGAAATTTCCTAATATATAGGTGAGTAAAGCAGTGATTAAATATGTCATCACTTCTGTCAATTAAAGCTTAGCTAGCTTATCAATGGGTCAATTCCACAGTGATAAGAAGTAGATCTCTCAGACCCCTTCACAGCAATGCAAGGACCTAAAATATTCCCAAAGGACATTTGATGCAAAATGCCATCCATATCCAGAGAAAGAACTATGGAATTGGAACACAGAATGAAACAGACTATTTTCTCTTGTGTTATGTTTTGTTTTGATTTGGTTTTTCTCATGGTTTCTCTCATTCTTTTCACTGTTCTATGCAACATGACTATTGTGAAAAAGTATTTAACAAAAATGTATGTGTAGACCCCATATAAGACTGCATGCCATCTTGGGCAGGGAGGGGGAAGGGAGAGAAAATTTGAAATTTATGGAAGTGATTGTTGAAAAATGAAAACAAATAAATTATTTTTTTAAAAAAAGAAGTAGATCTCTGCAAGTGAAGTTAATTTTTTCAGTGAAATAGACCAGGTTCTAAGTTGAAAGGAAAGGAGAAGAGTAAATTGCAAGAAGTTTGAAGTGGAATGAAAAGGGCTTGGAAAAGCTATTATGAATTATTTATTCATAAAGAGTATCATAAGACATATAAAGGACATGCATGATCAGAAAAAATGTTGGTCATGTAGTAAAAGAAAAGGATAATGGATTGACACACCAAGTGTTGCAGTAGTATAAGATCAGAGGAAGGCTTGACGTATGTTGGGTTGTATTCAGTATTTGAACAAGAACTTTATAGATTGTGAAATGATAGAGGAGTTGCTTATGTATTTCAGAGAGCTATAATTTTGTTTGGAATTAGGGAGTGAGGTGGAGCCGTGAAGTGTCAGGCCTGGAGTGAGGAGAACATGAATTCAAATCTGGCCTTAGACAACTAGTAGCTATGTGGCCCTGGACAAATCACTTAACCCTGTTTGCCTTAGTTTCCTTATCTGTAAAATGAGCTAGAAATGGAAAACCACTCCAGTATCTTTGCCAAGAAAACCCCAAAGAGGTGTTGACTATGATTGAACAGCAGAAACAACCACATCTGACCTTACTAAAGTCATTGAATTGTGCATTGTGCTAAGATGTATTATTATTGTAGAAGCATTTTCATAAACAACAACAGTGATGGGAAGGCATCCATATAGGTGTTGAAGTGAGAAATGAAGACTGTGATTGCTTCTTGAAGTTAAAATAAAATAAAACTTAGCTACTCTGTGTGTGCATACATATTGTATTTCTGATAGTTACACAGTATTTCCCTGGAGAAATGTTTCAAAAGCCAGCTGAGAACATTACTGAATAGTTTTTGAAGATTTTAGGTCAAGTTTAATATGTGCCCATGTGGTTTGGACACAGTCAGTTTGGAAGCCCTCATAAAGGAAAATCTGTTCAGGAAAAATGATTATCGGAAGAGGATGTTCAAATGAGATATTTATAAAGCACTTAGCATAGTACCTGGCACACAATAGGTGCTTTGTAAATACTTGTTTCCTTCCTCTTCTAAATCATTCTAATTCCTCTTTGTTCATATCTGGAGGTTTAGAAAATTATTATAAAACTTTAATCTTCCCCAGGGTCTTCCTACCTCCCACAGTATTTGTTCAATGAATTAGCTCCTTTGCACATTTTTTCTATATTGTCTTTCCTGTAATCATCATTAGGAATGAACAGGTAAAAGTTCCTTTCTCTTTTCTGTTAAATAGGTTGAAACCAGTCTAACTGTGCTGTGTTCTTGCCCTATTCTCAGCCCCAAGTTTTCTTTTATCATGGCACCATGCCTGGTTAATAAATTTTCCTCCAATCCTGCCTTTAAGTTGTGGAACTGTCCAGCTTGAATAGTTCTGAATGAAGGAATGTAACGTGAGTCACCCTAGCTACCATGAAGAGCTCAGGGCACAGGGCCAGAACTGGAGTCTGGTTCATGTGCACAACTTAATACTTGCAGCTCAGAGGAATGGTAGGCACAACTTTCAATACCTATTACTTTTAAGTCAAGTAATTATTTTTAAGGAAACTTCCTAATTTTTCTCTTGTGGTTGCTGGTTTTATTACATTATTCAGCGCATTTTTGTCATTGTTGTAAGTAGAAGAAAAGCTTGCATATAATCACCCAGTCTTCCAACTTGCTAGAATTTCCTATTTTATATTCTTTTAACCATTTTAAACAGTTTCATAGTTATAGAGAAATAATCTAGAGATGTTGTTCTGAAATTCCTTGTGCAAAGAAGGAGAGGAAGGAAGGTGTAGAAAGGAAACCAAGAAGTGTATATTGAGGACCAGTTTTCTTCACTGTGCTGGGAAATCCTTCTAGATATAACATAAAAAGAACGACTTTGCTATTCACTGTTTCAATAACCACCCACCTGCTCCTTTTGGTTTGGGGACTCCCTCTTGTATACTCCATGATTTGCTGTGCTTCTGGCTAATAGGTGCAACACAAGTACAATTGAGATGCATGTTCTTCATCATCCTTCACCAGGGAGTTAAAGAAAATAAAAAAGTTATATATGAATTATTTTATTTTTGTTTTGTTTCTTTGGCTTTATCAAATAAAATAAGAAATTGAAGGGTATTACATGAAATTAAGTGCAGGGGACACTGGAGAAAATCAAAGAGAGTTTTTTTAGAAAAGAAGAAGGGACCATAAAAACAGAGGAGAAAAAAGGCAGCTAGAAAAAACAATCACTAAAAGTAATGGCTTGTCAAAGGAACAAAGCTATAAAAACCTTAGGAGTTAGGAATGAATACATAGCCCTCTTTCTACCAATTAAAGAGACAGAGGTTAGACAAGCAAAGTTGCATGCAAAATATTTTCTCTAGACTTTAATCCTTACAACAGTGAAAACAAGGCAATTTGAGATAAATATTTTATTTTATAAGATAACAGAAGAAGAGCACATGAAAAGCTGGCAGCAAATACAACCCTAATCAATGAAAATGCAAAACTTGACCTTCTAGCTATAGTTCCTGATCTCCAAAAGTGAAGAATTAATTAATTCAAGGAACCCTCTTTGACTTTAGTTTCTGCCACCCTTTGTTCTGGATCATCTCAATTACTTCTGAGAATATTACATGTGGGTCTGCCTTGTAGTATACATTCTTCCTTCTTGGCCACAATATATAATCCATTAAGAAATACATCACAAATTTTTATATTTCCCAGTGTGGAAGGATTCTCATCTCTGAAAACACTAGTAAGAGAATATAATTCTGGAAATATGGGGTATGATAATAGTGACTGTAATAAAATTATGTGTGTTAGAGACATCATGCAAAAAGAGAAAGGAAGTGTAAACAAGAGAATTCTCTCCTCCTTGGGATAAGGACATAGCAGCCAAGGTCTCTTCATTTCAAACCAGGCAAGAGATGGAAAGGCTATTATTCTGAACAGGTGTAACAAAGAGCATTCACTATGTTGGGAGAAGGAAGACAGTCCTGTGATTCCAAAAGCTCTAACCATTTCTTCTGTTTGGGGGTTTCCAGAGATGAGGTTTTCATATGGTTATACTCTTGTGATTCTGCTCTCTTCCAAGGATATGGAAAGGCCTAGACTTACAGGGAAACTCACTCTCTCTCTCTCTCTCTCTCTCTCTCTCTCTCTCTCTCCCTCCCTCCCTCCCTCTTATTCAGTTCTTTCTTTTCAGATCTGTCTGCCTTTGTGTGAGTACCTGACTACTGATTCAGACCCCTACTCCTATTAATATATAGTAAAGACACAATTCACTTTTAAACAAGGCCTTCACAGGCAAAATATATTGAGAGCAATTAATAATCATTAAATAGCTCAGAAATACAACTCAAACTGAGTCAGTCCTAGTCACTTCATCAATCCAAAGTGAATGTTAATATAATGTGTCCAGGATGGTGCAATGAACAATAAAATGAACTGTAGGCCAGGAAAACCTGGCAAGAAGTCTGACCTCTACTAAATATTGACTGCCTGACTGTGGGCAAGTCATTAAATTTCTCATTGTTCTGGGTAGCATAAGAATCAGTTGCAGAGAAGGTGCTGATCAGCATTGGTAGGGTTTTTCTTAACAGGAGGTCCCCTAAACCAATGGAATTACAGGTCCAAACTTTATGCCATAATATAGACAAAGATAAAAAGGAAGAATTGAAGTCAAAAGAGCAATGACCTTATAGCATATGGTAAGACTATGTCCAGCCTTGCTTCTCCTTGTGTATCACAAATTTCTGAAACTTATGGTAAATTCCCTACAAAGTTCTAATCTAACACTTCCTTCCTTGCTTCCTTCTTACAAACTTCCTTTCTTCCTTTCTCCTTTCCATTCTTCCTTTTTTTCTTCCCTTCCTTCCTTCCTATTTCAATTTACATTGTTGTAGTAGACATTGGATATGTTGTTTACTTGATTTTGCTCATTTCACTTTTCATCGGTTCATATGTCTTTCCTTCCACTCTTCCATTTGGTTTGAAGAATGGATTATAGCTTGTGAAACCACATTAAATGGCACATTATGAGAAAATGGTTTCAGATTGTGGAGTTCTGGAAAGATTTTTTTTACAATAAAAATAAAGCTTCACTCAAGGTAAGTGTCAAGGAAACACCACTAAGGATTGTATGTGCCTCCAGAACTTCTGCCAATGTCTCCTTGTGTGTTCTTTGTGTTCACACTTTTGAACATAATGCCATACAAACTGTACACAATTATCTTATGTGGAAAGCTGCTAAATTAAACTCTTGGTTCTCACTTCCCACAAATGTCCAGAAAACAGGTTGTCATGAGAGGTTTACAGGACCACCAAAATACTAAGGAAGTGGGAATTACCTTTTTATCATTCTGCCCAAGACAGGCCATTTTATCACTATAATACAAACAGAACAACACACTTTAGCAGAGCAACAAAGTAAGTATTTCACAAATGTGTGTGATCTGTTTTTGTTTACTACGGGGAAAAATACCAAAACGTTATTTATAAAATAAGCAATATAATCAATACTGCCATAAGGATTTATTAAATCCCTATTATGAGCCAATTTCTCTTCTAAGAAATGGGGATATGAGAAAAAGTTTCTAGTCTCAAGAAGCTTGCATTCTATCAGAGAGAAATGGAATATTCAGATATATAAACATAATACATGAACAAAATATCTACAAGGTAATTAGTGGGTAGCATTAGTAACTGAAAGGATCAGAGAAGGCTGAATGTTTGGGTGGCACTTGAGTTTTATTGAGGACACTCTGGCAGGGCACAAGCACATTAAGCCAATCCAAAAGGGTAAGCATGTTATACATAACGTGCAAACTGTATTCAAAAAGGCTGTTTTAGAGTCATACCCAGATATAATTCTTGAGGACCACCTGAGCTGCAAGTACACCTTGGTACTGAGCCATTCTCCCAAATTACCACATAGAATGTCTGAAGTGAGCAAAAAGAAGTAGAATGATAGGCATTTTCATTCACTGGTGGCAAAGCTGAGAATTGGTTCTACTATTTTGTGAAGCAAATTGGATTTATTTAAGAAACTATACTAATTTTATATCCTTTGATAAAACAGATAGAATAGGAAAATATCCTTTGTTGAATTTTTCCTGCCAGTGGTAGCTGATTCTACCCAAATTATTGCCACACATTTCTTTGTTACAAGGAAGTCATGTTGTTTCACCATGAAGAATATATAACATGGAGGTTATTTGATAAGAAGAAACATTGTACAGAAAGGGTCCTAGAAACATATTTGTTATTTGAAGAAATGCAAAAGAAAATATATGCTCACCTTGGAGGCAATGGTTGGAAAAACTGGGGTTTATGAGTGTTCTGTCAGTAAAAGGATACTCCTAACTATGTAAGTGCCTGACTCAGTTAGTAAGAACCAACTGTTACAGGCAAATGCTCATTTTCAGTGGTAATGAGTTTTAGCCCCTTAATGGATGAATGTGGAGATTTCATGTGGAATACTTGAATCAGTAGCATAGCCACTTAGTACTACAATTTTGGCCTCAGAACTAATCACTAGATCATTCAATAAAGAAGAAAAGACAAATAAAATTGAAGGAAATCACTCTTTCAGGATTGTTGTGACGAATAAATGAAATATTTGTCTTAGCCCAGTGTCTAGCACAGAGTGGGTGCTTCATGCTTGTTTCCTTCCTCTTTCATTTGTAAAAAGGAAGGATTGCCTAAGAATGCTGTGTAATGCACATATAGGAGAAAGTTGACATCTTAAAATGAATGTGTAAAAGCTGTCACTTTGCCAACTTACAATTTTCAAAAGAAGCACCACATCTATATGGAAAAGAAAAATTTGACTCCTATATAGGAAATTTCAGGAAAACTCAGTTGTGCAAGTGCCAAAAGTAGAAAAATAAACAAAGAAAAGTCTAATAAAAAGATATTTAGTATGGTAAGTCTTTTGAAATCAGAGAACAGATTGTAAAATAGATCATGCTAGAGTTGTCTCCACAATGTCTTGTTTTCACAGATTTATCCTTTTTCTAATTAAGTCTTGACTTTAATTCATTTTTTGCACTAACTGATGGGTTGCCTGAGTATACATAGTTGGCTATATAATTTTTACATCATAAATAAATTGTTTCTTGCTTATTAAAATACAAATTCAATTGTTAAGGATTCATTTATTGATCAATATGGGTCATACCTCCCAATTATTTTCTCAAAGAAAGTATTCTTGTATATGTCAGTAACGCTTCTATTTAGTCTTTAGGCTCTATTTTTTTCTTATTGCTCAGTCATATTTTCCAGTACATTTTTCACTGCCCTCCCCTGTGCCCACCTTTGCATTAAAATTTTGAAGCACTGAACTGGAGGCAGCTAATGGCATAGTGGATGAAGTGCTGAGTCTAGAGTCAGGTAGACCTGAGTTTAAATCAGGTCTTGAACATTGACTAACTATGTTACTCTGGGCAAGTAATTATATTGTAAATGTATTTTTGCTGTATTGTTAATGTATTTTTGCTTCTTAATGTGAAGATCTTTCCCATATATTAATAGCCCAAGTGACTCATGTGAGTCACATGGAAGCCTGAGTCACATGAGTCTCTGGAAGCCTAACAGAGGGAAGGCTTGGGGATGGTAGTGCTTCTGCATTGTTACTGTGTATAGATTTCTTTGTTATTGTGATGGATTTGGCTTTCTGGTGTTGGGATTCAGATTTCTGGGCATGAGTAAATGTCTTGGTTGCATTTTGTGATTCAGAATTGTGCTGGCATATTCATGGATGCCACAGATACTGTGAATATTTCATTGGTGCTACAGTAATTTAACTTCTTTTTTCCCCAGTTTCTTCAAATTTAAAATAGTATCAACCATATTACAGTGTTATTGTTATAATCAAATGAGGTAATATATTTTTTAAGTATTTAGCATGGTATCTGATACATAGGAAGTGCTATACAAATACTTATTCTTTCTTGAACATGTCCTCCTATGCCCTGTCCCTTTCCCCCTGTCATTTTGATTTAATTTGAAGGAATTTATCCAGTTCTTCATATAATTTCACTACCAGGGGCACAGCCAAGATGGCGGAGTAGCAGCATGGACTGTCTAGAGTACTCTCCCAAGTCCAGCCAAATACTTGTAAAAAATTACTCTAAACAAATTCTGGAGCTGCAGAATTATGGAGTGAAACAAATCTCCATTCCAAGACATCCTGGAAGATCACCAGAAAATGTTTATCACAACATGCTGGGGGGAGAGTGCAGTTCAGTATGGGCCACACTGGCACAGACTGGACCTGAGCAGGCCTTGAGGGGACTGAATCTCAGGCAGCTGTGAAGGTTTCCAAACTTGATGACCACAAAACACTGAGTAAAAATTGGAAGGTCAGTGGAAAAAACTGGTGGGACCTGTGTGAGAGAGCAGAATGGTCCAGTCCCAGCCCCAAGGAGGGAGAGAGGGGAGGGGCAGAAGAACCTGTAGCAGCCACAGCAGCAGCAGGATCATCTGTAGTCACGGGTTCTGGAGCTCTAGAAGCAGCCCCCCAATCCTCACTGGAAGCAGAGAATTACCTTGACAAAGTGCTCAAAAGTCAAGTAAATGGCTAGGGAAATGAGCAAAAACTGGAAAAAGAATCAGACTGTAGAATCTTACTTTGGTGACAAGGAAGACCAAAACATGCAAATAGAAGACAACAAAGTCAAAGCTCCTCCATCCAAAGCCTCCAAGAAAAATACAAATTGGTCTCAGGCCATGGAAAAGCTCAAAAGGGGTTTTGAAAATCAAGTACAAGAAGTAGAGAAAAAAATGGGAAGAGAAATGAGAGTGATGCAAGAAAATCATAAAAATGAGTCAACTGCTGGAGACCCAAAAAATGATGGAGAAAGTAACACTTTAAAAAAATAGACTAACCCAAATGACAAAAGAGATCCAAAAAGTCAATGAGGAAAAGAATGCCCTAAAAAGCAGAATTAGCCAGATGGAAAAGGAGGTCCAAAAACTCACTGAAGAAAATAATTCCTTAAAGATTAGAATGGAGGCAGATGGAAGCTCATGATTTTATGAAAAATCAAGAAATTATAAAACAAAACCAAAGGAATGAAAAAATAGCAGACAGTATGTGATATCTCATTGGATAAACAACTGACCTGGAAAATACATCCAGGAGAGACAATTTTAAAATTATAGGACTACCTGAAAGCCATGATAAAAAAAATAGCCTAGACATTATTTTTCAAGAAATTATAAAGGAAAACTGCCCTGATGTTCTAAAACCAGAGAGTAAAATGAATATTGAAATAATCCACCAATTGCTTCTTGAAAGTGATCGCAAAAGGAAAACTTCTAGGAATATTGTAATCAAAATCCAGAACTCCTAGATCAAGAAGAAAATATTGCAAGCAGTCAGAAAGAAACAATTCAAGTATTGTGGAAATACAAGCAGGATAACACAAGATCTAGCTGCTTCTACATTAAGGGATCAAGGGGCTAGATCAAAGGAGCTAGGATTAAAACCAAGAATCACCCATCCAGAAAAACTGAGTATAATATTTCAGGGGAAAAAATGGTCATTCATTGAAATAAAGGACTTTCATGCATTCTTAATGAAAAGATCAGAGCTGAATAGAAAATTTGACTTTCAAACACAAGAATCAAGAGAAGCATGAAAAGGTAAACAGGAAAGAGAAATCATAAGGGACTTATTAAGTTGAACATTTACAATTTGACATGGAAAGATCATATTTCTAACTCTTGATACTTTTCTCAGTATTAGGAGTTGAAGGGATTACATACATGTAGACAGAGGACATTTAGGGTGAGTTGAATAGGTAGGGATGATATCTAGAAAAACAAAATTAAGGGATGAGAGAGGAATATATTGAGAGGAGAAAGGGAGAGACAGAATGGGGCAAATTGTCTCTCACATGAAAGAGGTAAAGAAAAAGCTTTTTCAATGAAAGGGAAGAGGGGGAAATGAGAGGGAAAAAGTGAACCTCACTCTCATCACATTTGGCTTAAGAAGGGAATAACATGCACACTCAATTTCCTATGAAAATCTATCTTATACTATAGGAAAGTAGGGGAGAAGAGAATAAAAGGGATCTGGGGGGGATGATAGAAGGGAGGGCAAATGGAAGGAGGGGTAATTTGAAGTAAACACTTTTGAGGAAGGAAAGAGTCAAAAGATAGGATGGAAGGAAATACAGTTAGTCTTTCACAACATGACTTGTATAGGAATCTTTTGCATAACTACACATGTATAACATATATGGAATTGCTTACCTTCTCTGGGTGGGGAGGGAAGAAGGGAGAGAAGTTGGAACTCAAAGTTTTAAAAACAAATGTTTTTAAATCTATCTTGCCCTACAAGAAAACAAAGAAGATGGGGATAAAGGGAGGAAGGGGTATGATAGAAGGGAGGGCAGATTGGAGGAAGGGGTAATCAGAATGTATGCGGTCCTGGGGTAGCTGGAGGGGAGAGATGGGGAGAAAACTTGGCACTCAAAATCTTGTGGATATGAATGTTGAAAACTAAAAATAAATGAATAAAAAATAATAATAATTTCACTACTGTCTCATCCTTTGCAATATATGCGCATATAACCTGTGATTTTTTTTACATGGCGGCGTCTTGTTAAGTGCTTATCACGAGCATGGCAGAACATAATGATCAGAGACCCCATGCAATTACATTTACCTGCTGCCTTCGAGCTCACAATACGCTTCCCTCCACCAACTCCTTGATTTTTCTATTTAAGAAGAATTTGTGAATCATTTTTCCATTTAACTAAAACTTCCTTTATCTTCTGGAATGATACATAGAGAAATTGTCAAACTGATACATATAAGTTACTCCAGTACTACGTGCAACTGGCCATACTATAAGAGGCATAATATGGGTAATTAGGTGGCACAGTAGACAAAGTACTGGGTTGGAAGTAAGGAAGGCATCTTCCTGAGTCCAAATCTGTCCTCAGACAATCACCAGTGTGACCCCGGGCAAGTCACTTAACCTTGTTTGCCTCAGTTCTTCATCTGTAAAATGACTTGGAAATGGAATTGGCAAAGCATTCCAGTATCTTTGCCAAGAAATCAACAAATGACCCCATTTGACAATGACAGCAAATAGTATAAGTGATAAGCTACTTCATGTGTTGCTAAGTTGATCTTTGAAAACCAGAGGCAGTCTATTTCCAGGACTATGCATTCCCTAATTTTTCTGTTAAGGAAAATAGATTAAACTGAACAGAAAAAAAATGAATTACTTACTAAAGGAGACAAGAAGACAGGACAGGAGTAATCACTGATCATCATCTGTTCCTGTCAATCCAGTGCTAATTGGTCTAAGCTCTACTATAAATATGAAGACAAAAGCAATAGAGTTCCATCAAGATGTATATTTGTTATTTCCCATGATTAGGAAATTACAAATAAAGTTAATGGGGATGACTAGGGTGTTAGCAAAGACAATGAAAATATAGATATAAACAGCTAAAAAAAAAGTTAGAAGTCATTTCCTAACAGAAAAGTAGTAAAATTATATGAATGATTTTCAAAGGAAGAATTACAAAGTATGACCAATGCTTAAAATAACAAATAATCAGGAAAATGCTATGATATACAACACAGGAATAGCTATTCAACATACATTTTAATATTCCACATCATCAGTGTCAAAGAGAGGCATAGGACAGGACAATAAATGATTGAAAACTTTTTTTGGAGGGGCTATGGAAAGATAGGTATTTTGTTTCAAATCTTTTGAAGCTGTGAATTATTTCAACTACTCTGGAGGCACTTTTGAATTATGCAAAAAAGTTATTAAATTGTTTTTGCTCTTATGTTTTTACATAATAATTTCACTAGTGAGATAACTTACCAAGAATAATAGTAACAAAAGAAAGTACAAAAATGTTCATAGTAACATTTTTGATGATTTCAACCAACTAGAAACAAAATATTTGCAATATATGACTAAAAGGTGACTGAAGATATAGATTATTGAATGTTTAACCACTAGAGGGCACTACTGACCAAATATCTCACCCTTTCAGTGATAAAAACCAAGTGATAGCACAATCAAATGTTCACAATGAGTGCTTGCTTATACATTCCAGCCACCCAGTGGTTAAAAGTGGGAACTTCACTTTGGAATTTGTTTTTTTAAACACCAAATTACGTAACTGCTTAAGAAAATTCTAAGAAAATCCCTGGAATTCATATATTTAACTATAATTGCAATTTTTAAAGAAATTTTATTTTTGAAATTTTTTTTTCTATTTTTGTATATGACTTAGGGGAAACTCTATTCATTGCTATGCTTCATTAGCTCTTTTATTGTATGCTGACATTCCAATAATTTTTGCGAAAATGTCAGTTTGCTTTTCTATCTGCATTACCATGTGCTTATATATTGAAAGCCATTGCACAGTCATGTTCATTGCGATTATTTTTTCAGCTAAGGTAAGTCATGTAGATGCTCCTTAAAACATTGATGTGAATTATTTGAACTGAATTATCATGAAAGACTTTGTTTATTTTAAGAATGCTTACTAGAACTGAAGATGAAGTTAAGGAAAAAGCTTTCCATGTTGCTATGAATGCCTGGATAAAGTAGGATAGCTATTAAATGTCATAGGGAGGCAAAAAAGAAAAAGCCCTAAATATTTTTAATTGGGAGCGTAAACTGCTGACATAAAGATTGGGAGGGTCAGGTGAGTGGACCACAGAGAGAGGATTTAAATAATCACTGACTTTTCACAAAAGATGAAGAGAAAGAAATAAAAACTGATGGCTAATAAGGAAGCCTGCCACATTCTACATCCAGGACTCTTGGTATCATTCAGGCACAAAATAAATATTGAATGAATGAACAAAACAAAATTCTGACTTGGCAATTCCATCTAATGTCTACTAGTACAAAAATGAACAAACTCCAAATATGTTCTCCTGAAATATTTATTAGTGGAATCCAATTCATAATCAGAAAAATACTTTTATAAGAACAGAACCTGAGCTATGTTTTAAAGGAACTTCTCTTTGTAAAAATGAGGAGTTTATTTAAAATATCAAGAACTAACATGAAAAAACATGGATGTGTGAGATAGAATTATATTTATGGGAAATAGCTAGCAGTAAGTTCAAACCATAATGGAAAGTACATAAATGGGAAAATATGAAAAGAAAAAAAGGCTAGCAAAGTAGGTAGGAAGCCAGATAGTAAAGCATTTATATGTCAGGATAAATTTTTGTTTTATTTTATTCCCTAATTGATGGACACCTACTTTGTTTGGAAATAGCTATCACAAATGCTTAGCAGGTATTATGATGTTAGACTAGAGTTCAAGAAAAAAGATTGGGAGCGGAATATGTAGACAAAAAGTAACTTTTATTTTCTTAGCAAAGTAGGAAGTGAGAAGCTAAGGGACTTGTACATGCAAATGATATAAGAAATCTAAAGAGACAAAAGAAAGTTTGGACTAGCCATCATAAAGAATGTGAAAAGAGTAAATATTGAAAAAGTTAAAGGACTGTTTATAATCCTTTCAGTTCAAATTGGATATCAATTTGTAGTGAATCCAGTTCGCACAGATGCTTGGCTTTCTCCAAGAATGCTCAGGCACACAGAAATGGAAATTGAGGAAATAAATAATGGACTTAACCTATGGTGGGCATTTGGCAAGATATGACTGGTGATGGACAAGAGGAAAAAAGAATTCAAGGATAACTGTGTTTAAACTGATCCATCAGTTCAGTGAAGGATTGGAAGAAAGAGCAGAAAAGATTTATTTACTTTATTTTCTTTACCAATTCTCTTCCCGTTCTATTATGAACTTTTATTTTTTGATTCATGATCTGGTTATTTATTCTTTTGTTAAAATGTATTTGTGTTCCTCATGAAACTGAAGTTTCTAAGGAGACTACCAAGTTTGAGTGCCCTCTTCTTTGCTATTGCCTTACATATTTTCTCCTTTTTCTGTTGGACTTTACTGTTATTAGTGTAAATTCATAAGGAAAGCAATTAGAATCTAACCATTGACAATGGTAGAAATTTTCACGTGCCCCAAATCACATGACTGAATTTTATTGCCTGTCCTCCCTATGATAATTTTCTCTCCCATTTGCCACATAATACCCTTAATGAGTGCATTTTCTTCTACCCTTTGGATTATTTTTGTCTCTAGGAGATTGAATTTCTCTTTTCTTGAAGTAGGATGTTGTCCATGGAGATGTAACACTCAGGAAGAGGATTCCCCAGGCACCCGATGCCTGCAGATGAGATCAGTTGAACTCCATTTTCCATTAAGTCTCTCTATTCAAATACACACATACACACAAATACATATATACACACATGTGCATATCCACATAGATACACATGTGTACTTATATAAAATGTAACTAAGTATAGCTCTGTGCTAGGTGCTATTCAAACACATTTAAAAAAATAAACATATGAACATGTAATATGATATGTAGGTGTGTGCCTGTATAGAAAGAATTCATTTACTCCTGCAGTTTCTGCTGGATGCACAATAATCTTGTGTTATTTAAATTTTCTTCATATTTTAATGATTTCTTCCTGGTTGCTTACAGAATTTGATTTTTGTTATTGGTAGGTTAAATGTAATCACTATATATCTTGGACTTTGAAGTATACAATTTTTTTGCTTTATATTTTGTTCAATCAATCAATGTGTTTTGCTAATATCAAACGTATGTGTTCTTTTAACACTATTACTTTTTGCTTCTCTTCTTACAAATTTTATTTCCAATTGGGTATTCTCCTTTTGCTTCTTTGAAGCAACTCACTATTCTTATACCATTGTAAGTATTGAAAAGTCCTATACATACTTGGAACTAATCTCAACTCTAGGCCATATATGTTGAGTAGATAATTACTCTAAGTTAAATTTTATATACACTATCCCATATTTTTCAAGTTCCATTCTGAAAACTCTTGTGCCTTCCAAATGGATTGACTCCTCTTGGTTTCTAGTATGATTATGAAGTTCCATTCTTGAATAGTATTACTGTCATATTATATTTTTTGAGTAACTAAGTATAGTTCTGTGTTAGCTGCTATTCAAACATATGTAAAAAACACAAGAAACAATCCATACCCTAATTCATCACTAATATAATTGTTATTCTTTCTTCCTAGTACTTTCCACACTCCACATTTCCCCATCCATGGATTCGGGAAAGGAATACTGTGCAGAGTGAATCTAGGATGGCTTTTGAATTTACTGGTTGTTAATTTTGAAAGTCAAATATGGAAAGTTGGCAGAACCAGAAAGCACTTGGGATACTTTTGGAATCTCCTATGCATTGACTTTTCTCCTGGGTACTAATTATTCTTCAGACCTTTCTGGAAGAAAGGCAAAAAGAAATCTTTAGAGTTTAACATCAGAGAATTAGAATGTAGGAGATGCAAAGGATCTTGCTGCCCATTGGAACTCATTAACATGAGGGCTTAATTATCAAGCAGGGACCACTTCCTAAGAGTATTTTATGGTAGTCAACACTATTATTTCTAATGAAGAATTTATATTTTAGACAACCGAGACTAAGTCTTTGGGGATAACTTTCAGCCATATGTGATTGTGAACTTTTAATGGGAGAGATGAGGTTATGGAGATATAGTTCTCAGAGACTTAGAAGTATTAATTTGCAGAAAAGGATATTAACTCACCCTCATACACACCTCGAGGGGAGGGAACACTAGCTTTAGAGTCAAAAGTAGAGAGGAGAGGTAAAGAAGGTACTTCACATGATTTACCTTTTGAATAAACAGATTTTGGTTGATGGTGTCAATTTGATGCCCCATCTTTTTAAAATGAAAATTATGTAGTAATTTATGAGGAATGTATCCAGTTGATGAAATCCCTAGGAAATTTCAACTGGATTAAATAAAAAATAAGAAGAAACAGAAACTCCAAATAATGGTTTGACTGAAGTAATCCATCAAAATCAGTGGAAGAAAGAAATCTGAACTGTTACTGCCAGTTCTTCTTCCAAGAAAAACACAACAATTTCAACACCTATAACCATGTGTGTTTAATCATTCCACCTTTAAATTGCTTGCTTGGTATATCTCTGGTTGTATTAATTAAACTATCTAATGTGTTACAAATTGGAACCTGGGTCTTGTGTCCCTCAAGAAAAAGACATGTATGTGGTTCCTTAGAAAGGCCTAGTCCTCAGGTTAATTCCTGATACAAAATCTTCTATCTGCCACATTTTACTAAATGCCCATTAAATGTTCCATACTAGGTGCTGGGGATACAAGTTAAGATGATGATACTTGATCTCTGTCCTCAAGGAGCTTCCATTCTTCTTGGGTGGATGCAATAGGTTCAGAAATAAGCATAATTCAAGGCAAGGAATGGTAGGATCAAAAGAAAAAAGATTAAAAAGTGCTCTAAAATTTTGAAGGAGAGAATACTTTCAGAGGGGTGAAAAAGAAAACTGGAGACAAATCAATTTTGTCTAGATAGGTTAATATCATTGTAATAAATTTCTTGAGTTTACTTTTATCAACATTATGCTGAATTGCCTGTTTATTTTCTTAAACATTTCTCAGTTATATTTTATTACAGTTCCTGGAGGTCTCAGGCCTTGAGTTTGACACCTCTGATCTAAATGAACATTATTGGTATGAGGGGATAGTATGGAGAGATACAATTGCAGCCTGTTATCCCCTCTTTGAGAGGAGCAGAGTGGTTGTGCTCATGGCCCCAATCTCTTGGACCCCTTTTTTCAGGAGTCAACATTTCCATTGGAAAAGAGTAGATAGCAGAGACTTTAAATGTATGTCTCCTTTCAAACTACAATCTAGACAGACACATATGGACACACATAACTTATATGGGCAACACACACACATATCACAAATTGTAACGTGTTACTACCCATTTATACTCACTATGCATCTCTCTACTGCTTTTTGGGTAATCTTCCTTCTAATTCTTTCAAGAGTCTGGCATTCTATAATTTGCAGCTACATATAATCAATGAGAATTTTCTTTCTTCTCCCCGTCCTTCCTCCCTTTCTTCCCCCACCTCTCTGTCATTTTCTCTCTCTTCCTCTCTCTCCTTCCCCCTTCCCTGCTTTCTTTCATTCTCTTTCTTTCCTCCCTTCTTTCTTCTCTCCTTTCTTCCTTCTTTCTTCCTTTTTGTCCTTCCTTCTTTTTTATTTCTTTCTCTGTCCTTCCTCTCTTCCTTCTTTTTTCTTTCTTTCCCTCTTTTTGTTTTTTTCTTATCCTTTTGGCCTTCTTTCTTTCTCTCCTTCCTTCCTTCCTTCCTTTTTTTTCTTCTTGAATTAGATTTGTGATATTGCTGATGCACAAAATTGGCATTAAATAAACTTCTGCTACCAAAGAAGACTGGTACCTGCTCCACAACTTAAAATCAAAGAGAGAGTTCCCTTGGGCACTGAGAAATTAAAGGATTTACCAAGGGTCACATAGCCAGTATGCATCAGAGAATTCAGGTCTTCCTCACTTGGAGACCAGCTCTCTATCCACTATACCATGGTTCCCTTATTAGGAACTTAATGTAATTTGAAAGATGAACATTTGTTTCAGTGAGAAACTTGGGAGTATTAAAAGCACTGTGCTATTTCTTGGTGACAATCCTCTCTGCTTTCTTGATCTGGTTCGATTCTGTTACCAGTTAATTGTCCATTTATAGGACAATTGGATGCTGCACTTTAATGTCATCATCTTTTAGGTTTTTAAATAGCTCAATTCAAGTTCCTATGCCTACTGTTAGCAATGTTCTGTAAAGTCCACTTAACTTCATTCCTTAGGATGTCTGGCTATAAATTAGTAACCACATCAACTTGGTTATTGGTGATGTTAAGATCTTTCCTGTATAGTTTCTTTGTGTATTCTTGCAACCTCTTCTTAATCTCTTTTCCTTCTATTAAATCCCTACCATTTTTGTCTTTTATCATGTCCATTTTTCCATGAAACTTTCCTTTGATATCTCAAATTTTCCTGGAGGTATATCTTGGATTTTTTCCATTCTATTTGTTTCCTTCTGCTTCTTTACATTTCTTATTTAAGAAAGCATTTTCTCTCCTTGCTATTCTCTGAAATTCTAGGGTATAGCTTTTCCTTTCCCATTATCTTTCACTCTCCTTGTCTCCTTGGATATTTGTCAAGCCTCATCATACAGCCATTTCACTTTCTTTTTTTTTTCCCTTGGATGTTTTGTTGTTGATGTTGCTGACCCATGTACAATATTGTGAACTTCTGTTCATATTTTTTCAGGCACTCTGTCTTCCAAATCCAATCCCTTAAATCTACTTATCACAATAAGGATGGTATTTAGGTCATATGCATATAATGTGATGGTTTTCCCTACTTTTTTCAGTACAAGTCTGAATTTTTTTAATTAGTTTATTTATTTTTATTTTTTTGGTGTTCTACAATCACATCCTTAAAATTAAGATTTTATCCTCCTCTGTACCCCCACTTTTCCCCCACTACCCCCTCCCTCCCCATGACAGCATACAATTCTGTATAGGTTCTATGTATACTTTCCTATAACTATCAGATAATTATTTTCTAGAGCTGGATAAAATAATATCAAAGTTCATTTGGAAGAACAAAAGGTCCAGAATATCAAAGGGACTAATGAAAAGAAATGCCTGGGAAGGTGGCCTAGCGCTACCAGATCTCAAATTGTATTATAAAGCAGCAATTATCAAAACCACTTGGTATTGGCTAAGAAATAGAGGCATAGACAAATGGAATAGACTTGGCACTCAAGACACA
>CM053769.1:495479530-495527973 GCA_028658325.1 Potorous gilbertii
AAATTGTATTATAAAGCAGCAATTATCAAAACCACTTGGTATTGGCTAAGAAATAGAGGCATAGACAAATGGAATAGACTTGGCACTCAAGACACAGTAGGCAAGGAATATAGCAACCTCCTGTTTGATAAACCCAAAGACCCCAGCTTCTGGGATAAGAACTCACTGTTCGACAAAAATTGCTGGGAAAACTGGATACAAGTCTGAATTTTGCAATAAGAAGTTCATGACCTGATCCACAGTCAGGTCCAGGCCTTGTTTTAATTAACTATAATATGCCATCAAATTTGGAGAATACAACAGTAATCACTGGATCGGAAAAGATGAGTTTAATTCCCAGTCCTAAAAAAGGGCAATGTCAAGGAATGCTGAAATTACCTGGGGGGGGAGGAGCCAAGATGGCAGAGTAGAAAGAAACTTATACTCTAGTGCTTCCCCTACAGCCCACAAAATATCTGTAAAAAAAATGACTCTCAACGAATTCTAGAGCAGCAGAAGTCACAGAACAACAGAGAGAAAGAAGTTTCCAGACAAAAGTAACCTGGGAAGCTATTGCATCCCATGTTCAGCTCTGCCCAGCCCTGGCCACATGGCACATGGAGGAACAGAACCAGAACAGGCCTCCAGGGCAGAATCCCCAGCAAGGAGGTTGCAGATAACCTCAACCCACAAGTGGCAAAGAAAGCTCCAAAGGTCAGTGTGGGGGGTCTTTCCAAGCTGGGCAAGAAGGAATAGGGTTCCTCCAGCAATAGCCCCAGGCCATAACAGAGGCTGTGGCACCAGACTGTAGGAAGCTACAGTGCCCAGGAAGCAACCTGGGTCCATTGTCCAGGCTGCTCAGCTTAAAGTCCCTGGCAGTAGGGAGCAATTGAGTTGAATCTCAACCTTGAACAAGGCACTGGGGAAAGGAGGGACAATAGGACCATCCTCTTGACAAAGGATTCAGAAGCCAAGTAACTGACTGGGAAAATGCCCAAAAAAGGGGAAAAAAATAAGACCATAGAAGGTTACTTTCTTGGTGAACAGGTGTCTCTTCTTATCCTTTCAGATGAGGAAGAACAAGGCATACTGTCACAGAAAGTCAAGGCCCCTGCCTCCAGTGCTTCCAAAGGGAATTTAAATTGGGCTCAGGCCTTGGAAGAGCTTGAAAAGTGAGTTAGGAGCTTGTTAAAGGAGAACCAAAAAATGCTGAGGAAAATAACACCTTTAAAAAAGAGGTTAACTCAATTGGAAAAAGAGGTCCAAAAAAGCCAATGAGGAGAAGGAGGCTTTAAAAAGTAGAATTAGTCAGTTGGAGGAGAAGGTTCAAAAGCTCACTGAACAAAATAGTTTATTGAAAGAGAGAATTGAGTTCAGGGAAATGAATGACTATGAGATAAACCAAGCAATTAAAAAATAAAAATAAACGTTTGAAAAAATTGAAGATAATGTGAAATATTACATTGGAAAAACAACTGACCTGGAAAATAGATCCAGAGACACAATTTAAAAATTATGGGACGCCATGAAAGCCATGATCAAAAAAAGAACCTAGACATTATCTTTCATGAAATTATCAAGGAAAGCTGCCCTGACATTCTAGAACCAGAGGGCAAAATAAATATTGAAAGAATCCATGGATCACCTCCTGAAAGAGATGCAAAGAGAGAAACTCCTAGGAATACTGTGACCAAATTTCAGAGTTCCCAGGTCAAGGAGAAAATACTGCAATCAGTAGAAAGAAACACTTCGAGTATTGTGAAAATACAATCAGGACAACATAGGACCTGGCAGCTTCAAAATTAAGGGATCAAACAGCTTGGAATAAGATATTCCAGAAGTCAAAGGAACTAGGATTAAAATCAAGAATCACCTACCCAGCAAAACTGAGTGTAATACTTCAAGAGAATAAATGGTAATTCAATGATATAGAGGACTTTCAAGCATTCATGATGAAAAGACCAGAACTGAAGAGAAAATTTGACTTTCAAACACAAAAATCAAGAGAAGCATGAAAAGGTAAACAGGAAAGAGAAATCATAAAAGCCTTTCTAAACTTGAACTGTTTATATTCCTACATGAAAAGAAAATATTTATAAGTCTTGAGACTTTTCTCAGTATTTGGTAGGTGGAGGGATTATACATACATACACACACTTATAGACAGAGAGTACTGACTGTGTTGAATCAGAGGAGATGATATCCACAAAATAAAATAAAATGAAAATTAAGGAGTGAGGGAAGAAAATACTAGGAGGAGAAAGGGAGAAATGGAATGGGGCAGGCTATAACTCATAAAAGAGATAAGAAAAATCTTGTTCAATAGAGGAGAAAAGGGAACACGGGAGAGGGGTAAAGTAAAGCTACTCTCTCCACATATGGATTAAGGAGGGAATAACATGTTCACTAATTTTGGTATGAAAATCTATCTTACACTAAGGAAAGTGGGGGAGGAGGTGACAAGTGGGGTGAGGGGAATGATAGAAGGGAGCGCAAATGGGAGAAGGGAGTAACTAGAAATAAACACTTTTGAGAAGGGACAATGTCAAATGAGAGAATAAAAAAATAAGGTAAGATAGGGTAGGATAGAGGGCAATATAGTTAGTATTATACAAAATGATTATTATGGAAATCTTTTGCAAAATGAAACATATTTGGTCTGTATTGAATTGCTTGCCTTCTCAGTGGGGATGGGTAGGGAGTGAGGGAGGGAGAGAATTTGGAATTCAAAGTATTAGAAACGATTGTTGAGTATTGTTATTGCATATAATCGAGAAATAAGAAACACAGGTAAGGAGTATAGAAATTTATCTTGCCCTACAAGAAAAGAAAGAAGATGGGGATAAGGAAAATGTGGGGTTGTGATAGAAGGGAGGGCATACTGAGGGAAGGAGTAATCAAAATGCAAGGTATTAGGGGGTGGTGGGGAGGGGAGAAATGGGGAGAAAAATTGGACATGCTACAAAGTGATGTAAAGGCAATTATTATTAAAACAATTGACTGAATTAATTACTGAGACTAAATCAGAGACATCTTTAGTTTGAGGAAAAGAATTTTAGTCTAAATTTCCTAGAGGCAGGTAACCTCGGGTAAAACTTGGCATTGATGGAAAAGTTAAGGTTTTAATGGTAAATATGATTCTATGATTGTTATTTAATCAAGAACTAGAACACATATAGAAAGGTATGTAAGCCACTTAAGACTTGCCTCAAAAAGAAGTTCCTTAGCCAATATGAAATTATAGTCATATCTGAAACCTGTTTATTGGAACTTGCTATTTGAAGATGCTATGGGACTATTAACTAACTGTTCTTCTGAGTCTGACTCCAAGTATGGATAGCAACAAAGGCTGTCTGAGCCTCCATTCCATGATGCCAGTAAGCCTGTGGGATGCTGATATGAACTGAAAAAGGTGATCTCATGGAAGGGTGGTAGAGCAGCTGTTCAGCCTGGTCTGAGGTAGGATTCTCCTGACTCAAATTCTCCATTGACACCTGGCAGACTTTAAGCCTAACTGAATGCAAGTTGACAATCTACTCCTACCTGGAATTGACATGAAGTTAGGGAGATATTGTTTCCCTGAAACGTCCCTACTCTTGGTGGCAATTTCCTATAATCAAAAGGTTTGTAAGCTTAATAACAGATCTTTTACATTATAGATTGTTGGTAGGGGAACATCCGAGGTTAAGTCTAAAATTAAGCTATTAAGTTTAGGACTTCAGACCAACAACAATAAGTTAGAATCATTTAATTCTTAGCAATAGTGTGGAGACAATGAGGTCAAAGGACTTGTGAAGTTAGCATACATAATTATTATGTGTGTCTCAGTTGGTTAATGTTAAAAAAAATTCATTTGTGGTCTATATTGTAAATGCTTTAAAAGAAGCATCATCTGACCAAAAGTTGGAATTATTTATGTGATATGAACTGTGTTAAATGTGAAAAATAAAAAAATAAAACCTTTTGGTGAAAAACAATTACACTTATTTCACACACCAACAATGTGATTCTAAAGATTCTACAAGCTAGGTTTCAACAATATGTGAAGGTTTTTGAAGAGGCAAAGGAACTAGAAACCTCAAATTTGGTATGCATATATGTATATAACTATATACATATGTAGTATGCATGTGCATGTATGTGCTTGAATGCACTCATAAGTGGTACATATGTGCACATGTATGTATACACACACACATATATATACATGCCCACATAATTGGTTCAGGCCTTAAAGTAGAGAAAATTTCCTTTACTGTGGCAATGAGATGTGACATGATTTGCCCTGGGTCACACAACCAGGATGGATTAGAAGTAAAGCTTTAATCCAGGTCTTCCTAATCTTGAGACCAAGTCTTTAGCTACTATATCATATGGCCTTTCATTCAAAAGTCTCTCTATAGTAATATACACTTAAAATACATGTCATATTATGGGCCATACATCAGATGGGATCAGCAATATGTATGTTACAGGATGACAGAACAATAGAATTGGAAAGAATTTTAGAGGACCTAGTCTAATCCACTCATAAACAAGGAAACATTCTACAACATAATTCCCAAAAGTGTCATCCAGTCTTTAATTTTCCTCTTTGAGAGGAGGTCCAGAACCACTCCAGGCAGTCTATTCACTTTTGAACAGTTCCAATCAGTCATTTTTTTGCTTACTTCAAGTCTAAATTTGCCTCGTGCTCCTAGGGACAGGGACAAACCAAAGAAAGTTAGTTCCTATTCTATGTGAAAGCTCTTCAAATATTTGAAGGGAGTTATCAAGCCTCCCCACTTTCCCACATTCATCCCCAAGTCAAGGTAAAATTTTTCTAGTTCTGGCAATTGATATCAATCTGAATCTCTAGGCACCATGCCATCCTGGTTAGTATCCTTTGAATAGTGTCCTTCCCAAAATCTAATGCCCAGAACTGAGTATAATATTCAAGACATGTTCTGACAAGTACAGATTTCAGTAAAACTCTCTTCCCTACTACTGGATACTATGCTTTCCTTAATGTGGTTTAAGATACTATCTGCAGCCAAGGAAAGAACAGATAAATAGAAGTACATATAGAATTGTTTTACATATATACATAGTAGTGTTTAATGGTATCCATCTCAGGATGCAGGAGAAAAAAGGAAAAAAATGATAAATTTACTATGTTTTAAAGGAATGGCAAGTTATGCATAATTGATTTGCAGTTTTGTGTGTAATCATCATTTTAGTGTTCTAATATGCTATGGAAATGCTTGTTTTGTTTCATAAATTACAAAGAAAATAAATAATATTTTAAGAAAGAATGTGTTAGATGGAACTTCCAAGGGCAGAGCCAAGATGTCAGAGTAGAGGAAGCACTCAGTCAAACCTCTCCCAATATTCTCCTCTAAACAACTTTAAAAAGGTGACTCAAATCAAAATCTGGAGAGGCAGAGACAACAAAAAGTCAGGGTGAGACCTTCTAGCCCAAGACAACTTTGGAGGATGGAAGGAAGGATTTATGACAAAGAGGTGGAAGATGACCTGGAGCCCATGTGAATACAACACCAGGGGAGGGATTAACTAGTGGTAACAGAAGCAGCTTCAGGAGCTCTCAAGCCATAGATGGTAAGGGACCTGGCAACTGGAAAGAAAGATTAGAAGGGACCCATGTGCTAGCATTGGACACAGGACTAAAAGTTTTTGCATAGCCTATACCCAATTCTGGGTTACAAATCAGGGGTAGAGAAAATCAATCAGAAGAAATCAAGGATCCAGATGAAGGTATCACTTGTGATTTCAAGGGAGAATACTGCCTTGAAGAAAAGTATTAATTGTATTCTCAAGAGATTAGGAGACCACCTTAGGCAAGGACCAAAGCACAGAGCAGGAGAGCAGTGCCTACCTCTCTCCCCAGATCACAGCACCTTGGAAACATCAAAATCATCCAAGTCCCAGGAACTAGCTCTGAAAATAGCAGTGCAAAAAAAGCATAAAGCCAAGGACAACACCCCTCTCCACCTCTATGCCAGATACAGGGCACAATTTTAACATAAATTCAAAATCAAGAAATAGACTGGAAAAATAAGCAAAAAAAAATAATAGAACTTGAACATAAAAATCTACTATAATGACAGGAAGATCAAGAAAGAAGACAATGGAGTCAAAAGAGCTACAAGCAAAAACTCAAGGAAGAAAAGAAACTGGACACAGGCCAAGAAGAATTCATGGAAGAGCCAAGTAATTTTGAAAATCAAATAAGAGTAGCAAAGAAAAAAAGATAAAGAAAGGAGAACATGGGAAGAAAATTATGAAAGACAACAGCTTGGCAAAAGAAGAATGAAAACTACTAAAGAAAACAACACTTAAAAAAAATTGGCCAAATAGAAAAAGAGGAACAAAACCTCATTGATAAAAATAACTCCTAAAAAACAAGAATTGGCCAAATGGAATAAAAGGGCATAAAAGGCTACCGAAGAAAATCATTACTTAAAAATTAGAATTGGATAAGTGAAAGTTAATAATTCCATGACACATCAAGAAACAATAAAACAAAATTAAAAGAATGAAAAAAATAGAAGAAAAGGTGAAATATCCCATCAGAAGAGCAAATAACCTGGAAATTATATTGAGGAGAGATAAGGCAAGAATTATTGTTTGTATTACCTGAAAGTCTTGATCGAAGATCATATTACAAAAAAATTATTAAAGAAAAATATGCCAATATCTTATAACTGGAGGGTTAAATGGAGATTGAAAGAATTCATTGATTATTACCAGGTATTCCTAAAGAGAAGAAAAGAGCTGATGAGAAATTGTGACTTTCAAATACAAGACTCAAGACAAGCATAAAAAATTTAACATGAAAGAGAAATCGTAAGAGATGCAAAAGGATTTTTTTTTTACATTTCCATATGGAAAAAAAATGAGAAAAATGACTTCAAAGGACTTTATTATTATTGGACTAGTTAGAAGGAGAGTATGGGAGAGAGTCAATTATATTGGTATAATTTATTAGGGCATAAAACTTTATAATCAAATGCAGAAAAGCAAAGATGTTAAATACACCCTTTTCAGATCACAATGCAATAAAAACTACATTCAATAAAAGGCTATGGAAGTAAAGATTAAAAATTCATTGGAAACTAAAGAATCTAATTCCAAATAATGAATGAATCAAGGAACAAATCACAAACAATAATTTCATCAAAGAGAATGACAAAAATGAGACAACATTCCAAGATTTGTTGGATGTAAAGTAGTAATTAGGGGAAATTGTATATCTCAATGTATATATAAATAAAAGAAAGAAAGAGCATATCAATGAATTAGACATGCAAAAAAACTAGACAAAGAACATTGAAAATCTTCAATTAAATACCAAAATTAAAAATTCTGAAAATCAAAGGAAAGAGAAATAAAAATTGAAAGTAAAAATGCCATTGAATTAATCACTAAACTTAGGAGTTTGTTTTATGAATCAATCAAATAGATAAACCGTTGATTAATTTGATTTTAAAAAAGAAAGAAGAAAACAAAATTAACTGTATTAAAAATGAAAAAGGGTGAATGTACCACCAGAAAAGATGAAATTAAAACAATAATTAGGAATTATTTTACTCAATTGCATGCCAGTAAAACTGATAATCTAAGTGAAATGGACTAATATTTCATTTACAAAAACAAAAATTGCATAAGTTAACAGAAGAGGGAATAGAGTACTTAAATAGTCCTATCTTCAAAAAAAGAAATTGAACAAACAATATATGTGCTCCTTAATAAAAAAAAAAAATTCTCAGCTAGTGAATTCTACCAAACGTTTAAGGAATAGTTAATTCCAATACCATATAAACTATTTGTGGGGTGGTGGGGAAGGTAAAGAAAAAGTTTTACCAAAATCATTTTATGACATAAATGTGGTTTTGATATCTAAACCAGGGAGAGCAAAAACAGAAAAAGAAATCCAAAAATCAATTTCCTTAATGTATATTCATGCAAAAAATTAAATTAAATACTAGCAAGGAGATTACAGCATTTTATCACAAAGATCATGTACTATGACCAGATGGGATTTATACCAGGAATGAAGGAATGGTTCAACACTAGGAAAATTGTAAGTATAACTGAACATCTCAATAATGAAAATAATAAAAATCGTGATTATACTAACGAATACAGATAAAAATTTTGACAAAATACAACCCCCTTTCCTATTAAAAACATCAGAAAGCACCGAAATCAATGGAGCTTCCCTTAAAATGACAAGAAGTGTCTACCTAAAACTAAAAGCAACCATTATCTGCCATGGAGATAAAATGAAGCCTTTTGAATAAGATCAGGAATGAAGCAAGGATATCTAGTATCACCAGTCTTATTCAATACTGTATTACAAATGCTAGTTATAACAATGCCAAAAAAATAAATTGGAGGAAGAAAAACAAGCAATAAGGAAATAAAACTATCACTCTGAATTTGACATTAAGGCATAATAAGAGAACATTAGAAAAGTAACTAAAAATAGTTATAACTAACAAATTTAGCAAAGTTGCAGGATATAAAATAAATATACATAAACCATTCATATTGCTATAGACTACCAAAAACAGCAAAAAGAGAAAATCCATTTAAATTAACTGAAGGCTATACAAAATACTTGGAAGTCTACCTGCCAAGACAAACCCAGGGACTATATCAGCATGGTCATAAAACATTTTTCACACAAATGACTATATATCTAAACAACTGGGGAAAATATTAATTGTTCATGGAGATGCTGAACCAATATAATAAAATGACAATTCTGCCTGTTATTTTACTTATTGGATGCTATGCTGACCAAACTACTAATGAATTATTTTATAAAGCTAGAAAAAGTCACTAAAAATGCATCCAGAAGAACAGATTTCAAGAATACCAAAAGAATCAATGAAAAAATGTTAAAAAAAAAAAAAGGTAGTATAGGAATACCAGATTTCAAACTGTATTATAAAATAAAATGGTAGTCGTAAAAAAAAAAACACTAGTAGTAAGAATTGGAGTGGCAGATCATTGAAATAGATGAAGTACAAAATATACAGTAGTAAGTGACCACCACAATCTAATGTTTGATAAACCCAACCATCCAAGCTTTGGAGAGGGGAGGAGGAGAAGGGGTAAAAACTCACCATTTCACCAAAATTGCTGGGAAAACTAGAAAAAAGTTTGAAAGAAATTAATCATAGACTAACATCTCACACTGTATACCAAGATAAGGTCAAAGTAGATAAATGATTAGACATCAAGGGTGATACCATAAGTAAATAAGGGAAATGTGGAAAATTGTACCTGTCAGATATATGATTAAGGGAAGATTTTATGACCAAATGAGGATAAAAAGAAGCAAAATGGATAATACTGATTACATGAAAATTTAAAAAGATTTTGTACAAATAAAACTAATGCAATCAAAATCAGAATGAAAACACAAAACAGTGAAAAAATATACAACATGTTTTTCTGATAAAGGTCTCATTTCTCAAATATATAGGGAACTCAGTCAATTTAGAAAAAAAAATGAGCCATTCCTTAATTGATAAATGGTTAAAGAATATGAACAGGCAGTTTTCAGAAGAAATCAAAGCTATTGATAATCATATGACAAAATGCTCTTAATCACTTTTGATTAGAGAAATACAAATGAAAACAACTCGAGATAGCAGTTCATACTTCTCAGATTGTTTAACATTGCAGAAAAGGAAAATGACAAAGGCTGGAGAGGATTCAGAAAATCAGAACAGTAATACACTGTTGGTGGAGTTGTGAATTAGTCCAACTATTTTGAAGAAAAGTTTGGAACCATGCCCAAAAGACTATTAAACTGTGCATACCCTTTTACCCAGCAATACCACAACTAGGTCTGTACCCCAACTCAATCAAAAAAAAGGTAAAGATCTATTTGTAAATATACTTTGTGTGTATACACATATATGTATGTATGTATGTATGTAAATGTATGTATTTAGCAGCTCTTTTGTGGTGGCAAAGAATTGAAAATCGAGGGGATGCCCATCAATTGGAGAATGGTTGAATGTATTGTGGTATATTATTATGATAGAAAACTATTATACTATAAGAAATGAGCAATATGGTTTGAGAAAACACAGTAACAGCAAAATTGTAATGATGATCAACTGTGAAGGACTTAGTACTCTGATGATCCAAGTTCCAAAGGACCTACAATGAAAAATGTTTATTCACCTTTAGAGATAGAAATGATGAACTCCGAGTAAAGACTGAAGCATATTTTTAAAAATTTCTTGTGTGCATGTGTGTTTTCTTTAGCAACATGGCTAACATGGAAACTTTTTTTGCATGACTTGTATAATCAGTATTATGTATAAAAATATGTATAATATGTATACATGTATAATCAGTATTATGTCTGAGAGAAATTATTATTTTCCATTATATTAATAACCTACTAGTGATTAAGATTTAGGCTTTTTATTTCCTCATTCAAGGACCAGCACTTGTATGTCAGTCAGCCAGTCTCTGAAAGACTTGGCTGATAGAGAAGATTGCCCTAAAACTCTAGGTACATGCTCCTTGATCTTGGGCCGGACCCTACTCAACTAGGAGAACTTACGTCTGCTTAGAGTGGAAACAAAATCTAATCCAGGTGACTTCTTGCCCTTAGGGAATAAACCTATGTCCTTGCAATCCTTCATTGAAGTTGGGAGTAACCCAACTGGAGAAAACCAACTAGATCAGTGTGGGTGGAGATGGATCCCTCTGTCCAGATTGCTGGAAGTGTCTGGATCTCATGATAAAGCCACATTCCCAGTAGAAGGAGATAAAACTTTTTAAATGTAAATTTAAACTCCAAATTTAAATGTCCATCAATCAGGGTTGATTTCTCCTGTCAGGGTCATTCCCTTTCAAAAAAATATTTAAGGCATTCATTGTTTCCCTTTGGCATCACTGGTAATAGAAAGAAGTCACCAACCACCAATTTATTATTAACTAGTCTAATTAATAAATGATTATTAATCACCTTTAAATGTCACTCAGGTTTCTCATTCATCACATATTGACTGCCTTTTCAAGTGGTGGTAGAGAGATAGGTTAACTAGAATTTGGAACACAAAATTTTTTTTTTAATAAATATTAAAAAGGTTTTTTGCATGTAATTGGAAAACACTTAATGAAATAAATTTTTTAAAAATGCATTAGCTATTTTCTGGTTTCTGTGTGATAATATTGACTCCTTTTGAGCTTATAGACCACTAAAGAACCAGATATTTTTTCAGTGAATTATGTTGCCATGCCTTCTTCATCTTGCACTAGAGAAGTTGACTTTTATAAAATCCAATTAAAATATGTTTTATTTATCCCTGTTGAGTTCCATAACTTATTAGGTTTGACCCAATGTCTAGGGTTGTCAGGATGTTTTCAGACATTTTGTTCTCCTTTCTAGTTTTATGTCATCTTCAAAGTTGATAATCAGGCCTACTTTAATGACATTGATGAAAACTGTAATCTGCAGAACTCTCAATTAGAGACAGCTGATTAACTGGTTATTGATTAATTATCCATTTATTAATTAATTAGGAGCAGTGGATAGAGTGCCAAGCCTAGAGTAAGAAAAACTCCTTATCCTGAGTTCAAATCTAGCTTCAACACTTACTAGCTATGTAACTATGGGCATATCACTTACACCTGTTTGTCTCAGTCTCCTTGTCTATAAAATGAGCTGGAGAAGGAAATGGCAAACTACGCTGCTATCTTTGCCAAGAAAACCCAAAAGGAGATCACAAAGAGTCAGACAAGACTCAAAAACAGCCAATCTACAATTACAGACCACATTCCAAAATGGCATTGAACCATTAATGACTTTTTGGACCCAGTCATTCAATATCTAAAGTCAATGACCTTTCTATCATAAAGCCCCTATCTTTACATCTTGTTGATAAAGAATATTATGAGGCTTTGCCAAATACTTTGCTAAAATCTCAGTACATTATATTTGTACCATTCACTAAGTCTACTAGCTTAACAATGACAAAAAAAGAGAAAAAGAGTTCATCTGACATGACCTGTCTTTGATGAAGCCATGTTGTATCTTTGTGACTATTTCTTCCTTTTTGAATAACACATTCTAGATTTGTGCCAAAAACAAAGTCAATCCCATAGACTTATAGCTTTCGAATGTCACCTTTTTCAGTCCCATGGCACCTCTGTAACTTTTCACAGTTCTTCAGTAATCATTTAGAGTAGTTCACTAATTATATTGATCAGATCTTTGCACCCCTATTTGTCATTTTATCTATTCCCAGTGAATAAGTTGAGAAAAAAAGCAAACTGGTTTTTTGAGGCATAAGGATCATAGCTTTAAAAATATTTAATGAAATTTATGAATTTGTAAAAAGAAGTACAATCAGAAGCTGTGAGCATATTTTAGGTAATGCAACTGAATGTCATATAAGAATTCTGCCCCCATATTAATAATTGATTCTGTGAAATATTAGACAAATATTCATTATTCATTCTTGATTTAGTAGGAAGTTTAAAAATGCTTTATCATTATTTTTTTAATAACTACAATGTTTAGGCCAAAAATGAAACATTAAACCAAAAAGGGGATTTTTTGAGAGGGGCAGTGAACAAAAACCTTTAAATTCTACAGAGAACCTCCTACATATAATGGAATTTTGTTATGTCAACATCATGGTATTACAAAATGTCAGAGCTGCCAGAGGACTTAGAAGCTATTTAGTTCAGTTGTTTCATTTTATAGACAAAGAAAACTGAGGTTCAGAAAAGTTAAGTGAATTACCTAAGACCACAGAGGGAGTAAATAGCAATTTTGCTATCTCATAGGCCAATGCTCTGTCCATTATACCAGTTAATGAGATAAAATGAAATTTGCTATAGATTAGGTCTATCTTTGATGCTACACAAGGGTAATTAGTTATTGCCCATAAGACTCCATTATAAAGTAGCTTCAATAATAAGGTTCTCCTATGGCTTAGTCCCTGAGTATGATGTTATAGATCCAATATATTAATTTCTTAATTTTCTTTAATTTTGAATGTTGGTTGGGGAGCCTCAAAGAAATAAAATGCAAAGCTTGTCGGTTGTTTTCTTGTAAGAGTATTCTTTGTAGCCTGTGAGATAAGAGCTCTGATATAAGTTCCAAAGTCAGGAATGGATATATACCCTAAGAATGTCAAAGACAGACTGAAAGGTATCTTATATGCCAAAATATTGGTAGGAGCATTGATTAATGAAGCAAAAAGTGAAAAATGGGTACCCTACTGTTTGGAGAATGGTTGAAATAAATTGAAGGGGGCAGAGCCAAGATAGCAGAGTAGAAGGACGGACCTGCTCTAGCTCTACCCCCATAACCCATAAAATAACCTTAAAAAATTATTCTAAACAAATTCTAGAGCAGCAGGAGTCACAAAATGACAAAGTGAAAGAGATGTTCAGCCCAATACAACCTAGAAGGCCAACAGGAAAGGTCTATCACACTGGGTTCAGAGTGGAGGGAAACCCAGATTTGGTTGTGTGGCACAGCATGGACAGGACTGAAACAGGCTTCAGGACACAGAATGGGTAGCTGCTGAGGTTCCCAGATTTCTCAACCCACAAATACCAAAGACAGTTTCAAAGGTCAGTAAGAAAGCCCTTTCACCTGGGTGAGAAGGCAGTCAGGTCTGGCCCCAGCCTCAGCCCCAGAATGGCAGCAACCACTGCAGTGGCAGCACCCATTTTTGGAGCCCTTGGTCTAAAGACCCTGGAGGAATCAAGCAGCTAATCTGGGTCTCAGTCCTGAGTGGTGGTCCTGTAGTGAGAAAGATCCTTGGTGTGGTGGAGCTGGTGGTGACTGTGGAAAAGGAATCCTGCTCACAGACCAGAGCACAGGCCAGGAGAGGAGTAAACTCCTGTCACTTGATTGTGCCACCCTGGAGGAACTGATGATAACTTACAGTATATCCTCCATTTGACAAGGGACTCAAAAGTCAAGTAACTGGTTGGGAAAGGGGAAAAAATAAAACTATAGATGGTTACTTTCTTGGTGAACAGGTACTTTCTTCCATCCTTTCAGATGAGGAAGAACAAAGCATACCATCAGAGGAAGACATAAAAGCCAAGGCTTTTACATCAAAAACTTCAAAACAAATATGCAATGGTCTCAGCCCATGGAAGAGCTCAAAAGGGATTTTGAAAATCAAGTAAGAAAGGTGAAGGAAAAATTGGGAAAAGAAATGAGAGCCATGCAAGAAAATTATGAAAAGTGAGTCGACAGCTTGCTAAAGGAGACCCAAAAAATGCTGAAGAAAATAACACCTTTAAAAATAGACTAACCCAAATGACAAAAGAGGTCCAAAAAGCCAACGAGGTGAAGAATGCTTTAAAAAGCAGAATGTACCAGATGGAAGAGGACATTCAAAAGCTCGTTGAAGAAAATAGCTCTTTAAAAATTATATTGGAGCATATGGAAGCTAATGACTTTATGAAAAACCAAGAAATTATAAAACAAAACCAAAAAAATGAAAAAATAGAAGACAATGTGAAATATTTCATTGGAAAAACAACTGATTGGTAAGTAGATCCAGGAGAGATAATTTGAAAATTATTGGTCTCCCTGAAAACCATGATCAGAAAAAGAGCCTAGACATTATCTTCCAAGAAATTATCAAGGAAAACTGACCTGATATTCTAGAACCAGAGGGTAAAATAGAAATGGAAAGAATCCACCAATCACCTCCTGAAAGAGATCCCCAAAAGAAAACTCCTAGGAATATTGTAGTCAAATTCCAGAGTTCCCAGGTCAAGGAGAAAATGTTGCAAGCATCCAGAGAGAAATAATTCAAGTATTGTGGCAATATAATCAGGATAACACAGGATTTGGCAGCTTCTACACTAAGGCTTGGAATGTGATATTCCAGAGGTCAAAGGAGTTAGGATTAAAACCAAGAATCACCTACCCAGAAAAACTGAGTATAATACTTTGAGGGGAAAAAACAAATTTCAGTGAAATAGAGGACTTCCAATCATTCTTGCTGAAAAGACCAGAGTTGAATAGAAAATTTGACTTTCAAATAACAGAATCCAGAGAAACGTGAAAAGGTAAACAGGAAAGAGAAGTTTTAATGAATTCATTAAAGTTGAATTGTTTACATTCCTACATGGAAAGATGTTATTTGTAACTAATGAGACCTTTTTAAGTATTAGGGTAGTTAGAGGGAATATATATATATATATATATATATATATATATATATATATATGTGGTTATGGACATATATGTATGTGTATATTATATATAGTAGGTATGCATATGTACATGAGTGTATGTGTGTATTTTTGTGTGTATGTATACATATATGTGTGTGTGTGTATATATATATACATATATATACATAGATGGAGGGCACAGGGTGAGCTGAATATGAAGGGAGAATACGTAAAAAAAATAAAATTTACTGCTGAATGGAATGTACTAGGAGTAAGAGAAAGGGAGAGGTATGATGTAACAAATCATCTCACATAAAAAAGGGAAGAAAGAGCTTTTACAGTGGAGGGGAAGAGGAGGGAGATGACAGGGAATAACTGAACCTTACTCTTATGAGATTTGGTTTAAGGAGAGAATAACACACACTTAGTTGGATATAGATATCTATTTTACCCTGCAGGAAGGTAAGGGGGATGAGGATAGGAGAGGGAATAATATAAGGGACAGCAAATTGGGTAAAGGGATAATCAGAAGCAAACACTATTGTGGGAGGACAGGTCAAAGGAGAGAATGGAATAAATGAAGGTCAGAATAGGACCGAGGGAAACGTGGTTAGTCTTTTACAACATAACAATTATGGAAGTGCTTTGCATTGTTACACATATATGATTGATATTGAATTGCTTGTTCTCTCAATGAGGGTGGGTGCAGAGGGAGGGAGAGAATACGGAATCAAAGCTTTAAGAATGAATATTAAAAATTGTTTTAGCATGCAAATGGAAATTAAAATATACAGGCAATGGAGTATAGAAATCTATTTTGCCCTACAGGAAAATAGAGGGGAAGGGGGATGGAAGAAGAGAAGACAAACTGGACGAAGGGGTGAAGGGGTGCATGCTGTCCTGGGGTGAGGAGAGATAGGGAGAAAATTTTGAATTCAAATTCTTGTGGAAGTGAATGTTAAGAACTGAAAATAAATTAGTTATGTATTATTAATAAAAAAAGAAAAATGAAAAAAACTGTAGTATATGACTAATGGAATATTATAACTCCATAAGAAATCACAGACATTCAGAGAAACATGAATAGTACCTAGTGTGTGATAAGTGCTTAATAAATACTTGTTGAATTGTATTGAACTCATATGAGTTGATACAGACCAGATAAAGAATTAGAAGAATAAAATGTCTAATTACAGTCCTGAAATGAAATAGTCCTAGGAGCCAGCCAAACTCAGATTAAAGACAATGAACATTATTGGTTCCAGATGACTTGCTTTAGTATAACTGGTTTCTTTGTTATAATGTAGGATTCCTTGCAAGGGGAGAGGAAGGGTGTGTTCTTCAGAAATTGTATGATATAAATATAAATGACTTGTTTGTTTTAAGGTTTGATAGGTCATAATGAGCAAGAAATACAGAGTGAACATGCAATTTCAGACATGGCCATTGTGTTGATTTATTTTGCAAAATTACACTTTTTTTTTAAACAAGAGAGTGTTTCAATTGGGGGCTCTGGGAGTTAGTAGGGTAGTAATTGAAATTTAAAAATCAGTATAACACTTTAAAAACACACAGGAAAAAGTGTGCTCCCTTTTCAGAGAAAGGAACACAAATGGAACAATTGTGTTACTCTACCTTATTAAATCTGTAAAAAGTTGTACTTAAAAGAAGTCCAGTTAACACTGTGTTTAGTCCCTCTTACTGCAATTTTAGATCTCGAGGGAAAACTGTAATGCATAACTGAATATTTGGGTTTTAGTCCCAGCTCTGGTCACTTGCAGGGTGACTGTGAGTGACTCCTTTACTTTTTCTTCCACTTCTCAATAAAATGAGGTGATTGGATTAAATGATTCCTAAAGTTTATTGCAGTACAAATACTGAATTGTTTATAACATTAAAGCAAAGATGCCCTAAAACAAACTTTCATAATATCCAAACATTTCTTAGTCACTAGTGATTTCAGTGAACTACAGGTTCCTTTTTTTGAATCTATAGAATTGAGTCATTTTCACACTCAAGCTTATAATTGAATACATGGGATATTTCCTGGGTTTAAAGTATAAAGGTAAGCAAATGTCTCCATTTCTATTAGCCTTTTTCGCCATCTACTGGACGTTTTCATGAAAAACAACCTTAAAAATGTATAAAAGATATATATGTTCATTCTGCATGTTTGTTGAACAGTTGATAAATTTTCTACATTTAAACTACACTTCATAGGCCTCAAAAGGTTTCAAATAAAATCTAGGGACTTAAATCTTTGGTTTATACCAGTCACAGAACCTCTTATAATCAAAATTATTGATCCAACGTTTAACTGATAAAGGCATCTCTCTTGGATATCATAAAATATTTCAATACTTCAAAATTTGTGATTTTTACAGTGTGAGTACTCCCTCTATTCCTATAGATTTCTGACCCTTGCTTGATTAATTGCTGGTACCAAAAAAAAAATAAGTATTTGATGATGTTGGGAGTAGAATCCATTATCAACAATCTTCTGCTAATGAACTCCAAACTTAGTTGTGCTGGTTCTCAAAAAAAAAAAAAAACAAAACAAAAAAGAAAGAAACAGACCTATCTTTTCAGTCCTATACTCAAACTCTTACCCAGTATGACAGGACCTATCCAAGCCTATGCTCAACTAGCATAGCCTAAGAGTTCAAGAATTGTAGGATTGAAAAAAGAGAAAAATGTTCTAATTTGTAAGGAGAGAGGGAATGAGAAGATAGAACTGACATGCTATAGTCAATATAACTGACTTAAATTCCTGGTAAAACCCAAAGAAGCTTAAAGAAATCACACAGAATCAGCATCACTTCATCAGAAACAGGTCATGCCAGACTAATCTCATCAGGGGAATATAATAGGCATAGTTAATACCTACCTGGGTTTCCACAAGGACATTTGACAAGGTCTATTTTGTTATCCTTGTTGACTAAACAATAACTAATATTCTCATAGTAATTTAAGATTTGCAAACTATTTCCCTAAATAATCCTATAAGCTCAGTTATGTAAGTTTCAGAATTGCTATTTTATATACGCATAAGCTAATGCTCTGAGTCCCGTGATCTGCGCATGATCATACATACTGCCAATGCCTCAGGCAAGATTCAAAGCCAGGACTCCTGACCAGCTTCAATAGTCTGTACATGACATCATACTGTCTTTTTTAGAAGATGTGAACATTCATACTCCTGAATATATATTCAAGGTATACTTTTCCAAGACACAAGCTGTCACCAGAGGAAACTCTCTCCAGCACCCCCATTTCCCTGGTACAGTGCAACTCAAGGCCACTGAGGCCTAGAATCCACATGTGCTTTTTTTCTTATATTCATTCCACCAATTGCTATTGGATACCTACTTACTTTGTTAAATGTTTAATGCTAGTCACTTTGGAAGAATACAAGGATAAAGACTGCTTTCAACGTAGGAGTAGAAAAGGCAAATATGGAATATGATAGCCCAGGTAAAGTCAGACACCCTAATGTTTACCTCCCTGTGCATTCTTGGGCAAGACCTTAGTCTCCTAGGTGCTTCAGAATAAAAATGTAAATGAAATAATTCACTGGAGAAATTTTGTGTGGAATTCCATTTCTGGTTACTTTAAGTGCTACAGTGAGTTTATTGGTGAAATTGTCTAGGGCTTTTACATGCTGCTGAAAACTTTTCACGCAGGACAGTTTGGCTTCACCCCTGAAGGTAAAAGGTTGACTCCTAATTGATCCCAGATTTCTAGCTCCCATTGAGTAGGGTCCCATGCACTTTAAAATTCATCTGGCACTAGACTTCCCCTTTGAGAAAACTGTTGTTTCTTCATTTGATTAATTGTTGGCTTATTTACTGCTTTAATTTTTCTGGGGAGATGGCAGTGGATGTACTCTCCAACTCCCCTAGCTATGGAAAATTTGGACTGATAAAATGCTTTAACTTGGAATTGTCTAACAATCATGCAAGCCTTATGGTTTTAGGTTAGCTAGTTAACCAGTAATTGTTTCCAAGATGGATGTTGACTGAGACTCAAAGGGGACCAAGTTTTGCCCGAAGTTGGCAAACAGAAGTTTTGTCTCTTCCTCTCTCTAACCACCATGTTCAGCCTTTTGTACTACTTCCCTTGAATTCCAGAGGGTAAAAAGTAGAATGAAGGTAGTAGAAAGGGTTGTTCCCTTTATCAACCCTTCCTCCCAGTAACTCCCCACTTCCCCAGTACATGCTAAGTCTGGGAAAGAAGCTTCTAGACCTTGATTCAGTCAGCCTCACTTTTTATTTTCTCTGTGTGTGTGTGTGTATGTGCAAGCATGCATATGCGCACATAGAAATCTCCTAAAGTGTCTTTTCTTTGGGTGAGTGAAGAATTCTAATGAGATGTATTTGAATGCTTTGTTCACTAGTGCCTGTGAATCTTTTATTATTTGTTGTGTTGCAAGATAAAAAGTTTGTCCCACACTCAGTTTCTATACTGTACATTCAGTACCTCTGTAGGAGTTAGGGACCTTGGCGTCCACTTTCAGGAAAATTTAAACACCAGGCATAACTGTCATTTCTTTTTTCAGATGTCCATGGAGTATTCAGAGTAGGAGATAGAAATTGACCTTCAATGGAGACCATCCAGAGCCCTCTTACCCCTTTCTTGTGAACCCAAAGGCCTAGGGACTCCACAGCCTGTAAGCTCCTTTAAGATAGGGAGTGGTTTTGGTTTTGTTTTTCTCTTTGCATCTCCTTAGATTGATTTTAAGTTCTATAAACTGAAAGAGGGCACTGGACTGGATGGTCCCTTGTAGCTCTATATCTATTTATGAAAAAAAATTTCATTTGGAATGTTAATTACAGGAATTTTGTTCCCATGAAGCCAGGAAGTCACGTACACTCTTTTTAACACTGATCATATGTATCACTTTGTTGTTAACAGCCTAAGGAAAAAAGGCAAAAAAATGTTCATTATTAAAGATTTGCATTTAGAATTCTCATCTAACATAAAAAAACAAACTGAACTATAGAATTATGTGGAAGGTGAACAGAACTTTTCCATCACAGATTATCACCAAGTGTTATATCCTAGGCTTTTGTACTTTTACAGAATGTACAAATGGAAGGGAATTTGTAAATCTATTTTCATATCCCACCCAATGCAAAAATTTCCTAACATGATTGATGAAAGATTCAGTCATCTAGCTTAACACCTCCATATCAAATACTCACTATATTACATGCAGAACACTTTTTTTTTTTTACCAGTCATTTCCCTTCAAAGAGTGGAGGGCCATTGGAATAATTACACAAGTAATTTCAATTGTACAAGTAATTGTATAAGGGATTGTAATTAGAATGGCTGATATGTTCAGTGTGATATCCCTCAGAGTTCTCAGAAGGAACATATATGGCACTTTGATATTGACTAGGCAAAAGTAAAAACAAACTAAACATAAAGCCATTTAACCTCATTTTTGGATGGAATCATAAAGACTCAAAAAGTTGAGGAGTTGGGTGAATAGGAGGGACCAAAGACCCCTGGATGGTTAATTAGAGAGTAGAAAAGGATAAAACCAGCAACTGAAAAAATGAGCATTTAAAAAACAAAGGTTGGCATTGTACAAAATACTGTTTTATTTCATACAGAGAACTGTCATTAGCACAGTAGAATCGGAAATGATTACAAAAGATAGAGAAAATTATGAGAATCTTGGCATCCAATAGGAACCAAAACCCTGAGCTTAAGTTTGGCCAGGATGTCTGAAACATGACACTGTTCCCTCAGAAGTTCAGAAACAGGTTTTCCTGGACTTCTAAAATGTTAATTGTGATCTAGAAAGCAGTGGACTTATCTCAAAGAAGGAGCTAAATTGCACCCAAACTAGAAGTTAATGGCTTTTGCAATTGTTGAGAAAACTTGCTTTAAAAGATCAAGGTTTCTAAAGTTCTTAAAGTTGAAGTCAGGGAGACTCATTGCAAATCACGTTTTTAATTAGCAAGCACACAAGCAAGTAGTTAATAGATCAGAGCGTCAGATATTGTGCTGTGCTATAACTTTCTTTTTACTACAAGGAGCTCATGAGTTCAAACGGTTAGCTGAAAGCACAATGTTACTGATGCCAAAGTCATGTGTGCTGGTAGATCTTCATTCTGTTCAGTGGGTACAGACTACCCTCATAACCCTGGTCTTAAAAATTCATGCCCATGGACACAAGAGAGGTAATCCAGGGAATTGAGTATGGATGAACAGAATAAATGCAGCACCATTCCTGAAAAAATTTCAAGTGACTGACTTAATAATTTGTAGGTTAATAGCATTATCTCTGAATAAAAGGGAAAGCGTGATTACTATTAGTATAATCATTTAAATGCCTAAGTCCTATGAACACTAGATCTCACTTCGGCTATTACATCTTCTGCTGAGGAGAATTCGGGGAGCCATGAAAATTAGAGGCTCTATTACAGTCTTATACTAACAAATAATAAAGCATGATAATGGGAATATAAAATCTTTAATCCAACATGGATTAAATTGATCTCCATTGATTAAAAATGAGCTTGAATCTATCTTTGTATCCATCTTCAGTTTTTATAATAAATCTACATGTTAAACACTTGAAAATATATCAAATACAACAAGGACAAAACCCATGTGTTCCAAAAACTAATCCATCAATTCTTTGAATGGAAATAACCTCCCTTCCCTTCTACTTTATACAATGTTTGACCAATCCTAAAACACAATGACTGGCATATTCATGTACCTTCTCATTGCATCAAACTTTAAAAGCACCACAGGAAAATTTGTAGGTGAAAAACCATCAAACCAAAGAATGATGACAGCAAGTCCTTCACCTTAAATATCAACAGACTCACAATAAATCCCATTTAAAGTTAAATCATTTTCTGCTGGGTGAGGGTAGGAAGGGGTAGAGGAACAAAAATTCGGGAAAGGAAGGGGGTGGCAAGGAGGGTAGTGGTGGGGACAAGAGTGGTAGGTTTTTTTTCATTTTTATTAAAGCAGGCCTGAGTGGTGTCTCTGGTTTAACACAGCAAAGATACTGACTTCCTTCCCGTATGGATTCTCCAACTTGACACCAAACGATTTTTTGTCCTGGTATTTTTGCCACGGATTTTGAGAGGTCTCTCTTCTCTGTGCAGTTTCATATGTTGACTAAGGTGAGAGCTCTGGCTAAAGCACCTACCACATTCAATACACTGGTAGGGCTTCTCTCCTGTGTGGGTTCTTTGATGCTGGATAAGATGGGAACTCTGGCTGAAACATCTGCCACATTCATCACACTGATAGGGCTTTTCTCCAGTGTGAATTCTCTGATGTTGAATGAGATTTGAGCTTTGTTTAAATCCTTCTCCACACTCAGTACATTTATAGGGCTTTTCTCCAGTATGGACTCGTCGGTGCTGAATGAGATTGGAGCTCTGAAAGAAGCTTTTTCCACAATCTGTACATTTATAGGATTTCTCTCCAGTGTGGATTTTTAAGTGCTGAAAAAGAGTTGAACTCTGACTGAAACTTTTCTCACACTGAGTACATTTATATGGTTTCTCCTCTAGGCTGTTTCTAAATCTACTGAAACCTGTGTCATAGCAGGAGGACATTCCCCATCTTTTCCGCTGCCGTGCTGTCTTACACGGATTCTCAAAGGTTTTTCCTTGGCTTTGGCTTCGGGAAATATTTCCTTTGGCTCTTCCTAACTGCATCCTGGAGAGTTTAAAAATAGTCCTGCTGAGTACTTTCTATTGTTTTCTTCTTTGATCCAATGTTGTTTCACTTTCTTTGCAAGAAAATAAAACACAAAATTTTCTAAAGGAAAAAAATATGCAGCTATTAGTTAATTCCTCTGCTAGAAAGAAATAAAGAAGAAAACTATCCAGCAGTAATTTTTGAGAATTCCACGGTGTAGTCCAATCCTACTTCACTGTCCAACTACAACATCAAAATTTGTCTACAATAAAAGAAAAATACATTAGACATCAACAAGTGCAAAGACAAATATGTGAAAAATATTTGTGAATTCTTTACTCCCTGCTAGTAGACAAAGTCCTAGGAACTGAAATCTTAAAGAGGACCACCACATCAAAATCCTAACTGCATTTGTAGTTGTCTTTTTTCTATTCTGACCACATGGGCACTTGAAAATGGAAAAAGGTGGAGAAGAAAGTAAGTCAGTTAATGGAGTGTTGAACTGGTCTAAATATTCTAGGAAACAATCTGGAACTGTACTCAAAAAGTCATTAAGCTGTACATACCCTTTTACATAGAAATACCACTTACCCAGGCCTAGACCACAAAAGAAGTCAAAGTCAGAGTGAAATGAGTATAAAAAAATTTGTAGCAGCACTCTTTTTATTTGAGCAAAGGATTGGAAATGAGTGCCCATTAATTGGTAACTAGCTAAAGAAACTGTGGTATATTAATATAATGGATTATTATTATGTCTTAAGTAATGTCCAATATAAAGAATTCAAAGACACTTGGGGAGACTTACATAGATTGATATAGAGTGAACAGAACCAGGGCAATTTACATGATGACAAAAATAATATAAAGATAATTTTGAAAAACATCTGAATACCTGTCAGTGTAGTGATCAATGATGACACCCAAACATCAATAATAAGACAAGCATTCATTTCTTAATTATAGGTGGTGGCCTAGAGGTACACAATGAGACAAAGGTTTTTTAGCTAGTGTAGATAGTTTTATTGTGTTTGACTATACCCATCATTTATTTTTAGAGGGGCTGTAGAATGGCTTCTTTCAGGGAAAGAGAAATTACTTAATAGAAAGAGGTATAGATTTTTTAAAAGTATAAGTACAATTTTAAGAGTACAAAGGGAATTCAGAAGGGGACAAAAGCACATACTGCATGCAGACCATCAAAAAAATTAAAAAGAAATAATACACAAATATTGTTTCATATACAATCCTCTTTTTTATTCTTCTTTATTTAATGTTTGTGTTAATCACCAAGTTCATAATAAAAAAACTTTACTAAAGGAAATAAGGAATAAAATCTAAATTAAATTATGCCAAATAAAAGGAATAGTAAAGAAAAACACCTCTAATTTCTTAATGGGGAATAGACTACTCTAAAAATTAAATTAAATTTAAGGTACAAACAAAAAAGTGTATTTGAAATTTGCCAGTACTCATACATGTAGTAATAAATAGGTACCCAATATTTATTTATCCCTGAGTGATTCTGACCTGGAGTTCAGGTTTTTTCTTCACCTAAGCAAATAAATGCAACAATATATTGGATTAAAAGAGATTCATAATGTTTTCTCTTTGTACACTTCAACAATCCCAACCTTACAGATACAAATTATTAATTATATTAGAGTACCTAACAATAAGAATTTCTCTCTATAAATAAGTGTTCTATATCCTAAAAACATTTGATAATCATTAGAAGTGTTGTTTTTTTCTGAGTAAGAAAAGATCACAAAGAAAAGAAATACCTCTCAAAAAGAAATATTGTAGTACGATAGCTTTCCAGGGGGAAGTAATTATTCAAAGAATTCTTTGCTCTTCACTGAAGTACTGAATAGTAAGCAGATAATGGGAATAAATAACAAAAAAGACTGATGAGTTTAATAGGAGGGAGGTGGTGGTGATGATGAGATATGGTCAAATGCAATTTAAAGGTTAAAATCAGATCAAGGTTTTAAAATATCCAGAGCCTCATGATGTCAAGTCTTAAAATCCCTCAAAATAAAAAGTTTAAAATTTTTATATTTTTCAAAAAACTCCCAAATCTGTTCAAAAGAGTAGCTTTCATAACCATTGCCAAAGGTGAGATTACATTAAAGTTATTACTTACTTCATGTGGAATGAAATTATCGGTTCTCTTCCTGTTGTGTAGCATAACCTTCATATAGGGTCTAGACTATGAAATGAGAATTCTGGGTCAGTCCAAACAAAAGTACACTGAGAGGAAAAAAATGAAATCATACATTACTCATTTCAGTATCTAGATGAAAAAATCCAATGACAATTTACTCTACTCATTATCACTATCTTTTAAAACACCTGAGAGGCCTCGGTGTACACTATCTTGCCTCATGAATACTGCACCTGAGAATTCCTTGACTCCCTTCAAAGCTCTCCTCAGCTACTACTTCTTACTAGTTTTTCCTAGTCTCCCCAGTTGTGAGTACATCTCTGTTCCCAAATAATCCCTAATAATATGTACTTATTTTTTATTGGAATAGAGTGAAAGCTTCTCTGTCACTGTTCTTATGCTATCAGTGCAATTCATCAGGCATTTAAAGTACCTACTATGTGCTAAGTACTGGGAATACAAAGAAGGAAAATGACAGATACTAACTTAAAAGACTGTCTCCTCAGAGAGAAAGGAACTGATGGAATGTAACAACGGAGAAATACAGGGAAAAAGAAAGTTGAGGAGGCAAGAGATCTCTTTCCTGTGTGGAATATCAAGGGAGGCTTCATAAAAGAGGTGTCTAGAGTAAATTCTAGGCAGTAGGAACAGCCTATAATAGAAGTCAGGAACCTGTGACCTCAAGGCCACATGTGGCCCTCTAGGGTCTCAAGTCTAGCCCTTTGTCTGAATCCAAACTTCACAGAACAAATCCCCTTAATAAAAAGACTTGTTTTATAAAACTTGGATTCAGTCAAAAGGCCACATCCAAGGATCTAGAAGACCATATGTAGCCTTGACACCACAGGTTCCTCAGCCCTAGCCTACAGAAATGCTAGTGTCCAGTGTTGTTGCAAGCGAAGTGTGTAGACTAGTGTGAAATAAACTTGGAAACACCTTGTAGCAGGCCTCCAAGGGCAGGCTGAAGAATAAGTAGTTACCGAGATGCCATCATTCATTCTTTTTCACATACCCATCACATTATTTCCTTTGGACCCCTTAGACCTAAGTCTTCAGTGTAGATAGCTCCTATTGATGCTCTACCAATCAGCCCTTGATCCACAATTTCAAGTCTAAGAGCTACATGGAGCACTGAGAGGTTAACAGACTTCAGGGACAGAGGCAGAGCTTGAACCAAGATTTGCCTGACTTTGAGGCCATCTCTCCGTTCATCACACCATGGTGTTCACTAACAATGATCACATAATCTCTACCCTGAAAGGACGGAGGGACTGACGTCTAAGAGGTCCCAGGTTCAAATCCAGTCTCAAGGCATTTACAGGCTGCATGGCTCCTGGGAAAGTCACTTCACCTCTCTCTGCTTCAGGTCTCTCACCCATTACATGGGGATAATGACGTCCACCTTCCACGACTGTGAGGATCACGTGAAATGACATTTGCAAAGTGCTTGACAAACCTCAAAGTCCTCTATAAATGGTAGTTATTAGTTATTACTACCGTCCCTCCCATCATCACCGTTACTACCGTTGTTCCTAATACTCGCACTGTCACCGCAAATACTGCTGTTACTATATAGATTACAAAATTCCATTATACTATAATGATACATTGTCACAATGAGACTGTAAATACCGCTGTTACAGTTGCTGTCACCATTATTGCGCCCCGCCGCTGTTACTTTCTAACTTGCCGTGGCTATTAGCACTACGCACATCGTACTGTGGCTACCGTTACCATTACGGTTAACATTTTCAGTGTTACACCGCGGCTACTGTTATTTGTTACCAGTCACAAGGTATTACTGGTATTGACACTGTTGCCGCCCCTGGTCCTGCCGCTGCTACTACTGCTAATGGTTACTGTTGCGGTTATTATCGATACTTTTCCCTGAATACAAAGGCAGGCCCTTTTGGGGGGGGGGGGTGAGTGGGTATCCCACCACCCCCAGGTACGGACCGACGGATGGTTATTTCTGAGCCATCGTCCCCCTCGCGGGGCCCCCCTCCCTCCCCACTTTTGGCAATAACTTGGGGAGGGGGGGACGCGCGGCGGAGGGGGAAGGGCATGGTGGGGGAGGAGCAAGGACTCAGTTTCCCCAGCTTTCTGACAACAACACCCCGCAGGGCCTGACTCCAGATCCCCGTGGGAGGTACCTCGGTCCCCGTCCCCGAACCCGCAGGCCCAGTTCCAGCGCGGCCCAAGGCCGCGGGGCCGGGGGTGATCCACGCAGACCCGGCCGTGAGGACCCACTCACTTACCGCCACAGCTCCCAGGGCCTAGTTCCACAGGCGCAACTCCCACCCCTCTCGCCGGAAGTCGTCTGGACAGGCCTCTCCATGACTTCCGCTGTGGACACTCTGGGATCCAGGGAAGCTCTACTCAATGGTTTTAACCCTCTGGGGCCCGCGGATCTCCGAGTGCTACCGCCTCTGAGAGAGGACTCTATCCCGTCGTGACTTGTGACTCCGACTCCTAAATCTAAGACTGAGCCCAGCCACAAGTTACTGCTTAAGCCACTGGGTGGTGCAGTGGGTAGGGCGCTGGACCTGGGGTCTGGAAGACGTTCAAATGCAGCCCTGGACGCTGTCTCAGTTTGCCCCCTCTCCGATGGGATGTTTGCTAATAGTAATTCCGACCTCCTAGGGCTACAGTGAGGATTAAATGAGTTGGTATTTGTGAAGCTCTTTGCAAGCTTCAGAGAGCTACTAAGTGCTAGCTATTGTCAAGTCTGAGTGACTGACCGGGAGAGGGGTAGAATCATACAGACAGACAGAGGGACTAGGCGACTGCCAGGACGTCGCACACCATGGGTTTCTCAGAGCCGGGTCTAGTACAAAAGATTCCTGGTGTTTTTCACTGAATTGGACCTTCCCTCTCTATGGACTACTCTCTAGTTGCACCTAAACAGGCTCAATCTTAGGCATCCTTGCCGGGGGAAGGGCAGGAATCTTAACTCTGACATTGTTATCTCTCCAAGCTATATGGCCCATTGTCGCCTCTGTCTTTCTTTCTTTATAGGACCTCTAGATCAAAGGTTCTTTATCTGTGGTCCATGAACATTTTTTTTAAATACTTTTGATGACCGAGTTTCAAAATCATTTGTTTCTTTTTTGATAGGGTTGGGATCTATTACCTCAAAAAGGAAAAGCCCCTGGACTTTTCCACAAGGCCCAGGTTGCTGGGCTCATCCCAGTTAACTAACTGCCCTTTCATAGTCTACACCTGGGCCAGCCCTAGACTCCTCTCCCTTAATTCCACCTAGACCCCTTCTCTGCCTCCACAGTCTTCTGTACAAAAGATCCATCTTACCTCCATTAAGGTGCTCAGATTTCTTCAGAGTCTGGCCAAAACAGTGGAATTTTAGAGTCACGCCCACCTTCTGTGGGTCTTCTAATAAACCTTGTCTTTGGCTGAAAGAAAGCTTCCGTCGAAATTCATTCGGGCAGGACCTGGCGTTTGCTATTTCAGGATCCTAGCACCACTAAGCCTCAACACTTTCTATGTACTTTATTTCATGAATTTAAATGTTATCTGAAGCAGAAGTCCATAGCCCACAGACTGCAAAATGGGTCCCTGCCATGACACAAAGAAGGTTAAGCACTTTCCTCTGGTTGGAAGTTTCTGCTCTCACTGCATGCTCTTCCTTTCCACCACTCCCTTTTCAACCGATTCCAGTCTGACTTTTGACCACTCCACTGAAACTGAACAGTCACCCATCAGTCAGACAATAAACATTTGTTAACTGCCTACTAAGAGTCAAGTAGTGATTTAAGGCATGGGGATACAAAGAGAGGCAGAAAACAGTTACTGCCCTACAGGAGCTCACAGATTAATGGGGTACGGAGTAGGGAAAGACAACATGCAAACAACTCTATATGCAAAGATGTGTTCAGTCGTGTCTCACTTGTCATGATCCTACTTGGAGTTTCCTTGGCAAAGATACTGGAATGTTTTGCCTTTTTTTCTCCAGCTCATTTTGCAAATGAGGGAACTGAGACAAATGGGGTCACACAGGTAATAAGTGTCTGATACAAGATAAAGGCAGAATAAATAGGAAATAATCAAAAAAAGGTTACCAATAATCTCTTACCTGCTAAATCCGGTGGCCTTTTCTTAGTTCCCATTCTCCACATGTTGGCACTACCTTATCCTGTTTTTCCTCCTACCTCTCTGTTTCCCTTCTGGCTTCTTTATTTTTTCATCATTCATCTTCCACTCTCTAAGCTAAGGTTTCCCTCCAAGTTCAGTCTTAGGTCCTCGTTTCTCACACTGTCTCCTTTAGCAACTGAATTAGCTCCTCATTTTTCACAAAGCTGAGCCTAGATACCACTTCCTCTGTGAAGCCTTGCTCCTTTTTCATCCTGCCAAATGTCAGTACTCTCTCTCCTCAAATTATCTCATCTCTATCTGTGCAAGAGTTCATAGATCATAGATTTATAGCTGGATGGATCTCAGAGGTCAGCTAATCCAGCCCCATCATTTTACAAATGAGAGCCCCTCTCTCCTCTTCCCCTTCTAGGGAAGTTAAGTGACTTGCCCAAATCACATAGCTAGTCGTTTTCAAAGCCAGAATTTGAGCCCAAGCCCTGATTCGGAATCTAACACTGTCCTAAGCTGTTTTTTCTCCCTCTTCCCTTTCCTCATATCTCCAGTGCAAATAGTAGGTGCTTAATAAATGTTCATTGAAGAAGATGCCCTTTAATTCTTTCAGAAAAGGGGGCAATTGAGACCATTTTGTCTTTAGTACCAGAAATTAGGGAAGTGGGAAGAGAAATCAAAGATTCCTTTAGAAGAATTACTAAGCCAACACTTTGTGCCCATGAAGTTGTGGGAGAGGAGATAGGAGAATACTGGTGAAAGTGGGATTACAAGAAACTTAGAACAGTGACATTAATTGGCAGCTCTTTTAACATATGTAAAAATGTAACCTCAAAATTAAAACTACTAATCACAAGCATATCACTTCTTCTTGGACCTTAGTTTCCTCAAGTGTTAAACAAAGAGGTTGGATTAGATGTTCTCTAAACTCTTAGTTTTAAAACTGTGATACTACAAGTAATTCCTGTATGCCTTAAAAGGCAAGGCAATAAGGTGTAATGGATAGAATATTAGGTTTAAGGACAAGAGTTTGAATCTTAATAGGCAAGTTGCTTAATAGTGTTGTCAATTTATCCCTCAAATAGATAAAGATATATATAATACCTGTCTTACTTGGCTATTTTAAGGCCTAAATTGAACAAGACATGAAAAGTGCTTAGCAGATGTTAAAGTATTATATAAATGTATTGGTATGAATGAGGGTTCATAGAGTAGTGACACAGATGCCCTGAGTTCTAGTCCTGGCCCTGCCACATATCGGCTATATTACCCATGGGTTCTTAATTTTTCTAGGCCTCAGCTTCTATAAAATGGAACTAAAAATTCTGCTTGTAAAGCTCAAATGAGCATGGAAATAATTTTGAAAAACATAAGTCTGAATATATTTGAAAAATAGAGATGTACATATGTAAGCTACGATTATTATAATGCAAACATATTTCTAAACTCGGGTAAAGATTCCTGGTGTTCCTGTGCCTCTAATCACCTCCAGTAAAAAAAGCCAAGAAAATATCCCAAAATATTCCACCAAAATTCAGTGGAAATCAATTTTCCCCATGGGTAGGTAAGCATTCCATTTTGTCAGTAGCCCAGTGGCTAGGGCACCTTTTGGTCACTAACTCCTAAGTATAGAATGCTTCATGTGGGCTTTGGCAATGATTTGGCCTAGGGTGACATTATTTCTATCAGCAAAGCAAAGAATCATCACCTTCTTAATAAAAATTAATATATTGAATATTATTGAATATTAATATATTGAAACTGATCATATCAGTGAATTGTTTTCCATTTTAAAGAAGTATGTATCACCTTCTCTCTACCACTACCTCGAACTATTATAATAACATTGTAAGAGGTAGTCCCGTCTCCAATGGCTCTTGCCTCTACTCCATTCTTTACACTTCTTTGATATCATCCTTCAGGCAAGGATCTGGTCATATCAGTTACCTCCTCAAAAACCTACAGGGTGTCCCTATGGCTTATTGACTCAATGCCTTCATTGGCCCCACACTCAAGGCCTTCCACAAAGTGGCACCACTCTGCCTTTCTAACATTCTCGTACTCCCCTTTGAATACTCTGACCAGTTTGGCTATACACTATTCCATGTGCCATACTTCTCCATTCTACTGTGATTCCTGTCTTGTTAAACAGCAAACCTAGATCATCCCCATCATCTCTGCCCTCTCCACTCCAACTTGGATCTTGGTGAACAGTTATATTCTAATAGAAGAGACAACATACAGACATATTGATATGTACAGTAAAAATATAAAATGAATAAACACAAAAAATATATACAAAGTAATTAAAACCAAAGTATTGAAGAGATAGGGCACTAGCAATTGAGTGATCAGTAAACAGTTCAAGAATATGGTGAATGACTTCATCTTAAAAGAAAGGGGCAAAAAAGGGGACACCCCCTCCCCTGCCATGAGGAGGAATAAGAAGAGGAGAGGAAAAAGTATATTCCAGAATTGGAGGATGTGTCAAGATGCTGGGCAGGAGATAGAGTGTCATCAGAACCCTAGATAAATTCAGTGACTTAGTCAAGGTCATACAGGTTATATCAGAGCCAGAATTCACATCATGTCATCTGACTCCAAATTCATAGTCTTTCCACTGTTCAACTATAGGAATTGGCATGTTCAGGAGAACTCTGGGTGTTTTGGCTACTTTGCTGCTAACTCTTTGTGGCCAAGGAATTATAAAGCTTTACCATAAGAAAAACAATGTGCTATGTTGGCAGGAGCAAGTCAGGGAATAACAGTACAAATTCTGTCTCATTGTCTGCATGATCATGGCCAAATAACTTAACCTCTCTGAATCTCCCTCCCATGAAACGGCAATAATGATGCTTATAGTTCCTGGCTCAGAGGGTAGCTATGAGAATTAAAGGAGTTGATGTATGTATGGGGGCTTTTGAAACCTTATCATGCTATATAAAGCTCAGCTATTATGACTAAAGTGAAGCAGCAAGCACTGGAAATGGAGGCCCAGAGGAAGAGGGCCCTCTTTTCAGGACAATGTAACTTTCTTGTGGTCTATTTATTTTTGTGACTTGGTTTAAAAAAAGAAGAAAAAAGATAAGAAGCACCTGGAAACGTGAAAAGTCCTGCATAAGCAGCAGGAGCTAGTGTTATTTTGGTCTCGGGGGCTTTGTTTAAGAGGAAATGATTAAGAGATGAAGCTGTGCTTGTGTGACCTCTCACATGTCTCCAGCTCAAACCTCTGACCCTTGTGCAATAAGGGGTTTTTTATTGTGTGAATCAAGCCTCCCAGGACACACAATGTATTCTGTTCACCAAAGTCCCCAGGCCTTACTTTCTGTTTCCTTTGGCTTCTCTGGGAAAGGAAGCCCTTAACATTCCCAGCCCTGGATGTGCTGTGGCCTTGCCTTAAAACTCTGCCCACTAGCAATGTCCCTTGTTATAATAATATCAATAGCTCCTATTCACATAGAAATTGTATGTGACGCTGTGCATGGATTATTGTCTCCATGAAGACAGCATCGCTCAATAATAATTTTTAAAAGACATTGGTTAGCCAGTGTATCAAGGTTTTAAAAGAACATGGTAATCATTGGCTCATGTGATGAGTAAATTGAGGTTAGAATTGTTCAAGGTCACAAAATGAGATGATCAAGTATTAGAATCAAAATTCAAACCCGGATGTTATGAGGATATGTCCTTTTCCCTTTCACATCATACTGAAATGTTATTAGGACTTATTTAGAAAGAGCCTGGATGGAATGTGGAAGGAATGGGGACAAGATCACATTAGCATCTTAGAATCACAGATTTAGAGCTGAAGAGACGTGATAGGTCCTTGAATTTAACCTCTTCATTGTACAGATGGTGAAACTAAGGCACAGAGAACTTAAGTGATTTGCCTATGTTCACCTTGCTACTCAGTGTCTGAGGAAAGATTTGGACTTTCCCAGTGACCCAAAACAGGTGGCATCTAAATATAGGTTCCTGTTCAAATCTGACTGTTTATATGGTTTTAGTACTTTTCGGACAAGGCAAAACATCCTGTCTAATAAAAACTGAAAAGCATCAGGAAAGGTGTGGGTTGAACGACTATGCATCTGATAAGGTTGCCTAATGCTTCTTGCTGCAGCTGCCTGGACATTTTCACATTGAGTATGCGTGTAATATTTTCACCACGTGAAATGTGGGGGTTGGGGCATGGGGCATGTGCACAAGTGTGCTAGAGGATAGCTTTCTGGTATTGTTATGGAATGAACATAGGAATGGGAGTCAGGAAACATGGGTTCGAGTCCCAGCTCTGTCCTTTAAGTGATTTGAATCATTTAACTGATTTTAGCAAATCACTTAACCTCTCAACCTCAGTTTCCTCATCTGTAAAGAAAGGGTGAAAATATTTGTCCCAGTCAATATTCCATAGTCATTTCAAGGAAGCTGTTTTGTAAAAATGAACACATCATATAAAAGTGAATAATAATTATTCCTTTTGAATTCCATTGCATTTGACTTGCCATCACTGAATTTCACAGTGACTTTAGACTGATTGTTCTGTGTGTGTGTGTGTGTTTGTCCCTTGGCTGTTAATGACAGCGACACAGTATCTGGTGATGGTGATAAAGCAAGGATGATGTGGGGAGGGGACAAACATTTATTAAGCACCTATTATGTGCTTGGCTCTATGCTAAGCTAGGTGGTGCAGTGGATTGGACGCTGAGCCAAGCTCAGGAAGATCTGAGTTCACATCCAGTCAGCCTCAGACAGTACATGTCCTTTTGGGCAACTTCAGTTTGTCTCAACTTCCTCATCTGTAAAATAAGGGATGGGGAAAAATAATAGCACTTATCTCACAGAATTGTTGTAAGGATCCAATGAGATAACAATTGTGAAGTGCTTTACACAACGCCCTGCATACAGCAGCTGCAGCAGCATCTCAGGCTGTCCAATTAAAAGTTCACTTTTAATATATTTAGTAATTGTAGAGAACCTTGAGGGGTTTGAAAGAGCCCCTGATCAAGAGTTCCCCTCCTCCAAGGGAGAAGAGTAGCTGTCTTGAGAAGTTAAATGATATATTGTTCTCAGGTGCATGTCCTTGAATTAGGGTGCTGAAGTTCCAGGAATCAGGGCTCCTACTATACAGGATAACATTCTGATATAGAGGCCTTGAAGCCTCCCTTTCTTCTTACCACCATTTGCTCTGTTTCATGCTTCAATCACTACCTTTATGGTTTTTTACTATTTAAGCATCCCAATTCCCTGAATTATTGGCTCAGTATGTTCAGAATAAACTCAGTTTGTTCAGACTGTTGTGTTCTGCCTGTCTTTTCATCCTCACTCTGTGAGCCCGCAGCCGCCCTGGACCTGGTGGACTGTGTTGGCCGCAGCAAGTAATTACATACTAAATCATTTCCCTTGAAATTTGAGCAAATCTATCCTTCAAATGGCTGCTTTGCAGCATTTAGAAAAGCTTGATTTCAAGTTAGCCCAATTCCTTAGATAGGTATATGGTGAAGACCAGCATCCACTAACAGATACATTCCCCTTGTTTGTCTGAAGGCAGCCCCTCCTACTTCTATGAAAAGATTCAATAAGCTCTAGCTGGGGCTGCTGCCAAGGCCCCAAAGGGATGCCACATAAGAGAGGGGTGTGGAGGGGAGAAAAGAGGGGGATGAAGAGAAAGAAAGAGGGAGTAGAGAAAGTAAGCACTGTATAGTGCCTACTATGTGCCAGGAATTGTGCTAAGCACTTTACAAATATAATATTACATTTGGTCTTTACAACATCCCTGTGAAACGATGGGTGTTACCGAAACTGAGGCAAAGAAGCTAATTGACTTGCCCAGCATTATACAGTTAGTTAGTGTCTGAGTCCAGATTTGGTTGGAGATCTTCCTGACTCCTGACTAACTGTCAGCTAACTGTCCTATCCATTGCACTAGCTAGCTGCTTGTGATAGACAGGAGGGAGAGAGAGAGAGAGAGAGAGAGAGAGAGAGAGAGAGAGAGAGAGAGAGAGAGAGAGAGAGAGAGAGAGAGAGCACATTTATTAAACATTTACTTGTGCCAGACCTTAGCTTGTACTGGGAATACAAGCACAAGTGAGCAAGGACAATCCTTGTCCTCGAGGAGCTTACATTCTAACTCTAAGACAAGACAGAAGGAAAACTGGTGAGAGTTACACACTACAGCATGGTGTGGAGGTGACTGGCCCTGGTGGACCCTAGCAAAACATCAAAGGCAAACGATATGGGGCAGAGTCCAGGTTACCAATCAGGAGAAGGTGGAAATGATGGTCTGAGTAGAAAAGGAGAAAATGTTTGGAGTAGTATGAGGATGCCAGTGTACCAAAACAGAGACAGTGTGCCCTTCAGAGCTGGGAATGAGATGGTAACACATAGTTTCACTCTCCTTCCCTTTTGTCCTTCCTGCTCTCTCAAGGGAGATATGAATCTGTTTTTTCCAATTCTTATTCTTTAAGAATTTGCTTTCTCACTTGGGATTTATTTTGAAAGAAATTGTTTTTCTTAAGACCAAGGAGTGGGTGAGGTAGTAAATGTAGCCAAGAAAAAGGCTATAGTCAGTGACATATCCAGGGAGAAAGACTGGTAGATTCTACAACTGCTGAGGCACTGTTTGATATAAAACTGGTATTTTCAAACAACAAAAGATTTTATATATATATACATATATAAATAATATTTATGTGTGTAAAGATGCATATATATAAATATATATGCATACATACATACACACACATATCTTTCCTACAGTACAGAGAACACATGAATTTAGACCAGGGGTAGGAATCTGCAGCCTTGAGGCCACATGACCTTCCAAGAAAATGCTTGGGTGCAGCCTTTTGGCTAAGTGTAAGTTTTACAGAACAAATCCTTTTATTAGGGGATTTGTTCTGTGAAGTTTGGATTCAAAGGGCTGCCCTTGAGGACCTGAAGGCCCACATGAGTCCACAATTTCTCCACCCCTGATTTAGACTAATACCTAGATCAAATGAACCTGAAGTGTTTGATGAGGGAAAGATTTAAAAAGGTTACCTGAGTAACTGCTAAGAAAAATTTATATCCAATTCCCCTTTTCTTCTTCCCACAGCAAGTTTGAAAGATAAACTCTTACCACGAGGGACAAAGCTAAAGACATTGATAGAAAGTCATGCCCAAAGTGAGGAGCTAGGAAAGCATACCCCAACTGCTGCTAATGTTGATATTCATACTTTGAAATATTATGTTTGTATTTTGAAGGGAGTGACTGAGAAAGCCTGTCTTGCTCCTAAAAATTGGTATGATCCAGGTATATACTTCCTCCTTAGATAATTTTCAGTGTTACTGAAAGTTGGTTTGTTGGTTGTTGTCCTTTGTTCTCAGAGAGGACCAAAATGACATCATTATGGTAAAATCAAGCTTCAGTGTGTCTGACTGTGGCTGATCAGACCAATATGAACTCAGAATTCTCTATGACAGATTGGGCATGGATAGTCCACGTGAACGTTTAGGGTGGATATTCTAAATTTGCCCATGCTATGTTTCCTTTCAGCTGTTTCAATTTTGCTTTGCTCATAGAGCTCAGCACCTTCTTTCATGTGGGCATGCCATGTTGAGCAGTCCTCTGCCCGTGTCTCCCATGTCACACAATCAATTCCAAAGTTCCCGAGAGAGACTTTGAGAGTGTCCTTGTATCACTCTTTTGACCACCATGTGATCACCTGCCACATGCAAGATCTCTGTTATTGAAAGTATACATCTGAAGACACCATCAGTTACTCAATCAGAGATTCTAATTTCACACACAGAACCAGCAGTCTGATAAGGGCTCTGCTGTTTATTTTAGAAGTATTGCTTAATAGGGCTTTACTGCTTCTACTTGAGGGATTTCTCAAATGACATGTGGAATTTTTGTACGTCAAGTTCCTGAAAAAGCATTTCTAGACTGAACCAGATTAGGCTTTTATATAACGGGTCAACAAGCTAAAGTCTAAGTTATCCAGGAAGACTGAATCATTCTTAATCTTGTAATTTAGGGATCAGCTTCTAAGATCAGTGATATCCATAAAATGCACTGGGATCTAGTTTTTTTTTTTTTCTTCACCACTCAAGCACAGTAAATAAATGCTCCAAAATATCTGTGGGTCAGTTTATGACTTTCAGGCTAAAGAAGATCAATAGTTTAGAGATGAAAGTAGGGATGTACTGGAGCCAATTCTGGCTCTCAAGAGTTGTCGGTCAATAAATGAATCAATAAACAAATAAATAAAGATTGCTAAATTTTCAGGGTAATCATTTATACCCAGGAAACTGACGTGTGCTTGATCATGAGGTCTGATCTCTTGTTTTGTTAATTATCTAGATTTAAGACAATGATAAAGAAAATGTTACTAATGCAGGCTATGCTTAAGTGTGCCCTGAATACATTTTCTTTTTCTTTCTGAAGAGCTGGCTGTTAAACATTTGATACCCCTGATTGTGTGTTCGTGTGTGTTCGTCCTTCATTGCCAAAGAAGACCATACCATCAGAGAAATAATGACATGACTTTGTTTTGAGTGAGGGAGGGGTGTGTAGGTCACCAGCCTCACTTCTTCTCCAGGGCCATCTGAATCCAGTGACCAGATATTCATCAGGATGACTGGAGATGACCCAGAGTGAGGCAGTTGGGGTTAAGTGACATACCCAAGGTCACACAGCTACTGAATGTCAAGTGTCTGAAGTAAGATTTGAACTCAGGCCATCCTGACCCCTGCACTGGTGCTCCATCCACTGTACCACCTAGCTGCCCACCCCTGATTGAAAGAGACCTTATTTCATCTAATTCATTGGTATTTTTTAGTCTCAGGACTCCTCTAAACACTTAAAAATGATCAGGGATCTCTGATGAAGAGTTTTAGTTTATGTGAGTTATATCTGTTGATATTTACTGTATTAGAAATTAAAACATCTTAGTACTATTATGAAAATAGCTTTGATCTCACAAGCCCACTTTGAAACCTCCAACAATCCCTGGATCACTCTTGGCGGACCACTGATCTAGTTCATCCCTTTGTTTCATAGATGAGCAACCATGGCTTTCCCAAAGTCAAACACTCTGAAACTAAGGGCCAGGATTCAAACCCAGATCCCTTTGATTCAAAATTCAGGACTCTTTCCAAGGATCCCACTGACCGATGAAATAATGAAGACTGTTGATTGTGCATAAAGCAGATAATGCTTTGAGAAAAGATACTCTTCAAAATCCACCAAAGTAAAACCCAGGACCATTGACATCATTTGACACTAACATTGATTTTGACTATTCACATAAAAAGAGAGCTCTGATTCTTGCATGTTCAGCTACTCAAGAGCAGGTAGCCTTAGAATACTGCAGTTCATCAGAGTTCCCATGGGTGGCTGCGGCTGTGAGGTGGGAAGTAATTCTGGTTGTGGAGTATCAATACTCAGTAGGACGCCTTCCACACAGCCCCTTTATTGAGGCCATTGTTTACCTTTCAGAATTTTCTGAAGAATTTCAGAATTTTTTCTCTTTCAGAATTATTGTTCTGAATTTCAAAGTTTGGCCTCCTGCTGGGAACCAACTGACTCACACCTTCCTTTAGAGGGCTGCAAGCTCAAAGCAAACTAATGTACTTTTAGTCTGTGTTCATAAAAACATTTTGTCCAGAACAGTGGCGGTGACAGACAACAAGCTTTCGCCAACCATCAGCAAAATACAGGAAATGTACTGTATTCTATTGTACACTGGACTCTCTGTACTCTGCCCTCATCAGGCCATATCAGGAAGATCATATTCCCTGTATTTTAAGAGTCTCAGAATTGGGAGTGTCTCAGGGAGCAGCTGGTCTAACCAATATCTAAACAGGAATCTCTTCTGAAACAAAGCTGTCATATAGTCATTACAGCCTTACTGTAAGAAGAAATCTGCTACCTCTTGCATCAGTATATACAACTTTTGGATAACGTTGATTGTAAGGAAGTTATTTCCTTAACTCAAAGCTAAATCTGCCTCTTTATAACTTCTGGTCATTTCTTCTATTTCTGGATGCCACATTTAGGAAGAACATGGATAATAACCCCTAATATGCTAAGGTGACCTAAATCTATGCAAGAATCCCAAAAGCAACTAGGGATGCCTACCTGGGAGAATTTGCAGTACATATTTATAGCTAGACTTTCTAGATCCTTGAGTCCAGAAGTGGTGAATCTGTGGCTTTGAGGACACATGTGGCTCTTTAGTTCCACAAGTGCAGCCCTTTGACTAACTCCAAACTTCTCAGAACAAATTCTTTTATTAAGGGTTTGTTAAGCAGGTTCCCCATTCCTGCTCTAGTCCAATCCTCTCATCTTAAAAATAAGAAAACTGACCTAAACAAGAAAAAGGATTTGATTGCACCTATTACCGTAATTCCTGATGAGGGCACTGTCCTATTCCTTAGTCTTTCTCTTTTACTTCTTCCTTTTGCCCCAGACTATACTAGAAGTCACTCCAGACAACCCTGCGGCAGGAAGGACCCTTTCCCCCCATCCTGGTTACTCTCCCTCCATTGCTTGGGCTACTTGACTGGTTGGATAAGATGGGAGTCAGTAACTCCATTCCTTCCTATAAGATGGCAAGATGGCGTACAAGCAAGCTTGACCATCTGCCTTGCTAACATCTTCTAATGACTTCCAGGTTTTTACCACCTACCCTGAAGTCCCCTAGAATCATTATCTATCCTACTTAGATATAGCCTTTGGATCTCTGGGCCTTGCCAAGTTGAACTGTAGGTCTTCCCAGTCTTTCCATCTAAAATACTGCTCAACTTTATGTGCTTCTGCTACGTAAAGTGTGAGTTTTTTTGAGAGAGCAGAGACTGTCTCAATTTTTTCACACAGCATTGTGCTTGGCACATAGAAGACACGCTATTTTCACCCATATTGATAACATAACATGTTTATGACTTTATAAAATACTTTTGGTAACTGAATATTGCAGTAAACTTATTTTCTTTAAAAATAAAGTCTAACTGTGGCAAAGGCTTACTACTGTACTATTTAACACATTACTTATCTAGGACATTACTCTGTTTTGTAGTTATTTGTACAGTAATATCCTTCTTTTAGACTGAGAATTCCACCATGGCAAAGACTGTCTTGTCCAAACTTTGTATCTCTCTCAGTACCCAGCATTCAATAGATGTTTAATAAATATGTGAAATTGTGGATATCATATGTATGTAACTGATTTGCCCTTGTGCTCATTTTGCTAGTAACTTGGTTGTGGAGGACTAGAGTAAGATGCTTTGGTGGTATCTGTTAGCATGGAATGAGTGCTCTGTAACTATTAAAACATTGCATAAATATGGATGAATAATAACATGTATATTCACACAGAGATGAAATTCTCTTTAAGAAACAAGAAGTGTGACATAAAATGCTAGACTTAAGGTCAGAAAGATCTAAACTGGAATCTCTCCTCCAATTCCTACTGCCTGTGGGATTCTTCATAAATCACTGAAGCTCTCTAGGACAATAACCACTGTCTTACCTATCCCTTCAATAGCTTCAAGAAGCACTAAGACATTTAGTACACTCGGTAAAGTGTCATGTACTATAATTATCTATTGCAATCTACTAGACTGTGACTCCCTGAGGGCAGGAATATTCACTTATCTAAATCCTGTGTCTTACCCAGGGTTTACCATGGTTTTGCACTAGTAGGCTTCAGAATTGTGTTTGCCACACTGACATATAGGGAGTTTAACATATGCTCACTGATCAATGCTTGTTCAATGTGTATGTATTGTATGGTTTGTGTTTAATTAGCATAGAACCCAGGGGCACCTGTACTCCAAGATGAGGCACTATTACAGAACTGAACAAATAAAACATGAGATTAACTCTGGCAAATAATGAATGAACTCTGGTCTTTGTCAACCAACAATGACCTTGGCTTTCTCTTCTATTCCCAAAAGTTCCTATAGGTTCAATTCCTTCATTAAACATCTGCTATGTGAACACTATTGTGTCAGGCAGTGGTGAAGAGGCAAAGATAAGCAGGACATGGCTACCCTCAGACATGGATTGAGTGGTGTCTATCAGTTCTTATTAAGGGTCTCATGCTAGGCAACTAGCAAAGTCAGTTTCCCACTGGGGTGTCTGTCCTGCCAGTAATGGTCACAGGGAAGGATTCTTCCTGGCACAGGCTTGCGGAGGAATAGGCAGGTTAGGTGTGCTGGGAAATCCCCAGAACTGAGTCCTTTCACTACCCACTGTTAGCAGGCTCCACGATATCACAGCAATAGCCGTGTTATCCAATATACCTCCACTTGTAAGAAAACCCATTAGTTGACTTAAGTCTGACAAGAACGAGAATAAAAACTGTTTTAGAAAAATATTGAAGCTTTATTTGTATGTGTGGAGTAAACAGCTATATTCAAATACTAAAACTTGCAGAGGAGGAAAGAAGCTCTCTATTTGACTTTTCTTGGCTAATTTTTCTAAAACTTTGAACAAATGGATCGTATATAGCAGGAAAAAAAGGAGGAAAAAATAAGAGGAATTAGAGGAAGCCCCCAAACCCAAAGGCTGGTCTTTGCAATAGGTTTCCAATGCCTGGAATATCACAGGGCACTTACCCTACAAATCATGGTCAATTCTACATATCTTCTCTCCAATATTTCTCAAATAAAGCCTATAGATTCAGTCCAGCTGATGGAAATATACATGGGAATTCTAAGAGATTATATTTTGTCTTTAATAGGGAGCAGAAATAGATTTAGCTGCCAAACACTGCTCAACACCCATACTGGGGGGGTAAGACTTGAAGGTCCAAGGAACATGGTGACATGCATAAGCAAACAGTAATTTAAGAAAGCATACTCTTAGCTATTATTCCTCCACATTCACTGAGGGAGAGGCTCCTTGAGTCTCTGTCAATAAAAATTCTTCTAGGATAACACCTAGATCTCATCCACAGCTTGCATAGAGTGAGAGCAAAACAGGTTTCTGGAAAACCTTGAAATAAATATTCTCAACTTTTATGGGTTCAGCATAACCAAAAGTACTATATATGAAGCATAGGGAAACAAATGCAGAATGGAATTTTTGTGTTACAAGTGTTCACAGAGAGGTGATCAGACATTATAAATGGTAAGCTGGTCCCAGGTTCAAGAAAACCTGAGTTCAAGTTCTGACACTAACATGTATTATCTGTAGGAGCCTAGAGAAATCATTTAATGTCTCAGTGACCCAGGTAACTAATTCCCTTAGATTATAATCTTTGATCTGCCTTAGAAAAGAGGGAATTTACTAAAGTGAAGAAATCACGGATCTGTTTTTTAAAACAAAGCACACAAAGATTTCTCCTAAATCCCTTGAGTACATGGCCAAGATCAGTGAGTTTCAGCTGATCTTGGCTTATGCTCCCATGGAAGCAACTGTTAAGGTCAAAGAACATAATTATGACATCAAGTGTTTAATAAATTCTTGTTGACGTTGGAGCTCTCAGAAATCCATTTGTTATCCACTTATTAGGGGAAAGGCTTAGAAGATGGCTGGGGAGCCAAGTCATGAAATTTGGTCCCAAAAGCAGAATCTAGGCTATAGGTCTGGTTTGGTTTTGATCAAGCATTTCCAGGGGCTGTTCCTTGCAACTGCATATTTTTGCAAAGACCATTTCATTCCTGGAATTTTTCCTTAGCAGAAAACTACAAGATTTCTTCAGCACCATGTCTCCTGGGAACTTAAAGCCCTTTTCTCCCAATGCAAGCATTCATGGCTTAAAAGTCACTTTGAAGAAATTAATGAGCATTATACTCACTGTTTCAGAGGTAGAAATAGTTACATGGCCCTACGCATCACCTTCTTCAATCTGGGCCACAGAAAGCACTTTGTTTTGCCCCTCTCTGATACCCTTCTCATTTAGTATTTTGTCTTAAGATTATCTGGGTACTCTGTATAAACTAGTCCTTCCCATTTACCTACACCCATGCTAACAGAATGGCAACACCCCTTTCAAGTGGCCAAAATAAGCTGGAAGCGTTCCCATCATGAGTTACCTGACACACGTTCCACAAATCTCATTGCTTCATAAAGAGCCAAGATTGAAATGAACATTTGCATAAGTGACTTTTTTGGGGGGGCGGGGGAGAAATTTAAGTGACTTTGACTTCCAGATTTGCACTGAAGAGATTCATGACAGCCTAGTACCCGAGGCCACACTAGCACTGAAATAGGCGTTGTTATAAATACCTGTACTTCAAAGTCGCCTCTATCCCCCACTAGTGAGGTTGGTGTTTTCCAGAATGGCAGCACACCCACACTGTGTGAGTTATTGCGAATTCATACTCCAGAAGCAACAGGAGAGAGCACAAATTATGTGGTGACAAAAGGACCAGTGGGGATAGGTTATTCAGAGACATTACCCAAGGCAAAGAACAGAAGGGCTGACCTTACTTATGCTACTCAGGCACCGACCACCACGAGGTAGCTAGAGGTTCAAATAGGTCCTATCCCTCCTCTTCACATATAATACATGGCCTACTCCTAATCCCCACTACCAGGCAATCGGGGGGTTGTGACAAACTCTGAGGAATCCTCTTGCAAAAGCAAGATGCCAGCTGTAGGTACCTTATCTGAAAGTTTCCTTCCCCCTAAGGTCTGATCTGATCCCCACAGTGATGAGGGAACAGCTCCAGAGATAGCAGAGATGTGGTTAATAGCAAGAGACAAGGTGTTAGTGCCATACAGATAAATAGTGCATCCATTCCCCATTGTTCTGGGGAGTTGGTTTAAGTGTCAATTAGAGGATGAATATCAAAGACCACAGATGACTGGCTTCAGGTGGTAGCAACCTGTAGACTTTTCCACATCCAGACATTGCTATTCTGGTCATCCTGGAAACCAGATGCTAAGCCAGTTCTTCTGGCTCTGTCAGCTGCTGCAGGCGCTGCAACATCATCAAGCGGAGAGTGCGGAACCTTATGGGAGACACGACGCACAGATCTCACCCAGGGTTTGGCTAGACAGCCTATGCAATAGGGAGTGTGGGATCTTTGCCCAGGGAAAACCTGGATACTTTGTTATCATGACAGGCTGTGTGGCCCATGAGCCCGGTTCCCCAAACATTTGTAACCCTTGACTTGGCTTAGTCAATGCCCTCAGTTCTCTGAACCTTTCTCCTCCCCAATCGCACCCTCATTTTTCTGGAGACTGCTACACAGAGACAGAAAGGAATCTGTGATGAGTTCTGGAGCCTTGAGCTTTTGCTGTATTTTTTTTTTTAAAGCCTGCACTGTTTTTGCCAAATAAACAATAATGAGAAGATGTTGCCTTTCCCCCAGATGGTATGAATCTCAAAACACTCACCTCCAGTAACTGGTGAATTCTCAACTCAACCCAGTTTTTAAAACCAGGAGGAAAAATGCTATTTTCTCTCCATTTCATGGTTTGGGGAGAGGTTTATGATCAACTCAATAGATTATTTTTTTTAAAGTCACTACCATGTGCAAGGCCCTGTGCAGATTTAAAAAGCATGAGTGTAGTTCTTCACCAAAATTAACAAAAATTCAGATTTTTAGAGTAGGAAGGGATGTTAAAAGTTCTTCAGTCCAGCTCATTAAAGTTCATTCAGTCCAAACTGTTTATTTTATCCAAGAGGCCTGGGGAAGTGAAGGTGACTTGCTCAAGAACACAAAACTAGTTAGGGACTCTATTCTATCTGCCTGTACAATAAAAAGCAATGAATGAACATTCCCCATGAGTGGCCCCCATCTACCCTTCCTTCTTTGGGCAAGTAGAGCTGAGATCTATTTCAACGCTCTCCTCTCACTTAACTTCAAACAGGTCTTCTTAATCACATCTATAATTAAATGGAACAAAATAACTGTAAAGTACTATCCTATACCTGAGAGCAGGCAGCTTACACTTCATCACTTTTCTCTCCAAAAATCTAAAAACACCATCTGGTGCAATCCAATTTCATTACTTGACTGGCTCCTTTTAAAATAACTGTGCTGAAAGCAAGTAACAGGCTTTCACTTTCAGTTGTTTAAAAATATCTCTTCACTGGGACTAGCCTACACCTCACAAGAATTCTTATCCCCCCCCCTTTTTTTTTTTTCCTATAAAGCTCTTTGGATATTTCAAGACTACCTTCCACTTTGTCACACTGTCAGTTTATAATGGGATTACAGAGAGACATAGGACTTCCTGACTTTCTGACCTTGAGGACACATTTTCAGTAATCTCTGTTTCCCTTTGTACTATGTGGATGAGACATCTCAAGGCTACTTTCTAACTAAAAATAAATGGGGTGTCACAGCAGCCACACAAAATGTCAAGGAGCATGAGGATGGAACAGCTAGGAGACTGGGTTTACTGAAATTTACCTAAAGACTCTTTGGCCAAAAAGAGTAAAGAGAAAAGCATCCTGGCCATTCTAATGGAGGATGCCCACTCTGCTATCCATGTGGTGACCCTGATGGATAGATACTACATGGAGTCTTTGGAGCTGCTTACTTCAGAGTCAGTTTGATTATTTCTCTTTCCTCCTCTTCTTTTAATTTTTCAACAAAACTGTCCAGCACCGGCATTTCAAACTTAATGTACTGAGCGACCTAGAAGATCCAAGAAGATTTAGTATTTTTTTTTAAATTTTCTTTAAAATTTTTTTTGTTTTTTTTTTCTTTTTGCTTTTCAAAGCTTCATTGGCATTCCAATGCAACAAGACATCCCAGTTCCTTGTAATGTTATTCCCTCCCCCATCCCTGCCTCTGACAAAATCCCTAGGTATTAAGTAATAGAGACTAAAAAGTGAGTGCAGAAAAACAAAAAAGTCTCATTATTATTTTCAGAGAAGCTATTATCCATTAGAGGAAATGTAAACTGAAGATTAGGAAAAGCATTCAATAATGAAAATACACTCACACCAGGTCTCTCAGGGGAAGTGGTTCAGAGTCCCATTCTCATGAACAATGAGAATTGAACTTGAAATAGCCCTCAGAATAGTAATGGAGGGGGTCGGGTGCAGGGGAGATGAGATATACAACATTTGAACAATTCTGTCTTGAGAAAAGACTGTGGGATCTATGATTGCCTAATCTTTTTCCCACTGGTAATTTTGGAGATTTGCTAATCATTTGGCCAGGAACCAGAATGACTGGGCTCTAAGGAGCGATATCTTGACCTCGAGAATAAAGTCCCTGGTTAAAATATTTTTTCTGGGTTGTCCAAAAGAATACCAAAAAAAAAAAACCACTTTAATTTCAAAAAAGTATTTTATCTCCATGAGCAGAAAAAATGGGGTAAGAGCAATTTTCTAGAGGGAGGGAGGAGTGGGAGGGTGAACACAGCTAAGGAAGATAGCTGGTCCATTTCAAGCAATAGAGGTGGAGTGGCTGTAAGTCTGAGTCTATTCTGGCTAATCTGCCTCTGCAAGGGTCTGTCTAGCAGGGGTACCAGTCAAAATATGAATGAGATGAAGTGAGGAAATCTTTTATCTGCTTTGTTCAGCTGTCTCTATTGACAGAGAAACTAAGTGTTCTTCCTTTAAAAAACACATATTCTCCCTAATCCCTATGCCCTTGACTCTCACTTACATCATAAGGAACTTCTTCTCCCAAATCTGTTTCCATCAGAAATATTTTGGCAATTTTCTCACATGGCCCATGTAGGATTCTTGAGATCAGCGGATATTCACAGTCTTTTAATTTTGTCCGTTCTGGAGGAAGAAAGGTATGTAAGATCCAGATGTTTTGTTTTGTTTTGAAAGACACTGTCCTCTTTACATGACAAATATTAACGAGGCTGAAGAAAGACTGGTACATTGGTGTGCTGCTTGTGAAACTGAATTGATTCATCCATTCTAGGAAGCAATTTGTACCCAGTTCCACAAGTGACTAAACTGTGAGTCCCCTTGAATCTAGAAATATCAGCTCAAGGGCTGTATCCCCAAAGATATATACATACATATATATGATATATATGTATATATGTGTGTGTATATGTGTATAGTAGTAGCTTTTGTGGTGGCAAACACCTAGAAACTAAAGGAAAGAAAACCCATCAATTAATGAAACAAAATATGATATTTGAACATAATGGAATATTATTTTGTGTTTTAGGAAATGACAAGAGAGAGCATTTCAGAGTAACTTGGGAAGACTGATATGGACTGATTCACAGGGAAGTGAGCTGAATCAAAAGGACACTTTATAAAACAACAGCATCATGTATAGGAACAAGTTTAGGAAAAAGGAATGACTTAAGATCTCCGACCAACACGATGGCCAATCACAGTTCCAGAGGACCAGCGATGAAGAATAATTACCCACTGCCTGGAAGCAAGAAATGTGGTGCAGAATGAGACATGCATTTTTGGACATGGACAATGTTTTGCTTAATTGTGCCTAATGGTTATAAACATTTCCATAATTAGTAAACAGGTCAAGTATAGGAACATTTGCTTCAAGTCACAAGACGGTAACTGGGTCAGAAATAAGTCATGTCTCCATCTTATCTAGCTGCAAACTGAGAGTGACTTCACCCTTAGGGGTGGTGGATGTGGAAGTGAGGTTTTCTGTAATATTTATTTGTCCAGTCAAAGGGTACCCTTTCTCATCTTGGTCAATAAGGTTCTAGGATCATAGACCTAAGGCTTGGAGGGACCCCAGGGGCCAGTTAGTCCAACTTTCTCATTTTACAGATGAGAAAACTGAGGCCCAGCAAAGTTAAATGATTTTCCTGAGGTCATAGAGGCAGGATATGAATCCAGATCTTCTGAGTACAGATTCAGGATTTTTTCCATTGCACTATACTTCCTCCTATTAAGAAGCCAGGTCTGCTCAGGAAAGGGACCAGGGGGAGCCAGTGTTAACCAGTGTAGCCCAGGAAGGCTCTCCTCCTCCAGTATCCTTCAGGACCATAAGAGAAACAGGATGAGGCCAAGCTGAAATAAGATGGAAAGCCACAGGAAAGTCTGGAGGCAGAAGTTTGTGTCATGACTCTAGCACTTCTAGCTAAGTGAGCAGTTAGCCTTTCTTAGTCTCATCTCATCATCTATAAAATTGGGCTAAGACTTACCTCCTTCCCTATCTCACGGGGCTGCTGGAAGGGGTACATGGATAGTAAGTGAAGGCAGTGAATTCCAATTGTGGAAACTTCCTCCAATGTGAACATGACTTAGTAATTAAGTCCCAGGCCTTGGCACACAGAGGTTAAGTGAATTGCCCAGGGCCACATAGTGGGTATTATTATTATTAATAATATAAATAATGAAAATAACCCTGACTCCACCCATCATCATCATCATCATCACCATCATCATCATCATCACCATCATCATCATCATCACCATCATCATCATCA